>NEWO01000072.1:108281-143071 GCA_003013225.1 Phalaenopsis aphrodite
CAACAAATGTGTGAAAGATAAGGAGATAGAGGGAGAGATGGGGGAAGGAGGGAGAAGCAGAGTAAGATTTGTGAGAGAAAGTGAGAAATAATGAGAGGTAGATGAGGGTAGAGAAATGAGAGAGGCAACATAGAGCAAGTGTGATCCATTGAACAAGAGAAAGGGAAGGAGAGCAATATAGAAAGATTGAGAAAGAGAGTGATAGAAAGAGAGTGATAGAAAAGAAATTTAGAGAGAAATCAAGAGAGAGATAGTGATAAAGAGAGATGGAGGAAGTGTGATAATAATGAAGAGATGGGAGAGAGTGTGACAGAGAAAAGCAAGAGTGAGAGAGTAGAAAGACAGAGAGAAAAGAGTGACAAATATAGAATATGAGAAAGACAAATATTGAGAATATCAAGAGAGAGAGGAAGTGAGTGAGGGAGGAATGAGGGTGCTTTTGAGAGTAGAATTTAACAGAGGAGGGAGAGATCAATAGTGAGAGAGTGAAAAAGAAGAGGGATGGATAGAGAATGCAAGGGAGAGATAAGAAGAGAGGTAGGAGAGATAGAGAGGAGGGAGAGAAAAAATAAGAGAAGAGAGAGGGAGAGATTGGAAGAAATAAAGAGAGAGTCCATGTGGGAGAGAATTAGAGTGAGAGGGAGGAGAGAGAAAGGGTGAGGAGGGATGGTGTGAGTTGGAGAGCAAGAGAAAGAAAGAGAGAAATAGAGAGAGTAGGTAGACATAATGAGAGAGTGAGAGAGGGAAAGAGAGGGAGTGGGAGGGATGGGGATCTAGATAAAATAGAAATATTGATTGAGATATGGAGAGCTAGAGGGAGATGAAGAGTGAGAGACTGTGAGAGGGATAGAAATAGAGACTGAGAGAGCACGTAAAGGATTTGAGAGAGAGGAGCAGAGGAGAGAAGATGAAATGAGTGAGGGAGGGAGCAAGGCTGCTAGTGAGATAATGAGAAAAAGAGAAAGAGAGAGTTTAAAGGAGAGATTGATGGTTAAAAAGAGAAATAGGCTAGGAGGGAGTGGAAAGAGAGAGCAATAGAGAGAGGAGTGAGAGATAGAGAGACCGAAAGAGATAAAAAGAGCGAGATAAAAGAAAGTGAGAGGAAGATATAAAAAGATATAGAAGACTATAAGCAAAAGAGATAAAGAGATATAGAAAATCTAAGAGATTGAGAAGAGATAGAGAGATCACGAAAAAGGAGTGTGAGATAAAAAGTGAGATTGAGAATGATAAAAAAAAGACTTAAGAGGTAAAGAGAGCAATCTCTCTTTCTCTCTATCTCTCTCTCTTGTCATCACTATCACTCAACCTTTCTCCCTCTCTATTCTCTATCTCTCTCTACCTTTCTCCCACTCTCACTTAGTCTCTTTCTCTCTCCCTTTCTCTCTCTCACTCACTCGCACACATTGTCTCTCTCCCCTCATTTTCTCTTATTATGTATCTTACTTTTTTCTTTGTCTCTATCTCCTCTCTCTTTCTGTATTACCCTCTCTCACTCTCCCTTCCGTGCATCCCTCTGAATCCCTCTTTACTCTTATCAATCATTTTCTCATTCCTCTTCGTGACTATCTATCATTCTCTTCTCTCTCATTCCCTCTCACATTTCATCCAACTCTCTCTCTCTCTCTCTCTCCTTCGCTCCCTCCCTACCTTCTTCCTCCCTCTCTTTGACTCATTCTTTCTCTCTCACTCTCTCACTCTTTCTCTCTCCCTCTCTATTCTCTCTCCCCATCTCTCTCTCTCTAGCATCTCTCCCTCTCAGTCATTTATCTCTCTTTCTTTCCATTCAAAGAGTTGGGGAGGGAGAGTGATAGATGGAGAAGGGAGAGAGTGAGGGAAGATACAGAAGTGGAGGGGTTGGAAGAGAGATACGTACTACAAAGAGGAAAAAAGAGACGGAGGGAGTTAGAATGAGGGAGAAAGAGAGGGCAGGAGAGGGGGGAGAGAATAGTATGAGAGATAAGAGTGAGAAAGAGATAGGAAAGAGAGAGATAGAGAATAGTGAGAGCAGAGAGCAAGTAGGTAAAAGATGGGAGAGAGAGAGCAGATATAACAGGGTAAAGTGGGAAAAAGAGAGTGAGAGTTGACAGATATGGAGGTACAATGAGATAGGGAGGGACATAGAGACAAAGAAAGACAAATAAAGAGAGATGGGAAATGAGAGAGGGAGAGAGATAGTGGGAGAGCTCTTTTTCTATCTTCTCTTGTGCTCGCTTTCTCTCTTTCTTTCTCTCTCACAGTGCTTTCACTCTTTATCAATACATAGATGAAAATAAAGAGTGAGAGCTAGAGAGACCTAGAGCAGAGGGAGAGATGGAGGGAGTGACAGAGGGAGAGTAAGAGAGAGAAAATGAGAACATGTGAGAGTGAAAGTGGGTGAGAGTAGAGGGAGTGAGATAGGGACATAGAGTGTGAGAGAGAGCGAGAGAAAATGAGGATAGATAGATAAAGAGTGCAAAAAAGAATGAGAGACATAAGAGATAGAGAAAGAGATACATAAATACATAGATAAAGAATGAGAGAGAAAAAGAAAGGGAGGGAGAGAGAAGAGAGTGAGAAAAGAAAGGAGAGAGAGAGAGAGAAAGAGTGAGATAGGAGAGAGAGTACAAGAGAATGAGATTAGAGAGAGAAAGAAGAGAAAGTGTAAAAGGAAGGGGGAGAGAGGCTAGAAAGAAAGAGTAAGACATATAAAATGTGAGGTAGAGCAAGAGGGTAAGGGAGAAAGAGAGAGAGGATGAGAGATGAAATGAAGGAGGGATAGCTCTCACTCTATCTCTCTCAATTAATCTCTATCTCTCTGATTATCATTATCTCTTTGATGTGGAAGAGAGAGAAAATGTGAGGTAAGGATATAAACCATTTGTTTGAAAGTGAGAGGAGACTCTGAGATAATGTGAGAGAGAAGAGGGATGCTCTTTTTGTCTCTCCCTCTCTGTCTCCTATTTTTCTTACTCTATCATTCTCTCTCTTATTAGAGAAAAGGAGAGAGGAAGAGAATGAGGTGTTGATGGTATGAAAGAGAGTACAAATTAAGTCAATCCCTCGCTCTTTCATATTGATGAAGAAGAGAGAGGAGGATGAAGAGAGGGAGGGAGAGTCAGGATGAGATGGATATAGAGCAAGTGAGAGAGAAGAAGGGGTAGATTGGAAGAATGTGGGAGATATAGTGATAGAGAAGAGAGGGAGGGAGATTCTGTGTGAGGAGGGAGAGAGATAATGAAATGGGTAAGAGAGAGATAGATAAAGACATATTAAGAGAGGGAGAGAATGTGTGAGAGAAAAGAGAAAGAGAGATAGAGAGCCCGAGAGAGGGAGGAGAGAGAGGAAGTGAGTAAAGGAATGGGGGAGAGTGGTAGTGAGAGAATGATAAATGATCTCCCTCCATCCCTCTTATCCCATCTATATCTCTCTCTCCAATTATATCTTCATCCCTCTCTAGCTACGTCTATTCTCTTTCTCTCTCTTCTTGCTCCCTCTCTACATTACCTTGCTTCTCAGTTATTCTTATTATTCTTTCTTTTTGTCTCATTGAAAGAGATGGGGAGAGAGACCTAATAATCTGAGAGAGAGAATATAAATAGAAAAGAGAATAGAGAATGAGAGATTATAAAAGAGAAATCATGAGAGCGTAGAATGAGTTCTCAGTCTCTACCTCTCATACTCTCTCACTCACTCAATCACACACACTCCCTCTCATACACACATTTTTCTTTCTATACTCCAACTCGTCTCACTCTCTTGCGCTCTCTTTCACTCTCCCTCTTCTCCTCTCTCTCTCTCTCCTTTGCTTACATTATCGTATGCTCATCTCTTATATTGAGAGTGAGAGAGGGAGAAAGAGAGAGAAGAAGAGAGGGAGATATCAAGAGTGAAATGTAGTGAGAGTGTGAAAGAGAGAGAAGAGAGAAAGAGAGAAGGAGAGCACGAGCGAGACAGATGACCAACATTTCTTTCTCTTTTTCTCTCTCCATGATATCTCCTTTCCTTTTTTCTCTCTCATCTCTCTCACTCTCACTCACTAGAGAGAAAATATGGAGCATCACCCTATTTCTTTTTAAATCCCTCTTCTTCCTTTGTAGCAAGATAGAGAGAGGCAGCTTGAGAGAGTGAGAGAGAGAGAGAGAGAAAGCAAATAGAGCAAGATATCAAGGGTGAGGAAAGATCGAGAATCCACCTCTCTCTCCCTCACACACTCTCTTTCTCACGCACACAATCTCAATTTCTATCTATCCTTCCCTCTATCACTCACTCTTTGAATGAGTCTATCTCTCACATTCTTTTTTTCACACCCCCACTCTCTCCCTTCTTTCCCTTGTACTTTTAAGGGAGAGGAGTTATGGTTGGAGAGGGAGAAGGAGAGCAAGATAGAAGGGGAGAGAGGGGAATGGAGAGTGAGATAATATAAGAGAAAGGATGAGAGATATAAAGAGAGATAGAGTGCAAAAACTAAGAAAGAGAGAGATGGGGAGGGACACTGAGGGAAAGTGAGAGAGAGTGAGAGAGAGCATGATTTATAGATAGAAAGTAGAGAGGGAGGGAGGGCGACAGTGTGATAGAGAATCAGTGACATAGAGAGAGAATGAACGAAGTTGCTCTTTAGAGGTAGAGAAGGGAGGGACAACAAGAGAGTGGGAGAGAGAAGGATCACTCTTGATCTTTATTTTTTCAATATCTCTCTCCAAAACTATCAACCTATCTTCATATCTCGATCTCTCGCTCACCCCTCTCTATTTTTCTCTATATTTTCTCTCTCTCCCTCACAATCTCTCGCTCTATCTCTCTATCTTTATTTCCCTCTCTTCACTTAACGTCTCTATTTCTCTCTCCCTCACTCTCTCTTTTTCTCTCTATATTTTCTCTCTTGCTACCCAACTCTCTTTTTCGTTATTCTCTCTCTCTATCACTCATTATCTTATCTCTTAAACTTTCTCTCTCCCTAAAATATAAACCTGTTTTTCTATCCTAATATCCATTGCTCTCTTCCTCTCTCTCTCGCACTCCCTCGCTTCTCGCACCCTTGATATCTCTATTTGTCTCAATCTCTTAATAAAAGAGTGGAGAGAGTGACATGTTGATAGTTTAAGAGAAAGTGTGTGACAAAAAGAGAGAGAGAGAGAGGAGAGATAAAGAAGTGAAGAGAATGAGAAATTCCAAGAAAAGAGAGCATGAGAGAGACAGTGAGTGCAAGCTTTCCTTGTTTCTCTCTCTCTCTCACTCGCTTCAGATCCATCCCTTTGAAGTGTAGGAGGGAAGAAGGGAGGAAAACGGAGAGAAAAAGAGCTAGAGGAAGAGAAGTGAGAGTAATAGATTGTAAGAGAGAAAAAGAGAGAGAGGGTTGAGTGGGGAGAGCTAAAAGAGGAGGGAGGCTAAGAGGCCAATAAAATTGGAGATAGAGAGATAAAGTGAGCGAGAGAGAGAGAGTAAGAAAGGGAATGAGGGAGAGTTAAACTAAGAAAAGAGAGTGAGAGAGGGAGGGGGAGGCAGAGAGCAATAATGTGAGAGTTAGTGTAGGAGAGAGTTAGAGCAAGAGAAGAGAGAGACAGAAGTGTGTGCATGAGAGATACCAGAGAGAAATAGAGAGCTCTCCATCTCCTTCAATTCTCCACTCGCTCTCTCCCATTCTTTGTCACTCTCCCTCTTCTCTCACACTCTCATTCTCACTCATTATCCTTCTCTCTCTCCCTTTCTCAATGTCTCAGAGAGCAAGGTAAATAGAGGAACATGGATGGATGGAGGGACAATGAGCGACAGAGAAGGGTAATGGATAGAATATAGGGAAAAAAGAGGGTCATATCTCTCTTCTCTTCTTCTACATAATCTTTCTCTTGACTCTCCCTATCTTACTAACACTCTCTCCCTTCCTCTCACCACCCACTATCTCTCTCCCATTGAAAATCTCCTCTTCTCTCTCTCTATTTCTATCACTCTCTCTTACTCTTGCTCTGTAGCTCTTTTTATTTCTATCTCTCATCTCTAATCCCTCTGTGTCTTTCTCCATATCTCATACTCTCTCTTTCTTTCTCAATCTATCTCAATCAAGAGGTAGGGAGTGAGAGAGAGATAGTGAGTGTGAGAGAAAATAAATAAAGAGGGAGAAAGGGCGAGACTTAAAGAGAAACAAGTCTAAATATCTTTCTTTCTCTGATGTATTTTCTTTCAATGATATGGAAAAAGAGAGAGAATGAAAGTGCAGGAGAAAGAACAATAGAAAGATAGATCATGTGAAGGAGACAGAAAGAGAGAGAAGGGATGTGACTCTGAAGGTGTTATAGAGAGAAAGAGAGATAGAGGGATTGAGAGAATGAAGACAGGGGGAGGAGGTGGGAGGAAGAGAGAAAAGCATCAAAAAAGGAAGGATGAAAGGAGGGAGGTAAGGAGAGGTAAAATGTTACTGAGAAAGAGAAATGTTGAGATAGATAGAGTGAAGAGAGGTGGGCAACAAGAGAAACAAAGAGAGGGTGGGAGAGAGAGAAAGGGAGATAGAGAGAGATAAAAAGAGACAAGCAAGAGAAATAGAAGAGAAAGAATGAGATCAAAGAGGGAGAGGTGGAGAGCAAGGTAAGAAAGAGAAAGTGAGATAGACAGAGTAAGAGAGGGTGAGATAGATAAAGAGGTAAAGAGAGTAATAGAGAAATATAACGAGATAAAAATGGAGAGAGTGAGCAAGGGAGGGAGGGAGGGAGGCCCTATCCCTTCCACTCTCACTTTTCCAATGAGAGTGAGAGAGCGATTGGGGAGTGAGAGAAAAAGAGGGAGAGAGTAGAGCTAGGAAGAGAAAGACAAAAGAGAAAAAGAGAGAAAGGGAGAGGAGAGAGGATGGGTGAAAATAAATGAAAGAGAGATAGATCATGAGGGAGAGAAAGTGAGAGAAAGAATAAAAGAGAAAAAAATGCCAGAGGAAGTGCAATTGTGAGGTTGGGGAAAGAGAGATAATTAAATAGTGAAAATGAGAGATAGCGAGAAAGGGTAGTGAGAGAGAAAGAATGATAGAGATTGTGATAGATAAGAATAGCTAGACATAAAGGAGCAAGAGAAACACGTAAGAGAGAGAGGGAGGGAGAGAGTGAGATGGAGTGAGGGAAATAAAGAAACAGAAAGAGAGAGCATGAAAACTAGGAAAGAGAGAGGAAAAAAAGAAGGGAGGGATTGAGGAAGAGGGATTGAGGAAATTCAGAGAGAGATTGAGAGAGTAAGAGAGAGAAGAGATAGGCGGAGGGAGCTCAAAATAGAGTGAGTGATAGAGAGAATGAGCAAAGATGCTCTCTAATGGGAGGGAAGAGAAATAGAAGGGAAGAGATAGGATAAAAAGAAAGCAGAGAAAGAATGATAGCGCAAGGGAAGATAGAGAGACAGTGAGATAAAGATAAAGAGAGTGAGAGAGGGTGAAGGAGGGAGTGTGAGAGAATGCAATGTGAGAAGGAGCTAGAGAGAAGGGCATGAGAGAGGGAGCAATAGATAAAGCAAGAGATAGTTTGTAGAGGTAGAGAAAGAGGAGAGATTGATAGGGAGAGAGAGAGAGAATGAGAAAAGGTGTTGAGGTAAAGGACATGGGGGAGAAGGAGTGATAGAGAAGAGTTAGGGATGGGGAGAGCCTCTCTCTCTAAAACTATCACATATCTTTACCTTCCCTCCCTCAATCTCTCCCACTAACTCTCTCTTTTCTTCTCTGCTCTTTTCAAAATTAGAGTTCTAATCTGAGAATAAGTGGAAAGAGTTGGAATGATGGTGTGTGAGGACAAGGAGCCGAGAAAGAGGAAGAAAAAGGAGGCAGGGAGGGAGAGTGTGTGTAATATAAAGAAAGAGACTAATGGGAGGAGAAAGAAGGATAAGATGAAGGTAGAGAGATAGTGGGCGAAGAAAGTAAAAGTGTGATAAAAAAGAAAGATAGGGAGGGAGGGAGAACAAGAGAGAGAGTGAGAATCAAAAAAGATAGAAAGAGAGAGACTAATTGAGGCTATGAAAAGGGAACGAGAGTGAAAGAAAGAGGAAGTTAGAGAGAAAGAGAGAAGAGCTGAGAGAAAAAAGAGAGTGTGTGTAAGAGAATATAAAGCAAAATGAGATGGTTGAGAGAAAAGGAGTGAGTAGCAATGAGAGAGATGGAGAAAGAGATAGGAGATATAAAGAGAGAGTGAAGTGGAGGGGAGAGGGAGATAAAGAGAGTGAGATAGTTAGAGAGAAAAGATAGAGAGAGAGAGACATCTGGAGAGAAAGAAAGAGAAATTGAGAAAGAGAGATAGAGATTGAGGATGAGATAAGATGGAGAGAGAGCAAGATAGTGCAGAAGAAGAAGAAGAGTGATAAAAAATGAGAGAGGGAGGGAGGGAGAAGGAGGAAGGAGAGAGGAGTGAGAGAAAAGATAAAAGAAGGACAGAGAGAAAGAGAGAGGTAGAGAGAAAATGAGTGAAGGAAATAGGGGGGTGGATGGAGGGGGAGACTAAAAGAGAGAAGTGCAGATACGAGTGAGAGAATGAGTGGTAGAGAGATTAGTAGAGGGAGAGAGAAAGATGGAGAAATGGGGGAAAGAATATTGAAAGACATGGGGGAGTATGAGAGAGAATGAGAGGGAGATAATGAGAGAGAGGGAGAGGCAAAGATAGATAGGAAGGGAGGGTGTTAGAGAGAGAATGAGAAAATGATATTAGGGGATAGCAAATAGGGGGAGAAATGAAAGAGTCAGTAAGAGAACAATGTAGAGAGGTAGAATGTGACCAGGAGAGAGACAAGAGAGATTGAAAAAGTGAGAGAGAGAGATGAGAAAGCGAGAGAGATAGAGAGAAAGTGGGAGAGAGAGAATGAGAGTGAGATAGAGAGGAGAGTGAGATAGAGATAAAAGAGAATAACAATATAGAGTGTAAGAGACGTGAAGAGTCAGGTAAGAGGAAGAATATGAAATAGGGAGAGAGAGAAGGAAAGGGAGAGAAAGATAGAGAGAGTGAGGGAAAGTGAGAGAGCTAGAGAGATAGAGTAGAAGAGAGATAGGCCCTATCCCTTTTGCTTTCTCACACTTCTAATGAGAGTGAGAGAGAAATAGAGGGTGAGCGAGAGATTGGAAGAGTGAGAAAAAGAAGAGAGAGAGAGAGACAAAGAGAAGAATAAGAGAGAAAAGAGTAAGAGTGCTCTAGAGAGGGATGGTAGAGGGAGGGAGGGAGGGATGGAGATATGAAATGTGAGAACATGAAGGGGGAAAGTGAGTGAGAGAGGGAGTGAGAGAGATGGTGAGGGAATGAGAGAGTAATTGCGAAGGTCAAAGATTAGGTGGGAGACAAACAAGATGGTAAGAGAGATAAATTAGAGAAATAATGAGAGACAATCAGTGGAATGGAGTGTGAGAGTAAAAAGAGCTTATTTATGGTAAAGGAATAAAGAGAGAGGGGGGAGAGAGGGATGGAGAGTGAGAGAAAATAAGAGAGAAGAAGAGAGATATAGAAATATAGAGCATGAGAACCAAGGAGGATAGAGATGGGAGGGACAGTGAGAGAAAGTGTTAGAGAGTGAGAGAGAGCATGAGTTAGAGATAGAGAGTAGAAAGGAGGGAGGGCAGGAGCATGATAGAGAATGATCGAGAGAGAGAATGAACAAAGATACTTTCTAGAGGTAGGAAAATGAGGGAGAGAATGAGAGAGAGGGAGAGAAAAAAGAAAAAAATTTGCTTTGTACCTCTCTCTGTAGCTCACTTCTCTGTAACAGTTCTATCTTTATGTCTTTCTCCCTCCCTCTTTATTTCTTTATTCCTATTCTATCTTATGCTATCTCTTTCTTTCCCCATTCCTCACTTCTCTCTCTTTCTCGCTCTCTCAGTCTCTGCCCATCCCCCATTCCTATTCGCTCTTTATCCCTCCCTCCCTCTCACATTTTACATCTCTATGTCTCCCTCTTTCTTTCTCTATCTCTTTCTATCCCTCACTTTAGCTCTCCCTTTCTCTCTCTCTCTCTCATTTTCTCCTCATTTATCTCTCTCTCCCACTCTTGTTATCTTTCTCACCTCTATATTTTCTCTCCATCTGCCTTTTCTTTCCCATGTTTGTCATCATCTCTCTCCCACTCGATCATTTTATCCTTTTATTCTCATTCTCTCTTTCACTCTATCTCTCTCCCTCACTTTTGATATCTCCCTCCTTTCACCTTCTTCTCTCATTCTCTCCTTCTTTCACTCTTTCTACCTAATTATCTCTCGTTTCTCTCTCACTCTAGATCTCTCTCTAACCAATCTTTTTCTCACTCTCTCTATCTTCTTCCAGTTCTCTGTTTCTCTCTGCCTCTCCCTTGCTCTCTATCTTTCTCCTCTCTTTTTTTCTCTCTCTAGTGAGAGATAAGGAGAAAGGGAGAAGAAAAAACTCTCTCTCTCATTCTCCCTTTCTCTCTCACCCTCCCTCTCTATCTCTCGTTCTCGTTCTCTCCCATGCTCTCTTTTCTCTCTCCCTCCCTCCCTCATTCTCCCTTTTTCTCTCTAACTCTTATTCTATGTCATTCTCCTTCTTCTTTTACTTTATTACTCTTGCCCTCACCCTCCCTCTCACATGTTACCTCCCTCCTCCTTTCTCTATCTCTTTCTATCCCTCAATTTAACTCTCCCTCTCTATCACTCTCGTTTCCTCCCCTTTCTCTCTCTCAGTCTCTCTTTGTTAGTCTTGATATCTTTTTCTTCTTCTATCTCCTATCTCTCTTATCTCTTTGCCTCTCCCTCCCCATATCTATCTCACCTCTCTCCCCCTCTTTCTACTTGAGAGAGAGACCATCCATCTCTTCCAATATTTTTGCCCCTCAATCTATCCCCTGCTCAATAATTATATCTTTTTATTCCCATTCACTTTTTCACCCTCATTTTTTATATCTTTCCCTCACCCTCGTTCTCTTTCTCACCCTCACTTTGTATATCTTTCCCTCCCCCTCGTTCTCTCCCTCTTTCCTTCTTTCACTCTCTCTACCTCGTTTTCTCTCATTCTCTCTCATTATCTTATCTCTCTCTAAATCTTCCTCTCTCTCTCTCTCTTTCAAATTCTACTCACTACCATTTCTATTCTCTCTGACTCTCACACATGAGAGAGATAAATTGATGTAGAGAGTGAGTGTGATAGAGATGGGGGATCAACCTATCTCTCTTCCCATCTCTCCCTCTCTTGTTCCCACTCCCTTTCTCTTACTCTTTCACTCACTCTCGCTCACTTTGGATCTCTCTCTTTCCCTCCCATCATTTTCTCACACTCTTTGTCATCCTCTATTTCTATCCTACTCCCTTTCTTCCTCTTGCTTTAGTCCTTCTCATCACATTTTTTCTCTTTCTAGCGAGAAATAAGTAGATATGGAAAAAAAGAGAGGAAGAAAAAGAAACAAGTAGACAGATCTAAATAGAGAGAGATAGAGAGAGGAGACATGTTGATAAAACAATGAATGGAGAGAGGAGACTGAGTGAGAGACTTAAGGAGAGAATAAGAGATTAAGGGCGAGCAAGAAAGAAAGAGAAAGACATAAAAGATATAGAGGAGGGAGGGAGGGAGGGAAGGAGGGGGAAATAAGGAAAGAGAGGGGGAGCAAAGTACATGGAGAGAGGGGGGAGGTAGAGAGGGGTGGAGAGAGAATAGAGATATCACTCTCTATCTTAATTCACTCTTTATCTCTCTCTCAAATTATTATCTTATCTTTTTGTCTCGATCTCTCTCTCACCAACTCTCTGCCCATTCTCTCTCCCTCAGTATCACTCTCTCTTAATCTCTCATACTCAATCTCTCTATCTATCTTTCCCTCTCTTAACTCTACGTCTTAATCTCTCTCCCTCATTCTCTCCTTCTCTCTATATTTTTTCTCTCTCTTGCTCCCTTACTCTCTCTTTCACTATTCACTCTCTTCATTATTTCTTTTATCTAATTTCTTTCTCTCTATCCCAAAATTATTAACTTGTTTCTCTCTCCTAATCACCATAGATCTCACCCTTCCTCTCTCACACTTTCCTACTTCTCTCACCATTGATTTCGCTATTTCTCCCTAGAAGAGTAGAGAGAGTGACATATTGATAGTTTGAGAGAGTGTCTGTGACAAAGTGAAAGAGGAGAGATAGAGAAGTGAAGAGAATGAGAACTTACAAGAAATAGAGCATGAGAGAGATAGTCAGTGAGAGCTCTCTACGTTTATTTCTCACACACACTCTCTCTCATTGTCTTTTTCACTCTCTCTCCCACTCCCTCTCTTTAAAGGGAGGGAGAGAGGGAGCTAGAGATAGAGCAAGGGAAAATGAGATCGAGAGGAAGAGAAGGGAGAGTGAGATGTAAAGTGAGCGAGAGAGTATGGGTGAGATTTAGAGCGGGAGAGAGTTAAAAGGGGGAAAGGCTAAAAGGGAGACAGAGCTTGAGGTAGAGAGAGAAAGTGAGAGAGGGAGGATAACAAAATGAATAAGGGAGTCAGAGAGAAGGGGGTGAGAGAGAAGAGAAAGAGGGAGGGAGTGTGAGATAGTAATTAAGAGAAAGAGAGTAGGTAGAGAGCAAGTGTGTGAGAGAGCTAGTGCAGGAGAGAGTTAAAGTGAGGAGATAAAGAGCAATTTGGAGACTTAGAGAGAGAGAAGGGAAAGGATAAAGAGAGTTGGAAGGAGAGAAGTGTGTACATGTGTGTGAGAGAGAGAGAGAGAGAAAGAGAACTCCCCCTCCTTCAATTCTCCACTCACTCTCTCCCATATTTTGTCACTTCTAATCTTCTCTCACACTCTCATTCTCACTCATTATTTTTCTCTCACACACTCTCGCTCATTGTGGGATCTCTTTTGTGAGAGTAAATATAGGAATAGGGAGGATGGAGGGACAATGAGAAAGAGATAAGTGGGAGGGAGAGAAGATAGAGGAAGAAGAGGGTGGGATCTCTTTCTCTCTTGACTCTCCCCTTCTTACTGAATCTCTCTCTCTCTCTTAATACCCTTTATCTCTCACCCACTCAAACTCTCTCTTTATTTTGCTCTTGCACTCTAGCTATTTTTAACTCTATCTCTCTCCTACTCTAACTCTTGCTATCTCCCTCTTCTCTCTCTCTCTCTCTTTTGCTCTTTCTCTCAAGCTCTTTTTATTTCTATCCCTCATCTCTACTCCCTTTCAGTCTTTCTCCATATCTCGCACTCTTCCTTTCTTTTTCACTCTATCTATCTGAGGTAGGTAGTGAGGGAGAGATAGAGAGTGAGAGAGAGAATTAATAAAGAGGGTGAAAGATAAAGACTTACAGAGAAACTAGTCTCTTAATCTTTCTATCTTTGATCTCTTCTTATACAATGACATGGAAAGGGAGAAAAATGAAAAGAGCGAGAGAAAGAACAATAGAAAGAGAGATGGTGAGAAAGAGAGAGAAGGAGAGGGAGAGGATGTGAGAGAGAAGGGAAAACGACCGAAGGGATTTAGAGAGAGAACGAGAGATAGAGGGATTAAGAGAATGACGATAAGGAGAGGAGGTATGAGGGAGAGAGAAAAGAGTCAAAATTGAGGGAGGTCGAGAAATGTAGAATGTGACTGAGAAAGAGGCATGTTGAAGTTGAGAGTGTTAAAGATAATAATCTTGAGATTAAATGGGAAAGAGTGGTGGAGAGTGAGCAAGGGAAGGGGGGTGACAGAAAGAGAGGCCTTGTCCCTTCCACTTTGTCACCCTTCTAACGAGAGTGGGAGAAAGAGATATTGAGAGAGATGGGGGAGTGAGAGACAAAAAGTGGGAGAGAGAAAAGCAAGAAAAAGAAGGAGAGAAGAGAAAGAGAGAAAAGGAGAGAGGAAAATGTGGGACAAAAAGAATGAATGAGAAATAAAGAATGAGAGAGCATGAAGGAGGGAATGTGAGAGAGAATGAAAGAGAAAAAGAGCAAGAGGTTGAGCAATAGAGAAGAAGAGGGTGAGAGATTGAGAGACAGTGAGACAGAGGGAGGGAGAGAGAGATTGTGAGAGATAAAATGAGCTAGAGATAGAGAGTGCACGAGATGTTAGAAAGAGATAGAGGGAGGGTGATAGTGAGAGAAATCAAGAGAGAAAGGGAGAAAGATAAAGAGATAGAGCATGGGAACCAAAAAAGAGAGAGGGAGAAAGGGATAGAGGGAGGAATTGAGGGAGAGTGAGAGAGAGTGGGTAAGAAATAAAGAAGAGAGGGGGTAGAGGGAGAGGATGTGAGTACACACTCTCTCATACCATCAACCCATCTCATATCCTTACCTGCTCGCTCACTCTCTATTTTTCTCACTACTTTATTAACACTCATTCTATATCTCCCTTCTTACTCTTCCACTATCTCTCTCTCTCTTCTCTCACTCTCTATCTCTTGCACACTTCGCTCTTTTCTCTCACCCTCATATTATTCCTATATCTCTAACAGTCAAAGAGAGTGACTGTCCCTCTCACTTTTCTTTGCCTCCCTTCACTTTTATCCTACCTTCTCTAACTACTCTCTCTCTCTTCTTTTACTCTCATTTAACATTATTCTTTCTACGCTCTTTATCTCTCTCACCCCTCAATCTATCCCTCTTTTCTCTCTACATGTCTCCCTCTTTTTATTTCACCTCTCTTCACTATTTATCATATTCCCTCCCTTTCCTTTTATATTTCTATCTCCCAATCTTTCTATTTTTCCTGAGGGAAAGAGAGAGAGGGAGAAAGAAGGATGGAAGGGAGAGTCTGTGCATGAGAGAGATGAGTTAGTGAGTGAGAGAGAAAGATAGAGTCAAAGAAGGAAGGCGAATGAGAGAAGAGAGGGAAGGGGCAAGAGCAAAGAGAGAGAGAAAGATTTTTCTCTTTTTATGTCTCGCTTCCTCTCTCATTGTCTTTTTCACTCTCTCCCTCTCAATCTTTCTCTTATTTCTCTCCCTAATTTCCTTCCTGTTGCTCTTCTTCTCTTTACCTCACTATTGCTCTCCTTGTGAGAGAAAGAAGATAGAGAAAGAGAGAGATAAATAAATTAAGACAGGAAAAAGGAGGGAGGGTGGGAGACTGAGGGAGGGAGGGAGAGAGGGAGAGAAAGAGGGAGAGAGAGAGGGATGAAGAGAAGGAGAGAGAGGGAGGGAGTGGGAGAGAGCTGATGATAGAGAGATGAAGGAGAAAGAAGAGGTGGGGAAGGGATGGAGGAATAGTAAGAGGGGTGAGAGAGAAAAAGTGAGTGAGAAAGGCTGGGGAGGGCTGTGACAGAAAGCAATGAAAAAGGAGAGAAAGAAACATGAGGGAGAGGGATCGAGAGATAGAGTTAGAGAGTGTGTGTGCTTGAGATAGATGAGGGGAGGGAGGGAATGAAGGAGGGAGAGAAAGAGGAGAGAGTGAGAGAGAGAGAGACAATGAGAGAAAGTGCAAGGTAAAGGAGATGGGGGAAAGAGTGATAGAGATGAAACAGTTAGGAATGAGGAGGGCCTCTCTCCCTAAGACTATCAACCTTTCTTTACTTTCCCTACCTTTCTCTCTCCCACACTTTCTTCCTCTCACTTACTTTCTCTCTCTAATGCACTCTCTTTCCATCTCTCTCTCACTCCTATTCTGTTCCTCTCTCTCTCACTCTATATCTTTCTCTCTATTAAGAGTGTGAGAGAGAGCGATAGAAATTGAGATAAAGACAGTGAGTAGGATAAAGAGATTGGGATAGATGGAGGGGAAAGAGAGAGTAACAGATGAGTGAGAGATAGAGAGTGTTAGAGGAGAGAGAGAGAGAGTAAGAGAAAGGGAGTGGGAAAGAAAATTAGAGATAGAATCTGAGAATAAGTGGAGAGAGTTGGAGAGAGAGAGAGGACAAGGAGTAGAGAAAGAAAAAAAAAGGAGGAAGGGAGGGAGAGTGTGATAGAGAGAGAGAGACAGATGGGGGAGAAAGAAGGATAGGATGAAGTTAGAATGATGGTCATAGAAGAAAGTGAAAGAGGGATGAAAAAGAGAGAGAGAGGGAGATAGAGAGCTAAAGAGTTAGAAAGAGATAAGAGAGAAAGGTATAGAAAGAGATTGAGCGTGAGAAAAGTGAAAGGGAGTGAAAGAAAGAGGAAGGTAGAGAGAAGAGAGAAGACCAAAGATAAAAATAAGGGTATGAGTATGAGAGAGAAAATAGGGCGAGATGAGGAAAGTGAGAGAAGAGGGAGAGTGAGTAGAAATGAGAGAGAGAGCGAGTGAAGAAGATATAAAGAGAGGGTGAGGTGGAGGAGAGGGAGATAAAGAGAATGCGGTAGTTAGAGAGAAAAAATAAAGCAAGACATCTAAAGAGAAAAAAAGAGAAAGTGAGAAAAAGAGAAAAAAAGAGGGAGAATGAGAGAATATAGGGAGAGAGCAAGATAGTGAGAAAGAGGAAGAGTGATAAAAAAGGGGAGGAAGGGGGAGACTGGGAGGTAAGGAGAGAGAAAGTGTAAGAGCAAAAGACAATAGAAGAGTGGAGCAAAAGAGAGAGGCAGATAGAGACAAAGAGGGAGAGACAAAGAATGATAGAAAAAATAGAGCTAGAGGAAGAATCATAGTGATAGAATAGAGGATTATAATGGGGGAGAGAGATGTAGTGAGATAAAGTGAGAGGTAGAGAGGGTGAGAGAGGGAGAAAGAGGGAGGTTGGGAGGCATGGGGAGATAGAGAAAGTTTAAGAAAAGGGAGAGAGGGCAAAGGAGAGAGGGAGAGGGAGATGGAGAGAGTGAGAGACCGAGAGCAAGCGAGAGGAGTAAGAAAAAGAGACAAAGATGTGTGGTCCTTCATTCACTGTCTCACCTTCTCTCTCTTTCTCTATGTTCCCTTCTCTCTCACTCTATCTCTCTATCTCTCTCTCCCTATCTATTTTTCTTTCGCTCTCTCTACCTCCCTCCCACTTACTTTCTCTCACTCTCACTCTCACTCCCTCTCTATTGTATTGTAAACCTCTTTCCTTACCTTTCTCCCACACTCTCTTTCTTCCTCTTTCCCTATTCTCTCACACAAAATCTCTCTCATCTATTTCTCAATGTCTCTATCATCCTCTCCCTCTCCCTCTCCCTCTCCCTCTCTCATTTTCACTCTCTATCTCTCATCCTTTTCTCTGTATGCCTCTCTATCTTTAACTCTATCATTTTCTAATTTCTCTGAATCTTCAGCCATCACAGTCTCTCTCACTTTCTCTATCTTAATCCCTCAATCTCTCTCTTATTGTTTCTCTATCAATGAAAGAGAGTGGTTGAGGGATTGAGAGAGTGTGGGAGAGAGAGCGATAGAGATACAAAGGGAGTGAGATAGTGAATAAAACTAGGCTCTCTCTGCTTCTCTCTTTATCTCTCTCAATCTCTCACCACCATCTGCTAGAGAGAGCGAGAGAGAAAAAAGGAGAAAGATTGAGAGATCAGCTTCAGTGATTGAGAAAGAGAGAGATGAAGAGAAAATGTGAGAGAGAAAGGCAAGGGATGGGTAGGGTGAAAGAGATAGGGAGATAGAGTAAGAGAGAGAAAGCAAGAGAGAACATAAGAGATAGAGAGAGTGAGAGAGTGAGAGAGGGAGAGAGAAAAGAGAAGGGAGAGATAAATTGAGAGGGAAGGAGATAGAGAGTTTTAATGGGAGATAGGGCGAGAGAAAATTAATGTGAGAGACAGAGACGAAGATGAGAAGAGGAGAGATTGAATAAAAAGAGATAGAGAACATAGTAATAGATATAGAATGAGAGAAAGAGAAAGAATGAGAATAATGAGAGAGATAAAGAAAGTGAGAGGGAGAAAGAGCGAGAGAGAGGAAGAGTGTGAGGGAGAGATGGAGGGTGGTACTGAGAGAAGAATGTGAGAGAAGACAAAGAGAGCAAGGGTGAGAGTGTGAAAGAAGATGGAGAGGAATAGAGAATGAGAGAGAGAGATAAAGAGAGAGGTAGAAGGAGAGATAGAGAGAAGAAGGAAAGAGAAGGATTGAGACAGTGAGAAAGAGAGAGAATAAGAGAAGAGAGAGTGAGAGATTGGAAAAAATAAGGAGAGAGGGCATGTGGGAGAGAAATAGAGAGAGATAGAGAGAGTGGGAAGAGAAGGGAAGATAGAGGTAGAGAGAGAAGGTAGAGGGTAGGAAAGAGATAGAGAGAATGGGAAGGAGAGAAAAAGGGAGAGATGGAGATCTTAAAAAAGTAGAAGTAAAGATAGAGATATGGAGAGCTACAAAGAGATGATGAACGAGAGATTGTGTGAGAGAGATAAAAATAGGGGCCAGGAGATAGTACGCAAGTGACTCAGATAGGGGGAGATGGAGAGAGATAGGAATTGAGTGAGGGAGGGAGCAAGGCTGCTTGCGAGAGAATGTAAAAAATAAGGATCTCTCTCTCTCTATTACTCTTTCTCTCGCTTTTCTCTTTTCCTACTCTATTTTACCCTTGCTCCTATCTCTCTATATTCTATCTCTTTGTCCCTCATTCCTTATCTCTCCATACCTCACTATATTTCACTTATATTTTTCCCATTTCTCTAAATATCCAGCTATCTCTATCACTCTCACTTTCTCTATCTGAATCTCTCAATCTCTCTCTCTTTTTCTTTCACTATCAGTGAGAGAGAGAGGTTGAGGGATCGAGAGAGAGAGTGGAAGAGAAAGTGATAGAGAAACAAAGAGAGTGAGGTAGTGAATAAAACTAGGCTCTGTCTCCCTCCTCTTTTTATTTCTCTCACTCTCTCCCCACCTCTTGCTAGATGGAGTGAGAGAGAAAAAGAACGAGAAAGACTAAGAGATGAGCGTGAGTGAGGGACAAAGAGAGATGAGATAGGGAGAGAATGTGAAAGAGAAGGGCAAGGGACGGGGGGAGAAAGAGAGTGAGAGATAGAGTTAGTGAGAAAAAGCAAAAGAGAACAAGGTAGAGAGAGAAGAGAAGGGAGAGAGATAAGATGAGAGAGAAGGAGAGAGGAGAGAGAGTTTTAGTGCTAGATAGAATGAATGTGAGAGACAGAGAAGAGTAGGAGAAGAGGAGGGATAGAATAGAAAGAGTGAGTAACATAGAAAATAGTAATAGTATAGGATGAGAGAAAAAGAAAATTGAGAATAATGAGAGATTGAGAAAAAGTGAGGAGAAGAGATAGAGGAAGTGGGCGAGGGAGAGATGGAGGGAGAGGGTGAAAGAAGAGGGAGAGGTATAAAGAATGAGAGAGAGAGAGAGAGAGAGAGAGAAGGAGAGAGGTAGAAGGAGAGATAGAGAGAAGAGGGAGAGAGAAAGAGTGAGACAGTGAGATGGACATAAGAAATAAGAGAAGAGAGAGAGATAGATTGGAAGAAATAAGGAGAGAGAACATGGAAGAGAAATAAAGAGAGAGGGAGGGAGAAAGCAAGGGTGAGGAGGGATGGTGTGAGTGAGAGAGCAAGAGAGAGATAGAGAGAAATAGAAAGAGAGAGAGAGAAGAGAAGATACAGGTAGAGGGCATGAGAGAGACAGAGAAAGTGGGAAGAAGAAAAAGTGGGAGAGAAGGAGATCTATAAAGCATAGAAATATAGATATCTAGAGAGCATAGAAAAATAGATAGAGATGGAGAGCTAGAGAGAGATGATGGGTGAGAGATGGTGAGAGAGAGATAGAAATAGGGACTGGAAAAAAGTAGGTAAGGGACTGAGAGAGGGGGAGAGGGAGGGATAGAGGAATTTAGTGAGGGGAGGGAGCAAGGCTGTTAGTGAGAGAATGCAAAAAAGTGAGAAGGGGAGTAAAAGAAAGAGGTTGATGAGTGAAACAGAGAGATATGCTGGGATGGAGTGGAAAGTTAGAGTAGTAGAGAGAGGAGTGAGAGATAGAGAGATAGAAATAGAGATAAAGAGAATGATGAAGAGTAAGTGAGAAAAAGATATAATGAGAGACGAGAGAGAGAGAGAGAGAGAGAGAGAGAAAGTAAGGGAGCGTTATAATGAAAGAAAGAAAATACTAGAGATTGAGAAGAGAGGGAGAGTAAGAAAAAGAGAGTGTGATAAATAATAAGAAAGATAGAGCAAGAGAAATAGAAGACTTAAGTGGCAAAGAGAGCAAAACTTTTTCTCTCTATCTCTCGCATTCACCATTCTCTCTCTCTCTATATTGTCATAAAAATCACTCACCTTCTCTCTCTTTTATTCTCCCTCTTTCAGCCCCTTTCACTCTCTTCCTTTCTCCCTCTCTCACTCCCTATCTTTCTCCCTCTCTCTCCAGTGTGCTCTCTTTTCTCTTTCACTCACAAACAAATATTCTCTCCCCTCTATTTCTCTTATTTTGTATCTCATTTTGTCTCTATCAATCTCTTCTATCTCTCTTTCTATATTTCCCTCTCTCACTCTTCCTCCACTCTGTCCCTCACTATCTATCTTTTATGTTTCAATCTCTATCACTCATTCTTCTCTCCGACTCTCTATCTCTCTCCTCCCTCTCTCCCTCCCACACTCCATTACTCTCTCTTTTTATCCCTACCTCCTTCTCTCCCTCTCTTTGACTTTTTCCTTTCTCTCTCTCATTCTCCCACTCTTTTTCTCTCACTCTCTATTTTCTCTGTCCATCTTACTCTCAATATCTTTTGCTCTTCCTCTCTCTCACTCTTACTCTCTCCCTCCCCTCACACTCTTTCTACTCAATTCTCTCTCATTTTCTCTCACCTTCTCTAGCTCTCTTTCTCAATCTCTCACTCTCTTATCTCTCTTTCTCTTTCCATTCAAAGAGAGGAGAGAGTGAGAGTGCTAGATGGAGAAAAGTATAGAGTGAGAAAAGAGAGAAGAGAGGGAGGGGTTGGAACAGAGAGATACAAAATAGAATGAGGAGAGGAGAGAGGGGGCGAGAGTGTGGGAATGGGGGACAGTGAGGTACAAGAGAGAGGGAGAGAAAATAGTGAGAGAGATAAGAGTGATTAAGAGATAGATAAGACAGAGAAAGAGATTAGAGAGCAGAGAGCAAATGAGTAAAGGAGGGAAGAGTGAGAGAGGAGAGAAAAGGGTAAAGTGGATAAAAAGAGTGTGAGGTCAAAGATATGGAGCGAGAAAGAAATAGGGAGGGACGGAGGGACAAAGAAGAGAGAAAAAGAGAGATGGGAAAAGACAGATGGAGAGGTATAAAAGAGTGTTTTTTCTCTCTCTTCTATTGTGCACCCTCTCTCTCTTCCTCTCTCACATTTGTCTCTTTCACACTCTTTAGCAGAATATAAATAGAAAAAAGGAGTGAGAAGTAGAGAGAGTTATAGAAGATAAAGAGTGAAAAGGAGGGAGAGCTCATACTCGATCTCTCACTCTCTTAATCCCTATCCTTTGATTATCTCTCCCACTCTCACTCCTACTCTCTCTCTTTGAAGAAAGGGAAGGGGAGGGGAGGGAGAGAGGAAGGGTGAGAGCGGGAATGAGGGAGATAGATGGAGAGAGAGATAAAGTGAGGTGAAGAGAGATAGTAAGAGTGCGAGTTTGAGAGAAGGAGAATGATAGATAATGCGAGAGAGAAGTGGGATGCTCTCTTCATCCCTCTCTCTTCTCTTTTCCTCTTGCTTTCTTTCTCTCTACTATTAGAGAGAAGGAGAGAGGGAGATAAAGAAAGAGAGCACGAATGATGTCTATTTCTCTCTCTTTCATAATGATGAAGAAGTGACAAAGATAAAAAGATAGAGAGGAGGATGAAGAAAGAGATAAAGAAAGTGAGATAGAGATAAGAGAGAAAGAGCAGAGTGAGAGAAAGTAAGAGATATAGTGATAAAGAAAAGAGGGAGGGAGATTAAGTGAGAGAGAATGAGAAATGTTCTCCTTCATCCCTCCTATCTCCTCTCTATCTCTTTCTTAATTTCTAACTTTTTCCCTCTCTTGCCATCATCTCTATTCTTTCGCTCCCTCTCACTTTCGCTCCCTCTCTCTCACACTCCCTCTCTTCTCTCTCACTCTTAAAATCAATTTTCTTTCTATCTCATTGGAAGAAATGCAGACTTAGACCTGATAATTTGAGAGAGAGAAGATAGATAGGAAGAGTAGAGAATGCGAGATTATAAAAGTAAGAGAGTGTGAGAGGGTAGAATGAGTTCTTACTCTCTCTCCCTCTCTCTTTCTCTCTCTCTCTCTCTCTCACTCACTCACACACAGTTTGACTCTCACACGCATATTCTTTTCTCTTCCCCACCCTCTCTCATTTTCTCCTTTTCTCTCTCACTCCCCTCTTCTCCTCTCTCTCTCTCTCTTGCTTACATTATAATATACTTGTCTCTTATAATGAGTTTGAGAGAGGGAGAGAGTAAGAGAAAGAATAGAGAGGGGAAGAGAAAGGGAGGTATCAAGAGTGAAATAGAGAGAGTGAGAAATAGAGAGAAGAGAAAAAGAGAGAACGAGAGCACGAGAGAGAGGACCAACCTATCTCTCTCTCTTTCCCTTACTTATGATATCTATCCAACCTCCCCTCTCTTTCTCTCGCTCTCTCCCTCTCACACTCACTCACTCATTAGAGAGAGAATATGAAGCTTCTCTATCATTCTCTTTACCTCCATCTCTCTGCTACTATAGTGAGCGAGAGAGGCACCTTGAGAGAATGAGAGAGAGAACAAATAAAGCAAGATATCAACAGTGATTGCAAGGGAGAGAGTGAGTTAGGATCGAAAATAAAGCTCTCTCTCTCCCTCACAGTTTCTCTCACACACACTCTCTCATTCTCTCTTTATCCCTCCCTCACTATCACTCACTCTCTATCAGTTTATCTCCCTTTATCACTCACTCATCTCTATCACTTTTTTTATCACTCCCTCACTTTCTTTTTCTCTCATCTCTCTCTTGTACCATCAAGGGAGAGGAGGGATGAATGGAAAAGGGAGGAGAGCAAGAGAGAGTGAGAGAGGGAAAAGGTAGAGGGAAAGAGAGAGATAAAGAGAGTAATGAAAAAGCAAGAGAAACGAAGGATTTGAAATAGGGGTAGGGTTAAGAATAGAGGGAGGGAGGGGGAGAGTGAAAGAGAGAAGAGAAGAGAAGAGAGAGTGCAAAGCAGTAGAGTGAGATTAGAAGAGACAATGATAAGACATGAAGGGACTATGTGAGATAATGAGAGTGAGATAATGAGAGAGAGGGAAAGGAAGTTATAGAGAAAGAGGTAGGGTATTAGAGAGAGAGTGAGATAGAATGAGAGAATAAAAATACGGGATAATAAATAGGGAGAGAAAAAAGATTCAGTAAGAGAGCAATTTATAGGAGGTAGAAGTATCAAGAGTGAGAAAAGTGAGATAGATAGAGTGAGAGGGATAAGTGAGTGAGTGAGAGAGGATAAGAGAAAGGGAATGAGATAGAGAAATGAGAGAGATAAAGAAGAGCGAGAATTAAAATAGAGAGCGTAAGAGATGTGGAGAGTGCAATAAAAGGAAGAAAGCAAGATAGAGAGAAAAAAGGGAAGGGAGAGAAAAAAGATATAGTGGTTGAGGGAAAGTGAGGGAGAGAAATAGCGAGAGAGAGAGAGAGAGAGAGCAAAATGAGTGATTGTGAGGGAGGGAGGGAGAAAGGCCCAGCCCCTTCCACTCACTCACCCTTCTAATGAGAGTGAGCGAGAGATATAGAATACTAGTGAAAGATCAGGGAGTGAGAGATACAGGAGAGAGAAAGTGAGAGAGACAAAGAGAAGATGAAGAGAGAGTGAAGAGTAATAGTGCTAGATAGAGGGACGATAGTGGGAGGGGGAAGGAGAAAGAGAACAAATTAGAGAGAACTTAAGGGGGAGAGAGTGAGTGATTCAGTGAGAGAATGAGAGAAAAAAAGAGTGAAAGATAGTAATTATCAAAGCAAATATCAGGAGGAAGAGAAAGAACAATGTAAGAAAGAGATAACATAGAGAAATAATAGAGATAATGAGTAGGATGGAGTGTGAAAGAATAACAAAGAGAGATGGAGAGAGAGAAGAAGAGCTAGAGGTAGAGGGAGAAAAAGAAGTGAGAAAAAGAGAAGGAGAGAGAGAGGGATGGAGAGTGAAAGAAAGCTAAAAAAAGGAAGAGAGGTATAGAGAGATAGAGTGAGAAAACCATGAATAAGAGGGATGAGGGGACAATGAGAGGTAAGAGAGAGCTTGTTTAAGAAAGATAAAAGAGAGGGAGGGAGTGAGGGAGCATGATATAGAATGAGTGAGAGAGAGATAGTAAATGACTAAATATGCTCTCTAGAGGAAGGGAAGAGAGAATGGGAGAGAGGCAGAGAGAAGAAAGAAAGTATCTCTCTACCTATTTTTTTAGCTCTCCTCTATTCTTAAACTTCTCTCTCTACCTCTCCTTCTCTCCCTTCTTTTTGTTCTCATTCACTTTTTCATTCTCTCCCCCTTCCTCACTCTTAATATCTCATTCCCTCCCCCTCGTTCTCTCCCTCTCTCCTTCTTTCACTCTCTTTACCTCGTTATTTCTAATTCTCTCTCATTATCTTATCTCTCTTTGGTCTACATCTCTTTCGTTCTTTCTATATATCTTCCCCTCTCTCTCTCTTTTATACTCACTATCTCCTCTCTCAGCTCTTTTTAGCTTTTTTGTCAATCCCTCTCTTTTCTTCTCTTTTGTTCTCTCCAGCTCTTTCTCTTGCTTTATCATTATATCCTCTTCTACTTCCCTCCTTGTTCATCTCTCTCTCCTCTCCCTCCCCTTCTCTTTCCTTTTCTCTCTCTCACTCTCTCACATTTTACCTATCTCTACCTCTCTCGTACTATAAACCTCTCCCTCTCTCTCTCATCGCTCTATTCTCCGACTCTCTTTCTACCTCTCTTTATAACATTTTCTCCCTCATACTCTCTGTTCTTCTCTCATTCTATCTCACTTACTCCCTCTCTCATTCAGTCACTCTCTCTCACTCCATCTCTCTATCTCTCCTCCCTCTTTTTATATCTCTCTTTCTTGTCAGCTCTCACAAACTCTCTCTCTATATATTCCGCTCTTCCACCATGCTCTCTGTCGCAGTCTATGTTGCTCTCCCTCTTCTCTCACTCTCACTTCCTAGATTTCTTTCATCACTGTTCCTTACTCTCTCTCTTCTGTCTCTATCTCTCCCTCTTCTTTCTTACTCACTCCTTGATCTCTCTTTCCCCTCCCTCCCTTTCTCCCGCCATATCACTCCCTCTTCTCTCCCTCCCTCTCTGTCTTACACTCTCATACTCTGAATTTTTTCATTCCATCACTACTACCCTCCCTCTCTCCCTCTTAACTTCCTCTCTCTCTCTCCCCTCTTCTTCTCTCACCTTTCCCCATCCCTTTCTCTCCCTACCTCTCTCTTTTCTTCTTTTTCTCTCCTTATTTCTACTCTCACTCTTCACTTCTTCTCTCTCTCCCTCCTTCGCTCCCTCTATTTGTCTGTTCTCTCTCCCTCTCACCCTCCCTCCGTTTGAGCAGAAAGTGAGAGGGAGGTAAAAAAGAGAAGAAATAGGAGTGGATAGAGAGATAAAGAGATAGAGAGAGGGGGCATGCTCTCTTTTTTTGGTCCATGCTCTCTCATCTCCCTCTGTCATTATCTCTCTCTCTTTCTCACTCTTATATTGCCCTCTCTCTATTTCTCTCTTCCTTCACTTTCTCTTTTTTTCATCTCTCCTTCTCAATCTCTACTATACCATTATCCATCAAGCCGGAGAAAGGGAGAGACGGAGAGAAAAAGAGTTAGAGAGAGTAAGAGTTAAAGATAAATGGAATGAAGGAAGCGAATAAAAGAGAGGAAGAGATAGAGGAAGGGAGAGAGATTGAGAGAAAGTAGGAGAGAGAGGAAAAGATATAAAGAGAAGAGTGAGAGAAAGAGATTGTGGTTGAGAGATGGGAAGTGAGATTGATAGGGAAAGGGAAAGAGAGAAAGAGTGGGAGGGGAAGAAAGAGATAAAGCAGTGAGAGGGGAAGGGAGAGAAAGAAAAAAGAGTGAGATTGTGAGAGAATGACAAAAGAGAGAGAAGAGATGGAGCAAGAGAGTAGGGAGAGTGATTAAGATAAGAGTAAAGAGAGAAAGACAGATGATGGAGGGGGGAGAGAGAGTCGAGAGAGATGAAAAAGAGCGAGATAAGAGAAAATGAGAGAAAGATATAAAAAGATATAGAAGAGAGTGTAAGGAAAAGTGATAAAGAGATATAGAAAATCCAAGAGATTGAGAAGAGATAGAGAGATCACGAAAAAGAGAGTGTGAGATAAAAAGTGAGATTGAGAATGATAAAAAGAAGACTTAAGAGGTAAAGAGAGCAATCTCTCTTTCTCTCTATCTCTCTCTCTTGTCATCACTATCACTGAACCTTTCTCCCTCTCTATGCTCTTTCTCTCTCTACTTTTCTCCCACTCTCACTTAGCCTCCTTCTCTCTCCCTTTCTCTTTCTCACTCACTCGCACACATTCTCTCTCCCCCTTTGTTTTCCTTATTATGTATCTTACTTTTTTCTTTGTCTCTCTCTTCTCTCTCTCTTTCTATATTACCCTCTCTCACTCTCTTTTCTGTGCATCCCTCCGACTCCCTCTTTACTCTTATCAATCATTTTTTCTCATTCTTCTTCCGTGCAACTCTCTGTCTCACAATTCTCTCTCACCCTATCTCTACATCACTCATTCTCATTCTCTTTTATTCTCCCTTTTTATATCTCCATCCCTAATTTCTCTCTCTTTCATTATTTTTTTATTTTTGACACTCTCATTATATTTCATTCCTCCTCTTCTCTCACTCTCTCACTCTCTCACTCATTAACTTTTGCTCCCTCTCTCCCTCTCAATTTTTACTGCTCTTGATCTCCATCTTTCTTTCTCTATTTCTTTTTATCCCTCACTTTAACTCTCCCTATCTATCTCTCTCATTTTCTCCATTTTTCTCTCTTTCTCTCTTGATATCTTCTCTCAATCATGATGTCTTTCTCTCCTCTCTCTTCAGTCTCCCTCTTCCTCTCCCTCCCCATATTTTCTCTCATTTCTCTCCCACTATCTTTTTATCTCTTTATTCTCGTTCTCTATTTCACTCTCTCCCTCTCCCTCACTTTTGATATCTCCCTCCCTCCTCCTGCTCCTCCTTCTCTCCTTCTCTCCTTCTTTCACTCTCTCTACCAAGTTATCGCTCATTCTTTCTCATTATCTTATATCTCTCTAGCTCTACATCTCTCTCACTCTCTCTATAAATCTTCCACTCTGTCTCTCTTTCAAACTCCACCTCACTATTATCTCTCTTTCTTATTCACTCTGTCTTCTTCTATTCTCCTTGACTTTCTCACATGAAAGTGATAAATTAATATAGAGAGTGAGTGAGATAGAGATGGGGGTTCAACCTGCTCTCTAACCATCTCTCCATCTCTAGTTCCCACTCCCTCTCTCTTGCTCTCTCATTCTACATCACTCTCTCCATCCCTATATTTTTCTCACTTTCTATCTTCCTCCATTTATCTCTTGCTCTCTACCTCTCTCTTGCCCTTTATCTTTCTCCTCTCTTTCTATCTCTCTAGAGTGAGATAAGAATAAAGGGAAAAAAAAGAGCGGGAGAGAAAGGAGAGATCATCTGAATAGAGCAAGAGAGCAAAGACAGATTAAAAAATAATGGAGAGGAGACTGCGTGAGAGAGTTAGAGTGTGGAGATAAAAGAAAGAGAGTGAAGAAGAGATTGAGGGGGAGGGAGAGAGGCAGAGGAATGCATAAAAGAGATGGAGAAGGGAGGGAGGGATGAAGAGAGGAGGAAAGAAGGAGAAAGATAGAGTTGGATAGAGGTAGAGAGAATTTGTGTGAAAGAGAGAAAGGGCAAGGTAGAGGGAGGGAGAGGGGGAGGTGGAGAGGGGTAAACGAAGGATAGAGATATCATTCTCTTGATTCTCTCTTATCTCTCTCTCTCTCTCTCTCTTTGAAACTCTACCTCACTACTATCTCTATTTTTTATTCATTCTCTCTATCTCTATTCTCTCTGACTTTCTCACATGATAGTGATAAACTAATATAGAAAGTGAGTGAGAGAGATGGGGGATCAACTTGTCTCTCTTCCCATCTCTCCTTCTATATTCCAACACTCTCACTCTCGCTCTCTCATTCTCTCTCTTAATCTGGATTTCTCTCTCCCATCCCCATCTTTTTTTCCCACTATCTTTGTCCATTTCTCTCTTGCTCTCTACCTCTCTCTAGCTCTCTATCTATCTCTCCCTTTTTTTCTCTAGTGAGAGATAAGGAGAAAGGGAGAAAAAAATGAGCGAGAGAGAGAAGGAGAGAACATCTAATTAGAGAGATAGATAGGAGATTAAGTTAGAGAATTAGAGAGTTTGGGAGAAGACAAAGAGAGAGAAGAAGAGATTAAGGGAGAGCAAGAGAGAAAGAGAAAGACATAAAAGAGATGGAGGGAGGGAGGAAGGGAGGGAGGGAGGAAGGGAGGGAGGAAGGGAGGGGTAAGAAGGAGAAAGATAGAGAGGTATAGTGGTGGAGAGAGTGTGTAAAAGTGTGCGAGAGAGAGAGCAAGGTAGAGGGAGGGACAAGAGGAAGTGGAGTGGGGTAGAGAGGAATAAAGATATCACTCTTGATCTTTATTCTTTCTATATCTCTCTCCAAAACTATCAACCTATCTTCATGTCTCGATCTCTCGCTCACCCCTCTTTAATTTTCTCTATATTTTCTCTCTATCTTTCTTTCCCTCTCTTCACTTGATGTCTCTATCTCTCTCCCTCACTCTCTCTTTTTCTCTCTATATATTCTCTCTTGCTACCCAACTCTCTTTTTCATTATTATCTCTCTCCATCACTCATTATCTTATCTCTTAAACTTTCTTTCTCCCTAAAATTAAAACTTATTTTTCTATCCTAATCTCCATTCCTCTCTTCCTCCCTCACTCACACTCCCTTGCTTCTCGCACCCTTGATATCTCTATTTGTCTCAATCTCTTAATAGAAGAGTGGAGAGAGTGACATGTTGATAGCTTAAGAGAAAGTTTGTGACAAAAAGAGAGAGAGAGGAGAGATAGAGAAGTGGAGAATGAGAAATTACAAAAAAAAGAGAGCATGAGAGAGACAGCGAGTGAGAGCTCTCCATGTTTCTCTCTCTCACTTGCTCCAGATCCATCCCTTTGAAGTGTAGGAGGGAAGGAGGGAGGAGAACGGAGAGAAAAAGATGTAGAGGAAGAGAAGGGAGAGTGAGAGATTGTAAGAGAGAAAAAGAGATAGGGTTGAGTGGGGAGAGCTAAAAGAGGAGGGAGGCAAAGAGGCCAATAAAATTAGAGATAGAGAGATAAACTGAGCGAGAGAGAGAGAGTGGGAAAGTGAATGAGGGAGAGTTAAAGTAAGAGAAGAGAGAGAGAGAAGGGGGAGGGTGAGGCAGAGAGCAATAGTGTGAGAGAGTTAGAGCAAGAGAGGAGAGAGATAGAGCAATTGAGAGACTTATAGACAGATTGGAAAGGATACATAGAGTTGAAAGAGAGAGAAGTGTGTGCATGAGAGATAGAGAGAGAGAAATAGAGAGCTCTCCATCTCCTTCAATTTTTCACTCGCTCTCTCCCATTCTTTGTCACTCTCTGTCTTCTCTCACACTCTCATTCTCACTCATTATCCTTCTCTCTCTCCCTCTCTCAATGTCTCAAAGAGCAAGGTAAAGAGAGGGACATGGATGGATGGAGGGATAATGAGAGACAGAGAGAAGGGGGATGAATAGAAGATAGGGAAAAAAGAGGGTCATATCTCTCTTCTCTTCTCCTACGTAATCTTTCTCTCGGCTCTCCCTGTCTTACTAACTATCTCTCTCTTCCTCTCACCACCCACTATCTCTCTCCCACTGAAAATATCCTCTTCTCTCTCTGTCTTTGTCTACTCACTCTCTTACTCTTGCTATGTAGCTTTTTTTATCTCTATCTCTCATCTCCAATACCTCTGTGCCTTTCTCCATATCTCATAATCTCTCTTTCTTTCTTAGTCTATCTCAATCAAGAGGTGGGGAGTGAGAGAGAGATAGTGAGTGTGAGAGAAGATAAATAAAGAGATAGAAAGGGAGAGACTTAAAGAGAAACTAATATCGCAATCTTTCTTTCTCTCATGTATTTTCTTTCTACGATATCGAAAAAGAGAGAGCATGAAAGTGCAGGAGAAAGGACAATAGAAAGATAGATCATGAGAAGGAGACAGAAAGAGAGAGATGGGAAGTGACTGAAGGTGATATAGAGAGAAAGAGAGAGAGGGATTCAGAGAATGAAGACAGGGGGAAGAGGTGGGAGGAAGAGAGAAAAGCATCAATAAAGGAAGGAGGAAAGGAGGGAGGTAAGGAGTGGTAAAATGTTATTGAGAAAGAGAAATGTTGAGATAGATAGAGTGAAGAGAGGAGGGCAACAAGAGAAACAAAGAGAGGGTGGGAGAGAGTGAAAGGGAGATAGAGAGAGAGATAAAGAGAGACGAGCAAGAGAAATAGAAGAGAAAGAATGAGATCAAAGAGTGAGAGGTGGAGAGCAAGGTAAGAAAGAGAAAGTGAGATAGAGGGAGTAAGAGAGAGTGAGATAGATAAAGAGGTAAAGAGAGTAATAGAGAAATAGAATGAGATAGAAATGGAGAGAGTGAGCAACGGAGGGAGGCCCTATCCCTTCCACTCTCACTTTTCCAATGAGTGTGAGAGAGAGATTGGGGAGTGAGAGGTAAAAGAGGGAGAGAGAAGAGCTAGGAAGAGAAAGAAGAGAAAAAGAGAGAAAGGGAGGGGAGCGAGGGTGGGAGAAAATGAAAGAATGAGAGATAGATCATGAGGGAGAGAAAGTGAGAGATAGAATAAAAGAGAAAAAATGCAAGAAGAAGTGAAATTGTGAGGGTGGGGAAAGAGAGATAATGAAAGGGAGAAAATGAGAGATAGTGAGAAAGGGTAGGGAGAGAGAAAGAATGATAGAGATTATGATAGATAAGAATAGCTAGACATAAAGGAGCAAGAGAAACAAGTAAGAGAGAGAGGGAGGGAGAGAGTGAGATGGAGTGAGGGAAATAAAGAAATAGAAAGAGTGAGCATGAAAACCAGTAAACAAAGGGAAAAAAAAGAAGGGAGGGATTGAGGAAGAGGGATTGAGGAAATTCATAGAGAGATTGAGAGAGTAAGAGACTGAGAAGAGAGGGGGGGAGGGAGCATAAAATAGAGTGAGTGATAGAGAGAATGAGCAAAGATGCTCTCTAATGGGAGGGAAGACAGATAGAAGTGAATAGATAGGATTAAAAGAAAGTAGAGAAAGAAGGATAGATAGAGAGCAAGGGAAGAGAGAGAGACAGTGAGATAAAGAGAAAGAGAGAGTGATAAAGGAGAGACGGAAAGAGTGAGAGTGAGAGTGAAAGAAAGACAGGGAGGGAGCATGAGATAAGAGAATGAAGAGAACTATATCACACTTTTTCACACTCACTTCTTTACATTGTCTTTCCCTCTCTCTCTCCCTCTCTTGATATATTTCTCTTTTTCTTGCTCTCCCTTTCATCACTCTCTACCTCTCTCCTACCCACAATATTCTCTCTCTTTTCTCTCTCTCCCTCTCTCAGCCTTTTATCTCCCTTCCTCTCTCTCTCCAACTCTCTTATCTCCCTCTCTCAATCATTCTTTCTCTTGTACCATCACTCCCTCTCTCACTCACACTTTCTCTCCTACCATCAACCTCTATCTCACTTCCTCTTCCACCACTCTCTACTTCTCCCTCTTTCTCTCCATTCTCTATCATTCTCTGTTCTAATCTCTCTCTGTTTCACTCTAGCATGAAAGAGAGAGGTAGAGAGATAGGATACAAGAGAGGATGGATAGAGTGTGTGTGAGAGTGAGAGAAGTCAGAGAGGTATAATGAACAAGAGTAGGAGAAATAGATATAGATGGAGAGCTAGTGAGAGATCTTTCTCTCACTACAACCCTCCATCTCTCCATCACTCATACACACTCTTAATTTTTTTTGATTCAAGTATAGCTCTCTCCATCCCTCTCTCTTCTCACTCTTTCATCCTTACCATCTTTTGCTCTCTCTCTCTTCTACCCAAAATTTCTCACTCTCCCTCCCTTTCTTATGTTCAATTCCCACTCTTCGCTCTCTCTTTCATTCCTCCCTCTCTTTTGCCCTTATCTCTCTGTCTCTACTTTTATAAATATCTCTCTTTTATTTTCTCTATTTTTCCTCTCTCTAACTCTCTCTCTCACACACATGAGAAAGATAGACAGATAGAGAGAGTGAGTGAGAGAGATGCGTGAATTAAGAAATCTCTCTCCCCCCATCCTTCTATCTCTATATTTCAACCCATTCCTCTTACTCCCTCTCTCCCGCTCTCCCTTTCTCACTTTCACTAGCTCTTCATAATTTTCTCTTCCTCAGCATCTTTCAATCACTTTCTCTCCCTTTATCTCTCACCTCTTTCACTCTCTTTCTAGCATTCTGTGTTTCTTCTTTCTCTCTTTCCCTTTCTCATTCGGGAGAGTGAAAAGAGTGAGGGATAGAAAGAAGGTAAGAGCATCTCTACTTAAAGAGAGATTGAGAGAGACGATTTGATAGATTGATGGAGAGAGGGAGAGAAATCGATTGAATTAGAGTGACAATGGGAGAGCACAGAAAGAGAGAAAAAGAGAGATAGAGGGAGAGGAAGAGAGAGATAAAAAGATAAAAAAGAGACGGAGGGGGAAAGAGGGAGAAATATAGCGAGATAGAGGTAGAGAGTGAGAAAGGGAGAGTGGGACAGAAAAAGAGAAAATGAAAATAAAAGAGAGTGCAAGATTGAGAAAGAAATAGGGAGATAGAGAAAATATTGATTCACTCGCTTTCCCCCTCTATCTTGCTTCTCTATCTGTCACACTCACTCCCACAAATGATCAACCAATCTCTCCCTTTTTCACTATCTATCTCTTTATCTCTTTTTCCTCTCACTTAACACATTATCTGTCCCTCTCTCTCTCACCATTCCCTCCCTCACTTTCTTTTTCTCTTTCAATATCTTTCTTCTATGTAGTTTCTCTCTTCCTCCCTCAATCAATCTCTCTCACTACTCTCTCTTGATATGTCATTCTCTTATCTCTTATCTTTCTTATCTCCCTCGAGCTACAAACTCGTCTCTCTCATTTGTTCTCTAAGACTCTTTCCCTCTCGCTCTCTCAATCTCTTTATATCCCCTCACTCCCATTGTTTTCACACATCCGATATCTCTTTCTCTCCATCTCCAAAAGAGATGGCGAGAGACAAATTGATAGTTTGAGAGAGAGTGTTTGACACAGAAGGAGAGAGAGTAGACATAGAGAGGAGAAGAGAAAATAAGATTTTAGAAGAGAGTGAGCATGAGATAGGTAGAAAGTGAGAGCTCTCTCTATAACTCTCCCTCTCTCATTGCCCTCTCAGACTCTCTCTCACTTAGTGGAAGAGAGTGAAAAAGGGAGGGAGGTCAGTAGGGGATGTGTGAGAGTGAGAGCTAGTGATAGAGAGATAGAGTGAGTGAGAGAGAGGTTGGAAAGGGAATGAAGGAGGTAGACAAAGGCAGGAGAGATATAGATAAGAGAGAGTTAGAGTGTACAGTTAATGCTAGAGAGATAATTACAGAGTGAGGATGGAGTAAAAGAAGGGAGAGAGGATGAAGTGATACAGAGTGTGAAATTCAGAAGTGAGATAGCGAGAAAGCAAGAGTGACCGAGTGATCAAAAAGTGTGAGAGATACGAGATGAGAGAGAGATGTGAAAGAGAGGGAATGAGCAATAGAGGGAGGAAACATAGAGCAAGAGCAAGAAGTAAGTGTTATTTTGAAGAGAGAGAGTGAGAGTTAGAGTGGGAGAAAGTTAAACTTAGAGAATAAGAGAGAGTGTGAGATTGATAAAAAGAGATAGAGGGATAGATTACAAGAGAAAAAGAGGAGAAAGAAAGAGAAGAGTTGAGAAAAAGAAAGATTTAGAGAGAGAAGAGGGAATGCAAGAAAAAGTGAGTTAAGTTGTAAGAGGGAGAAAGTGTGTGAGAGAGAGGACTAAAGGGAGTCAGTGTGAGAGAGTGGAAATGAGAGAGATATGGGGGAGAGACAGGAAGTGAGAGCAAGTGAGAGAGTGTGAGAAAGCTAGAGAATGATGTGGTAGGAGAGGGAAAGAGAGAGAAAGAGGAAGGGAGAATGCAGAAAGAGAAAATAGAGAAAGTGGGAGGTTGAGAGAGAGAATAAATAGTAAAAATAAAGAGAAAAGTGAGAGAAGAGAGAAAAATAGTTAAAAACAGTGACTGAGAGAGAGAAGTATACAGAGGACAAGTAGATGTGAAAGAGGGAGGGGAGAGTGATGGTGGGAGAGAGAAATAAAGTGCTCTTTCTCTGCTTTAATCCTCCTCTAACTCTCTCTCATTCTATGACGCTCTCCCTCACTCTCTTATTTTCTCTTATTGTCTTTCTCTCATTTTCTCTCACATTATCAATTTCTCACTCAGAGAGAGTGAGAGAAAGAAAATGGGATGAACTTAGAGGGCAGGAGGGATATTGAGAGAGAGGGAAGGGGAAGAGAGGAGATGAGGGAAGAAGATGTTGTGATAAGGATCTTCCCTCTTTCTTGCCATATCCCTCCATCTCTCTCTCTCTCACTCCCTTCTCTCTCTTTATTTATCTCACTCTTTTAGATATAGAGATGGTTAGAGAGGACAAGTAGATGTCAAAGAAGGAGGAGAGAGTGAGGGCTGATAGAAAAATAAAAAGCTTTTTCCTTGCTTTGATCCTTTTCTCACTCTCTCTCATTCTATGACACTCTCTCTCACTCTCTCTTATTCTCTCTTATTGTCTTTCTCTCATCCTCTCTCCCATTATCAGGTTCTTGCTCAGAGAGAGTGAGAGCAAGATAAAAGGATGGACTTAGAGGGAGGGAGGAATATTGAGAGAGAGAAAGGGGGAGAGGAGATGAGGGAAGAAGAGGGTGTGATAGAGCTCTTCTCTTTTTTTACCTCTCTATATCCCTCCCTCTCCTTCCCACTTTGCCTTCTCTGCCTCTATTTATCTTACTCTCTCAATCGCTCTTTCTCTCGTACCATTCATCTCTCACACACTCTCTCTTCCACCACTCTCTACCTATCCCTCTCCCT
>NEWO01000072.1:162759-184762 GCA_003013225.1 Phalaenopsis aphrodite
GAGGTTGATGGTAGGAGAGAAAGTGTAAGTGACAGAGGGAGTGATGGTACGAGAGAAAGAGTGATTCAGAGAGGGAGATAAGAGAGAGGTGGAGAGAGAGGAAGGGAGATAAAAGGTTGAGAGAGAGAGAGAAAAAAAGAGAGAGAGAATATTGAGGGTAGGAGGTAGAGAGATGAAAGGGAGAGCAAGAAAATGAGAAATATATCAAGAGAGGGAGAGAGAGAGGGAAAGACAATGTAAAGAAGAGAGTGTGAGAGAGTGTGATATAGTTCTCTTCATTCTCTTATCTCATGCTCCCTCCCTGTCTTTCTTTCACTCTCACTCTCACTCTTTTCCTGTCTCTCCTCTATCACTCCCTCTTTCTCTTTATCTCACTGTCTCTCTCTCTCTTCCCTCGCTCGTTATCTATCTTTCTTTCTCTACTTTCTTTTTATCTTATCTCTTCCCTTCTATCTCTCTTCCCTCCCATTAAAGAGCATCTTTGCTCATTCTCTCTATCACTCACTTTATTTTATGATCCCTCCCCTCTCTCTTCTCTGTCTCTTACTCTCTCAATCTCTCTCTGAATTTCCTCAATCCTCCCTTCTTTTTTTTCCCTCTCTCATTCCTGGTTTTCATGCTCACTCTTTATGTTTCTTTATTTCCCTAACTCCATCTCACTCTCTCCCTCCTTCTCTCTCTTACTTCTTTCTCTTGCTCCTTTATGTCTAGCTATTCTTATCTATCACAATCTCTATCATTCTTTCTCTCTCCCTACCCTTTCTCACTATCTCTCATTTTCTCTCTTTCATTATCTCTCTTTCCCCACCCTCAAAATTGCACTTCCTTTTGCATTTTTTCTCTTTTATTCTCTCTCTCACTTTCTCTCCCTCATGATCTATCTCTCATTTGTTCATTTTCTCCCACCCTCTCTCCCCTCCCTTTCTCTCTATTTCTCTTCTATCTTTCTCTTCCTAGCTCTTCTCTCTCTCTCTTTTACCTCTCACTCCCCAATCTCTCTCTCACTCTCATTGGAAAAGTTAGAGTGGACGGGATAGGCCCTCCCTCCCTCCCCTGCTCACTCTCTCCATTTTTATCTCATTCTATTTCTCTATTACTCTCTTTACCTCTTTATCTATCTCACCCTCTCTTACTCTCTCTATCTCACTTTCTCTTTCTTGCCTTGCTCTCCACCTCTCGCTCTTTGATCTCATTCTTTCTCTTCTATTTCTCTCGCTCGTCTCTCTTTATCTCTCTCTCTATCTCCCTTTCTCTCTCATTCTATATTTGTCACTCTTTTCTCTCTCAATCTTTCTATTCTCTCTCTCTCTTCTCCTCTTCTTCTCTATCTCTCGTATTCATTCTCTCCCGCCCTATGTCGCAGTAAAACTCTCTCTCCCCTCTCTTCTTTCCTCCAACTTATCTCTCTCTCGCTCTCTCTATCTTTAATGTTCTCTCTTGCTTTCTCTCTTACTCTATATCTCAATCTCTTTCTCCCTCCTTTTTCCTTGACCTTCTCTCTCACATTCTCTCCGTACCCCATCTCTCTTATTCTCCTTCGTTCACACTGATCTCTCAATCTTTCTCCTACCTTATCTCTCTTGGTCTCTTTAGCAAGCTGTGGAGAGAGTGTGAGAGCAATAAAGAGGGATTGAGGGAGAGGGAGAGAGAGCAAGAGAAAATGAGGGGAGGAAAAGAGAAAAGATTGAGAAAGAGCAATAGAGAAAATGATGGGGATAAGGAAAATGGAAGATATGTGGGGAGAGAGAGTTAGAGTGAGAGAGGGAGTGAATGAGGGAGAGGATGATGAGAGAGTGATTGAAAAGGAGATGAAAGAGAGTAAGAGTGGGCAGAGAGGCAGAAAGAGAGTCTGGCACAGAGGTAGGGAAACAGGTTGAAAGTATCAGAAAGAGGGAGGGAGAAGGATGGAGGAAGAATGAAAGAAAGTAAGAGGAAGAGAGGGAAAGCGAGAGTGAGAGAAGAAAAATAGACAGGCAGAGATGAATAATTAGATAGAACACAAAAGAGAAGGAATGAAAGAGAAAGAATGAGGGATCATTCATCTTTTTCTCTTTTCTTACTCTTCTCTCTCCCTCTCAATCTCTCACTCTCTCCCTCTCCCTCTCTCCCTCTCTCCCTCTCTCCCTCTCCCTCTCTTCCTCTCTCCCTCTCCCTCCCTTGCTTTTGTTACTCTTTCTCTATCTCTCCAGGCCATCTAAACTCACACTTTCTCCCTCCCTCATCCTCTCTACCGTCACTTTATCTTTCTCTATTTCTCTATCTCTCCCTCCCTCTCGATCCCCCAACTCTCTAACTTTCTCACTTCGTCTAGCTCTCCTTTTTCTCTCATTCTATGTCTTTTATTCTTTCTCTCACACATTATCTCTCTCTACCTATCTCTTTATCTCCGCCCCTTTTTTATCCTTTTTTTTCTTTCCTTCTCTCTCCCTGCCTCCATGTCTCACCCTCCCACTCTCATTTTTTATCACTTTTCTTCTTCCTCACAGTCTTGCTTTCTCTCTATCATTTCTCATTCTTACTCTATCTTTCTTTCTCTCTAAATGTCTCTCTCTCTATTTTTTCTCTCTAACTACCTCACTCTGTTTATCTCCCTCTCTCCTCCACCATACTCTCTCTTTATATGTTATTCTATCTTTCTTTCTCTTTCTCCAACTCTCTCTCATTCCTACTATTACCCTCAATCGATTTCTCTCTTTCTCCCTTCTCTCAAACTCACACTCTCTCTCTCCCTCTCTCTCCCTCTATCTCTTTCCTTTTTATCACTCCTTTATATTCTTCTCTCACTATCTCTACCTCCATCCTATCTTCTTTGTCCTCCCATTAGTCTATTTCTCTATATCACACACACTCTCCCTCCCTTCTTCCTCTTTCTTCCTCTTTCTCTACACCTTATCCTCTCCCACCATCTTTCCAACTCTCTCCACTTACTCTCAGATTCTAACTCAGATTTTCTCTGTCTCCTTCTCTTTCTCACTCCCTCCTTATTCGTACCTCTCTCTCTCTTCTCTAGCTCTCTCACTCTTTCACTCTTCTTTGTTTATCTGTCTTTCCCCTCCTTATATTCTAATCTCTCTGTCTTTTTTACGATCACTATCTCACCCTCTCTCCATCTCTCTCACACTCTTAATAGAGAGAAAGATATAGAATGTGAGAAAGAGAGAAAGAGAGGAAAAGAGCTAAAGTGTGTGTGAGAGAAAAAGAATAAGGAAGAGGTAGAAAGTGTGGAAGAGAGAGAGGGAGGGAAGGTAAAGACAGGTTGATAGTTTTAGACCTCCCCATCCCCAACTCTTCTCTATCACTCTTTCTCCCCCATCGCAATTACCTCCACCCATTTTCTCATTCTCAATCTCTCTCTCCCTCTATCACTCTCTCCACTTTCTCTCCCTACATTCCATTTCTTCCCCCTCTCTATCTCACATACACCTCTTGCTTGCTTTATCTCTTGCTCCATGTCTCTTGCCCTTCTCTCTAGCTCTTTCTCTCATTGCGTTGTCTCGTACTCCCTCCCCACCCTCTCTCACTCTCTTTATCTCTCTCTCATCTCTCTCACTATCACTTCTTCCCTCTCTATCACTTTTTTGTCCTTCATCCCTCCCTCTTGTCCCTCTCCCTCCCTCCATCCCTCCCTCTCTATTCCTCTCCCTCCCTCCCTCCCTCCCTCCCTCTCTGTATCATCTCTCTATCACATTCCCTCTCCCAATCTCTTTATCTTTTCCTCTCTCACACACATCTTTCCTCCCTCCATGCTTCCTTTTTTTCTCTCTTGATTTATTCATCTCTCTCTTTCTCTAACTTCTTTCTATCAAAGGAAGAGAAATTGTGAAGTAAGGAGAGGAAAAGTGAGATGAAAGAAAGTAGTGAGAAAAATAGAAAGAGAAACTAAGAGGGAGAGAGTGGGAATGATAATGAGATAAAAAGAGATAAAGATAAAGGTTAAGTACTTTCTCTCTCTCTTTTCCTCAGAAAAAATACCAAGATATGAAGATGTAGCGGGAGTGGGAAAGAGAATGCAATAGGGAGAAATTAAGGGAATGAAAGAGGGTGAGAGAGAAAGAGAATAGAGAGAGGTAAAATTGTAGAGAAAGATGAGAGATAGCTAGAGGGGTGAGAGTGAGATAAAGAGAGTAAGGGAGGGTAGGGATAGAGAGAGAATTATGTGAAACAAGAGAGAAAGAAGGAAGAGAGAAGAGAAAAGGTAAGATGAAAATTAGAGAGAGTGAAATGTAAGAGTGATAGTCACTTTCTTTGATTGATAGAGAGATAGGAAGAGATTGAGGATGAGAGAAGAGACTGAGGTGAGTGGGAGATTGATTGTGGAAGAAGAAAGAGGGAGAGTAAGAGTAGAACAATGGAGCAAAGAGATGGAGATATAGATGGAGAGTTAGTGAGGAAGGGTGAGAAGGAGAGAGGGATGGAGAAGCTGATGATATGGGAGAATTTGATGGTATGAGAGAGAGTGTGAGTGATTAAGCGAGAGAAAGAGAAAGAGAGCGATGGAGCTAGAGAAAAATAGAGAAAGGGAGAGGAAGAGAGGTAAAAGAGAGTAAGCAATGGAGAATGAGAGAGATAGAGAGAAAGAAAGCAATAGAGAGTAAGAGAGAATAAGAGGTAAGGAGAGTGAGGGTGAGAGAGCAGAAGAATGGGAGAGAGAAAGATAGGTAGACGGAGGGAGTATGTGAGAGAGAAGCATGAGAGAGAGTGAGAGATAGACATAGGGAGCAAGTGAGAGGGAGGGAGAGAAGAGAGAGATAGAGAGTGAGAAAGAAAAATAAGAGAGGAGAAATAATAGAGAGAGAGAAAAGATAACGAGTGAGGGAATTGATAAAGCACACACTCATACCATCAACCTCTCTCATATCATTAGCTTCTCACTCTCTCTCTCTTTCTGTCCCTATCGTTGTAACAGTCCCAACTATATCTCCCTCCCCACTCTACCACTGTCTCTCTCTCTCTCCCTTTGTCCTCTATCACTCTCTATCTCTCATTCACCTCACTCGTTTCTCTCACCCTCAATCTCTTCCTATCTCTCTAATAATAAAGGGAGTGACTGTCCCTCTCACTTTTCTCTCCCTCTCTTCTCATTTAACCTACCTTCTCTCCCTACTCTCTCTTTTTTTTTTCTCTCATTTCACATTATTCTCTCTATCTCCACCCTCTCTTACTCTCTTTCTCTCTCTCACCCCTCCTATCCCTCATTTCTCTCAACATGTCTCCCTCCCTCTTTTCTCTTACTATCTCTCCTTTTTCCTCCCCCTCTTCTTTCCCCTTATAACATTTTCTCTCCCTCTCCCTTTATATCTCTATGTCCTAATCTTTCTATCTTTTTTGAGGGAAAGAGAGAGAGAGCGAGGGAGAGAGAGGATGGAAGGGAGAGTCTGTGCAAGAGAGAGAAAGATAGAAAGAAAGAGGGAAGGGGCATGAAAGATGAGATAGAGAAATATTTCTCTCTGTCTCTCTCATATTCTCACTCTCTATGTCATGCCTCCCACTCTTTAGCTTCTTTTCTCAATCCCTCTCTTACTATTCCCTTTTATTCTCTTCTCTTCTCTTTTCTCTCTCTCTCTTTCATTCTCTCTAGCTCTCTTTCTCTTATTCTATCACTATATCCCCTTCTATCTCCCTCCATGTTCATCTCTCTCTCCTCTCCCTCCCCAACTCTCTCATTTTCCCTCTCCCTCTTTCCATTTTTCTTGTCTCTACCTCCCTCTCTCGTACTATTAACCTCTCCCTATCTCTCCCACTATATCACTCTACTCTCTCACTCTCTTCCTATTTCTCTTTATAACTTTATCTCTCTCATACTCTTTATGGTTCTCTCATTCTATCTCTTTTACTGTCTCTCTCCCTCCATCTCTCTCTCCTCTCTCCTCCCACCCTTTATATTCTCTCTTTCTTATCATATCTCTCTAACTCTCTTTATCTCTATCTTCCTCTCTTGCATCATCTCTCTCTCTCTTAGTCTATGTTGCTCTCCCTCTTCTCCCATTCTCAATTCCTATCTTTTCTTCATCATGGTCCCTTACTCTCTCTCTTCTTTCTATATCTCTCCCTCTTCTTTCCTACTCTCTCCTTATTTCTCTTTCCCTTCCCTCCCTTTCTCTCTCCATATCTCTCTATTTTCTCTCCTCCCTCTCTCTTGCACTCTCAAACTCTGAATTTTTTCATTCCATCACTACCACCCCCCTCTCTCCCTCTCACTCTCCACGATTTCTCTCTCTCTTCCTCCTCTCTGTTCGTTCTCCCTCCCTCTCACCCTTGCTACTTTAGGAGAGAAAGTAAGAAGGAGATAAAGAAAAAGAAAAGAAAGAGAGGAGTGGATAGAAGGATAGAGAGACAGAGAGAGGGAGGCATACTCTCTTTCTATAGTCCATGCTCTCTCATCTCCCACTTTCACTATCTCTCTCACTCTTTCTACCTCTTCTATTGCCCAATCTTTATGTTTCTCTTTTCCTTCACTCTCTCTCTCTTTCATCCCTCTCTCTCAACCTCTATTTTACCATTATGTATCAAGAAGGGAGAGAGGGAGAGAGGGAGAGATGGAGAGATAGAGACAAAAGAGTGAGAGAGAATAAGAGCTAATGATAGAGAGAATGAAGGAAGCAAGTAAGAGAGAGGAAGAGGTACAGGAATGGAGGGAGATTGAGGGAAAGTAGGAGAGAAGAGATAGATAAAGTGATGACTGAGAGTGTGAGAGAAAGAGAATGGGTAAGAGAGGAGAGAGTGAGATTTGTAGAGAAAGAGAAAGAGAGAGAGAGAGTGGGTGCGGGGGAGAGAGATAAAGCAGAGAGAGGGGGAGGGAGAGAGAGAATGACAAAAGAGAGAAAAGAGACAAAGCCAGAGAGTAGGGAGAGTGAGTAAGATAAGAGAAAAGAGAGAGAGAGAAGATGAAGGGTGGAGGGAAAGAGAAAAGATGTCCCTCCCAATCCCTCCTCTTTTTCTCTCGCTCCATGCCTCTCTCTCGCTCTCTCTTTCTCCTCACTCTCCCTTTTTCTCTCTATAAATTTGTGCCCCTATCTCCTCTACCTCTCTGCTCCCTCGCTATCAATTTCTCGTTCTCACCTCTCTCTCTCTCCAATTTTCTCTCTTTCTTCCTCTTGTTCTTTGTCTCCCTCTCTAGAGAGAGCAATAAAAAATGGAAAAAAGAGACAGAAGAGAGATGTAGAATTATAATAAAGAGAGAGTGTGCAAGAAACAAAGAGAGTACAAGAGTCTGATCTTTATGAAGATATCTTTCTCTTTCTTCTTGTCTTCTCACTTCCTTATCTCTAACTCTACCTTCCTCTCCATCCCTCTACTTCTCTCTCTCTCCCTAACACTCTCTCAATCTCTTGGTCCCTTAGTAACTCTCTCTCGCTCTATCACTTCTTTCACTCTCTCTACCTTTCTCCTCTCTTTCATTGCCCCCCTCTTGCTATCTCTCTCACACTTTTTCCTTCACTCCATGTTCCTCTCGCTCCCTCTCTCTCGTCCTCATTCATTCTACCTTTCTTTTCTTTCTTACTCTTCCTATATCTCCTTCCATATCAAACTCCCTCAGCTCTCTTTATCCCTTCCTTTCCCTCTCTCTTCTCTCTCTTCTCCTCCTATCTCTCTTTTTGTAGAAGAGATGAAATAAAGAAAGATTGAGTGAGAGTAATCTCTCTCTTGCTATCTCTCTCCTTCTCCCGCTATCCCACTCACTCTCCTCACTTCTTGAGAAAGATAGAGTGAGAGAGAGGTAGTGTAAATGAGAGAGAGATAAATAGATCTAGAGAGCAAGAGCAGAATAGAGTGAGAAGAAAGAAAGAGAGGGATAAGGGAGAGAGCAAGAGTTTGAGTAGGAGAGAGAATTTTTCTCTCATATATTCTCTTTCTATCTCGTAGGGAGTGAAAGTATGAGAGGGAGATAGATAAAAGAGGGTGCAGAGAGAGGGAAGGGAAGAAATGAGTAAGGAAGGAAGTGAGAGTCAAAGAGGGGGAGGGGAACAAATGAGTATGGGAGGAAGTGAGAGTTCGAGAGAGTGAGCGGAGAGATAATAAGAGAAGATATATCTAATCCTCTTCTTCCCTTATCTCCTCTTCCCCCCTTTCTAACTCTCCCAATTTCTCTCCCTCCCTCTCTGTTCCTCCGATTATCTCTCTCTCATTTTCTCTGGGTGAAAAAGGGACAATGAGAGAGAGAATGAGAAAGAGTGAGAGAAGGGGGAGAGCGCCAAAAGATAGAGAATGGAAGGATCAAAGAAGAGGAAGAGCACTTAAGTTCTCTCTCCCTCGTTCAAATATTTTTTTTTCTCTCTCACCTTCTTTCTGTCTCTAACCCACTCCTTCTATCTATCTCTCTTTCATCTCACTTATCTTGAGGTTTCACTTTCACACTCTATACCTTGTTCCCTACCTCTCTTTCTCACTCTTTCTTCCTTTATCCCACTCTCTCCTTCTCCCCCTTCCCCCTCCCATCCTCTCTCCCTCCTTCTATTCTCTATATCTCTCTCTTTTACTCCCTCTATCTCTCTTATTCTCTCTTTTTTACCTCTTCGTCCCTCTCTCTAAATTTCTCAAGCACTCTCCCTCTCTCCATCCATCTATCAACTTATCTCTCTCTAAACCTTTCTCTATGTAGAGCTGCTCTCTTCTTCTTTCTCTACTTCACTCTTTTTTTCTCTCATTGATTGCTCTGTCTCTTACAAGAGTAAGAACAAAAGAGAGAAAGGAGAAACAAAGAGTGCTAGAGAGAGATAGAGAGAGCGAGAGAGGAGAGAGAGAGCAAAAGGAGAGAGAGTAATATGGGAAGGGAGAGAGAGATATCAAGAGTAAGAGAGTGAGAAACAGAGACTGCGAGAGAGGTAATAAAAGGAATGAAGTCATAGGGATGGGGGAAGAGAGAACGGTTGATCCCCTCATCTCTCTCTCACTCACTCACTCTATTTGACTACCTCTATCATGAGAGAGAGTTAGAGAGAGAAGAAATAGAGAGAGTGTGTGAGCGAGAGATAAGAGGTAGAGATATCTAGAGAGGAAATGCGAAATAGAGAGAGATTTAAAGCTATAAAGAGATGAGAGAAAGAGAAAGAACGAGAGATAGTGAGGTAGAGAGTGAAAGAAGGAGAGAGAGAGAAAGAGGGGGAGGGAGAGATATATCAAGAATGAGAGGGGGGAAGAGTGAAAGAGAGAATGACAATAGAGAATATACTGATAGAGTGAAGGAGAGATGGAGGACATAAAAAGAGAGGTGAGAGGAAGCAGAAAAGAGAGGGAGAAAGCAGGACAGAGAGAGATCAAGGGTGAGAGAGAGTGACGGAGCAAAAGAGAGAAAGAGGAAAAGGGGGAGTTAAAGAAAGAAAGATAGAGAGGGAGTTATTGTGAGAGAGAAAGGAAGAGAAATGGGGAGAACAGGGTGAAAGACAGAGGTAGAATGTTAACAGGAGGGAGGGATAAAACAAGATTGAGAGAATGTGAGAAGAGGAACGGCGATAAAGAATGAGAGTAAGGGAGAATGAAGAGAGAGATTGAGAGGTTTGGTAGTGAGAGAGGGATGGAAGAGAGGGGAGAGAGAAAAAAAGAGGGTTAAGATAAAGAGAAAGAAGAGAGGGAGGGAGGGAGCTAGAAATGAAGTTAAAAGAGTGAGAATGAGAGAGAGTGTGCATGTGAGTGATGAAGAGATGTAGTGTGGTTGTGGGAGAGAGTAGTAGAGAATCAAAAGAGAGGGAGAGTTCTTTTTTCTCTCTTTCTCTCACATGCACCACTTGTCTCCCTTTTTCAGCTCTCTTTATCCTCTCTCATCTCTTGAAAGTCTCTCAATTGCACTCTTTCTCACTTTTCTCTTATTTCAACTCTCTCCCACATTCTCTCAAACTCTTGCTTTCTACCTCACACTCACTCTCACATACAGAATCTCTCTTACACTTTCTCTATTACCCTCCCTCCCTCCCTCTTTTCTCTCTCTCTCTCCCCTCTCCTTGCCTTCCTCATTCTATTTCCCACCCTCTCTCTCTCACACAAACTTTATCTGTCTATCTCTAACTTTGTCTTCCTTCTATTCTCCCTCCCTTTTTAACTCTTTCTCACTCTAAATCTCTTTTGTACTCTACCTCTCTTCTAATCTCTCGCTCTCCTTTCTCTTCCTATGTAGCTCTTTTTCCCACCCTCCCTCCCTCCCTCTTACTCTTCAAAGGGAGGGAGTAGGAGGGGGAGTGAGAGAAACATTGAGAGAAAGCGTGTGTTAGAGAGAAACATAGAGAGCTCTCACATACAATCTCTCTCATGCTCTCTTTCTTGTAATTGCTCATTCTCTTCCTCTCCCTCTCTCTCCTCCCCTTACCTCCTCTCTCTTTTCTCATTATCTCACTACCACCCTCCCTCTCTTCTCTATCAATAATCTTTGTCACTCTCTCACTTTATTCTCTCACTACCACCTCTCCCTTTCCCTTTTGTCACTCGTCGTCCCTCCCTCCCAAGAGAGGCAAAGAGAGGGAGAAATATCAAAAGAGAAAGTGTAGTAGAGAAAGAGAGGTAGGGAGGGATGGAGAGAGAGCGGGGGCAAGAAAAAATGAGATATCAAGAGCAAGAGAAAGAAGGAAAGGGAGAGTGTGATATCAAGAGTGATGGGGAGAGAGGGGGAGATAGAGAAATACTAATGATAAGAGAAAGAGAGAGGTAGAGAGGTAGAGGGGAGAGAGATGTAAAGAAAGAGAGAGTGAGAGATAGAGAGATTGGGAGATCAAGAAAGTTCATAGAAGATAGAGTTTGAAAGAGCGAGGGAAATGAGAGTCAAAGAAATGCTCTCTTTTCTATCTCTACTCTCCTCTCTTGCTCTATCTCTCTATCCCCCTCCCTCTTCTCTCACCCTCTCCTTATATCTCTACCTCTCTCTATCTCTCCCTCCTCTCTCACTCTCTCCTTGTATCTCTCTACCTCTCTAGTTTCTCCTCTCTCGCGCTATTTCTCTTTCTCCCCCCTCTCTCTCTTGAATTTCATTCCTATTGGTCTTTCTATCTTTACCTCACTATTTCTCTCCGTGTGAGAGAGAGAAGATAGATAAAGATAGAGAGATAAATAAATCAAGATAGAAAAAGGAGAGAGGGAGGGAGGAAAGGAGGGGAGAGAGAGAAATAGAGAGATAGAGAGAAGATATAGAGAGAGTGAAGTAGGGAGGGAGAGAGATTGAGAGGGAGGGAGAGATAGGGAGAGGCAAGGATGGAGAGAGGGAGAGGGAAGGATGGAGTGGGAGAGAGGGAGAGAGAGGTTTATGATAGAGAAATGAAGGAGAAAGAAGCAATAGGGAGGGATGGAGGGATAGTGAGAGGGGTGAGAGAGATATAAAGAGAGTGAGAGAGGGTGAGGGAGGGAGTGTGAAAGAAAGCAATGAAACAAATAGCTAGAGATAGAACGACGAGGGAGAGGGAGCAAGAGATATAGCAAAAGAGAGTGTTTGTAGAAAGGGAGAGAGAGACATTGAGAGAGTGGACAGGTAAAGGAGATGGGGGAAAGAGTAGTAGTGAAGAGTTAGGGATAGGGAGACCACTCTCTCTAAAACTATCAACTTTTTTTACCTTCCCTCCCTTTCTCTCTCCCACGCTTTCTAGCTCTCTTACTTTCTCTCTCCTAATCCCTCTCTTTCCATCTCTCTCTCCTACTCTGTCTTACCCCTACACTTTCTCCTCTCTCTTTCTCACTCTTTATCTTTCTCTCTATAAAGAGTGTGAGAGGGAGGGAGAGAGAGTGAGATAGAGACAGAGAGAGGGAGAGAGAATGGGATAGAGTGAGGGTAAAGAGAGAGTAACAGAGAAGAGAAAGAAATAGAGAGTTCTAAAGAAGAGAGAGAGGGAGTACGAGGGAGGGAGTGGGAAAGAGAGTGACAAAGAAAATTTGAGTTAGAATCTGAGAATAAGTTTAGAGAGTTGGAGAGAGGGTGGGAGAGGACAAGGAGCAGAGAAATAGAAAGAAAAGGGAGGAAGGGATGGAGAGCGTGTGTGCTAGAGAGAAAGAAACCGATGTGTGGAGAAAGAAGGATAGGATGAAGGTAGAGAGATGGTTGGAGAAGAACGTGAAAGAGACGGAGAGAGAGCTAGAGAGAGTTAGAAAGAGACAAGAGAGAAAGAGAGACAGAGATTGAGTGTGAGAAAAGTGAAGGAGAGTGAAATAAAAAGGAAGTTAGAGAGAAGACCAGAGAGAAAAAAAGGGTGTGTGTATGAGAGGGAATATAGAAAGAGATGAGCAAGGTGAGAGTGGAGGGAGAGTGAGGAGTAAGAGAGGGATGGAGAAAGAGAGAGAGAGAGAGAGAGAGAGAAAGAGATACAAAGAGAGAGTGAGGTGGAAGAGAGAAGGAAATAGAGAGAATGGGGTAGTTAGAGAGAAAAGATAGAAAGAAACATCTAAGGAGAAAGAAAGAGAAAGTGAGAAAGAGAGATAGAGATAGTTCAAATGATAGAAGAGAGAGCAAGATAGTGAGAAAAAGGAAGAGTGATAAAAAAGAGAGGAAGGGAGGGATAGGGAGGTAGGGAGATAGAAAGAGTGAGAGTAAAAAATAGTAGAAGGGTAGAAAGAAAGTGAGAGGCAGAGAGAAACAAAGAGACAGAAATAGAATGAGAAAAAAATAGAGTGAGAGGAAGAGACAGGTTAGAGAATACAGGGATGGAGAGGGAGAGAGAGATAGAGAGAGATAAAGTGAGAGGTAGAGATGGTGTGGGGGGGAGAAAGAGGGAGGTTGGGAGGCATGGGATGGAGAAAGTGTAAGAAAAGGGAGAGAGGGAGAGACCGAAAGCAAGAGAGAGGAGTAAGAAAAAGAGAGAAAGATGAGTAATCCCACATTCCCCCTCTCACACACTCTCTCTTTCTCTTTGTTTTTTTTCTCTCGCTCTCCCTCCTTCCCTCTTGTCATCTTTCATTCTCCTTCCCTCTGTCTCACTCCCTCTCTCTCTCATATTGTCAACCACTTTTCCTACCTCTCTCCCACGCTCTCTTTCTTCCTCAGTCCCCACTCTCTCACACACACTCTCTCATCTATTTCTTAATCTCTCGCTCATCCTCTCCCTCTCCCTCTCTAATTCTCACTCTCTCTCTTTCCTTCTCTCACTTAACATATCTCCTAATCTTTTTATCCTTATCATTCTCTCTATTACTCTTCCTCTCGCTTTTCTCTTTTTCTCCCCTTCTGCTATTCCTCTCTATCCATTTATTCTATCTCTTTGTCCCTCATTCTTTATCTCTCTATACCTCACTATCCTTCACTCTATTCTTTTTCCCATTTCTTTGAATCTCCAACTATCTCTATCACTCACTTTCTCTCTCTTTCTCTTTTATTATCAATGAGAGAGAGCAGTTGAGGGATCGAGAGAGAGAATGGGAGAGAGAGTGATATAAACACAAAGAGAGTGAGGTAGTGAATAAAACTAGGCTCTCTCCCTCCTCTTTTTATTTCTCTCACTCTCTGCCCACCTCTTGCTAGACAGAGCAAGAGAGAAAAAGAAGGAAAAAGATTGAGAGATGAGGGTGAGTGAGGGACAAACAGGGAGATGGGGGCAGAGAGAATGTGAAAGAGAAGGGCAAGAGATGAGGAGGGAAAAAGAGATTGAGAAATAGAGTAAGTGAGAGAAAGCAAGAGAGAACATGAGAGATAAAGAGAGTGAGAGGGAGAAGAGAAGGGAGAGAGATAAGTTGAGAGAGAAGGAGAGAAGAGAGAGAAAGAGAGAGAGTTTTAGTGTGAGATAGATCGAAATAGAATGAATGTGGGAGATAGAGAAGAAGAGGAGGGATAAAATAGAAAGAGAGAGAAAATAGTGACAGGTATAGAATGAGAGAGATAAAATGAGAATAATGACAGAGATTGAGAATATGAGAGGGGAAGAGAGAAAGAGGGTGTGGGGATACATTGAGATGTGAAAAGGGAGAGAGATAGATATGGAAGGCAAGACAAAAAGTGGGAGTAAGAGAGAGAGAGAGTGAGAGAGAGAAAGTGTGTGTGTGTGTGTGTGCATGTTTATGAGAAGAAGTATGGAAGGGAGGGAGGGAGACAATGAGGGGAAGTGAGTGAGGAAGAAAAGGTATGTAGTGAAGAAAAATGTGAGAGAGGAGGGTGAGAGAGGAGGGAGAGAGCAAGAGTGAGAGAGTGAGAGAAATGGGATAGCTAATGAGACTGTGAGATAGATGGGGGAGAGAGTGGGTAAAAGATTGAAAGAAGAGGGTGAGAACACGTGAGGGAGTGGGAGAGAGAAATTAAAAAAAGAGAGAGTGAGAGATTGGAAGAGAGAGAACATAGGAGAGCAGGAGAGGGAGAGCGTAAGAGAGAGAAATAGAAGATTAAGAGAGAAAAAAGAGAAGAGAGTGAGACAGATGGGGAGAGAGATGGTGAAAGCTGAAGAGCTTGACGGGATATGATAAGATGAGAGAAAGTAAGAATGAGAGAGAGAATAGTGAGAAAGAGAGCGATAAATGGTCAATGAGTAAGCAAGGAGAGAAAATGCAAGTTACAAGAGAGATGAATCCAGAGAATGAGAGAAACTGATGAAGAGAGGAAGAAGAGAGTCTAGGTGAGAGAGTAAAAGGGAAAGGTCTAAAAAGAGAAGTGTGAGCTGATAAAGTGAGGGAGAGAATGAAAATGTAGATAAAAAGTGGGGAAGAGTGGGAGTTACGAAAGAGAGGAGAGAGAGGGAGAGAAGGAGAGAGGTAAGTGAGAGAGAGTGATAGCGAGAGTGAGAAGAGAGGGAGAGGAGATGGAGATAAAGAGAAGAGATAAGAAGAGAGAGGAGTAGGATAGAAGTGAGGAAGCTAGAGAGTCGGAGGGACGAAGATAATAAAAAGAGCTATAGAAAGAAAGAGAGAGAGGGTGTGAGCAAATAGAGAAAACTCTCCCTCTTAGTGAGAGAGCATAGGGAGAGTGTGAGCAATAGAGGGAAAATGCGAGAGAGGTGAGTGAGAGAGATGGAGAGCGATAGAGAATAAGTGAGAGTAGAAGAGAGAAGCAAGGGATTGAGATATGGAGATATAATGAGGGACCTACTGAAAGATAGAGAGAGGGAGAGAGGGAGAAAGATAGAGAGAAAGAGAGAGAGGGAGAGAGAAAGAGAAAGGAGATGGAGTGAAAGGGAGGGAGTGGGAGAGAGAGTGAGAGATTGATAATGAGATAAAGATAGAGACAAATAAGAGAAAGGGGGAAGGGAGTTAGTGAAAGATTCTCTCTCTCATTCTCTTGCTCTCACCTCGCTATCTTTAAATCTTATCCTCTCTGCCTCTCTTGATCATTCTCTTTATTTCTTTCTCTATCTTATCATAATTCTCTTATTCACTCAAAAAGCTAGAGAGAAAAAATAAAGATTTAAATGGATAAAACGTAAAGAAGAAAAGAGAGATTGGGAGAAATTGGGAGAGAGGGATATCAAGAGTGCAAGAGAGAAAAATAAATAGAGAGAGAGAAAAAAGGGGAGCAAGACAAAAGGGGAGTGAAAATAAGGAAGATGAATGGAGAGAGTTAGCTAAGGAATTAGAGTGGAAGAGAGTGGCAGATGGTGAGAGAGGAGGAAAAGAGGAAAAGTTGGAGGGTAAGACAAACGGGAGTGACAAAGAATGGGAGTTAGTGAGAGAGAGAGATCTCTCTCTCTATTTTTCTCTTTCTTGCTTTCTCTCACTCTCCCACCTACCCTGCCCCTCTCTCTCTCTTTCTCTACCACCCTTCCATTCTCTCCCTCCCCCTCTATCTCACTATCGCCCTCTCTCCGTCTCTTCTCCCATTATATCTCTCTTTCTATCTCTCTCTATTTCGCCAACTCCATCCCACACCCTCTCCCTCTACCTCTTCCTTTCCCACCCCCTCTCTCTTCTCTTCTCTTCCCCACTCTCACTCTCCCTTGCTTGCCTCTCACTCTTCCCACCCTCTCTAACTGTGTAAGTCCCTCTCATTTCCTCTCTTTCCACTATATTTCCCCTTCTCTCTCTCCTTCATCTCATTATCATTCTCTATCACTCTCCCACATCTGTCACTTTTTGTCTTGCATCTCTATCTTTCTTTTTGCATCCTCTATCTACCTCTATAGGGGGAGAGAGAAGAAGCTTGAGCGTGTGTATGAGAGAGAAAAAATAGAGCAAGATATCAAGAATGATTACAAGTGAGAGAGTGAGTTATAATAGAGAATACACCTTTCTCTCTCTCCCTCTTACTCTATCAACTATCTCAGTTTATCACTCACTCTATCTCTCAGACACTTTTTCTCTCACTCCCCCACTTTATCTCTCTCTCATTTCCCTCTTGTACTATCAAGGGAGAGGAGGTTTGAATGGAAATGGAGGCGAGCAAGAGAGATTGTGAGAGGGGGGAAAAGGTAGAGAAAGAGAGATAAAGAGAGTGATGATGATGCAGCAAAAAGGGAGGGCTTGAAATAAAGGTTGGGATTAAAATAGTGGAAGGGAAGGTTAGAGTGAAAGAGAGAAGAGAAGAAAAGAGTGAACACAGAGCAGTAAAAAGAGAATAAAGGAGGGAGAGAGAAAGATAGAGAGAGATGGGGAAGAATAATGAATGACATGGAGGGACTATGTGATAGAATGAGAGTGAGATAATGAGAGAGAGGGAGAGGGAGATATAGAGAAAGAAGGAAGTTATTAGAGAGAGTGAGAAAGAATGAGAGAATGAAAATAAGGGATAATAAATAGGGATGAGAAAAAAGAGTTAGTAAGAGAGCAGTATAGAGAGAGGTAGAATGTGACCAAGAGAGAGCAAGAGAATAGAAAGAGTGAGAGAAGGATGAGTGAGCAAGAGAAATAGAGAAAGAGAGAGAGAATAAGAGAAAGAGAATGAGATAGCAAACAGAAAGAGACAGAGAAGAAGGAGAATAATTATAGAGAGCGTAAGAGACGTGGAGAGTGAGGTAAGAGGAAGAAAGCAAGATAAAGAGAAATAGAAGGGAAAGGAGAGAAAGATAGTGAGAGTGAGGGAAAGTGAAAGAGAGAGAGAGATAGTGAGTGAGCGAGCAAGTGCGAGAGAGAGAGAGATAGAGAGAGAGAGCAAACCAGTGATAGTAGGGGAGGGAGAGAAATAGACCCTTAGCCGTCCACTCGCTCGCCCTTCTAATGAGATGGAGAGAGATAGAGTACATGAGAGAGAGACGGGGGAGTGAGACATATAGGAGAGATAGAAAGTGAGAGAGAAAGAGAAGAATAAGAGAGAGATAAGAGTAAGAGTGCTAGAGAGAGGGACGGTAGGGGAGGGAGGGAGGGAGATAGAAAACAAATGAGGAAGAACATGAGGGGGAGAGAGTGAGTGAGGGAGTAAGTCAAAGAGAGGATGAGAGATAAAAAGAGTGAAGGAGACAGTAATTATCAAAGAAAAGTTTAGGAGGAAGAGTGAGAAGAGGGTAAGAAATAGATAAAGTAGAGAATTAATAGAGATAATGATTGGGAGGGAGTGAGAGAAAAAAAAGACAGAGATAGTGAGAGGGAAAAAAAGCTAGAGGTAGAGGGAGAAAAAGAAGAGAGAAAGAGAAAAGAAAAGGATGGAGAGTGAGAGAATGCAAGAGAGAGGAAGAGAGATATGGAGAGATAGAATGCGAAAAACAAGAAGGAGAGAGATGAAAGGATAGGGAGAGAAAGAGAAAGAGTGAGGGAGAGCTTCTTTAAGAGATAGAGAATAAAGAGAGAAGGAGGGATGGAGCATGAAAGAGAATGAGTGAGAGAGAGAGAGAGAGTGAATGAGTAAAGATGCTCTCTAGAGGGAGGGAAAAGAGAGAATGAAAGAGATAGAGAGAGAAGAAGGAAAATATCTCCTTACCTCTCTTTGCGGCTCCCCTCTCTCTTTTGTAACTCTCTCTACCACTACCTTCCTCCCTTCCTTTTATTATCCCTCTTCCTCACTTTTGTAACTTTTTCTCACTCTCTCTATATATCTTCATCTCTTTTTCATACTCCACCTCACTACTATCACTCTTTCTTACCCACTCTCTCTATTTCTATTTTCTCAACTCTCTCACATGAAAGAGATAAGCTGATACAGAGAGTGAGTGAGAGACAGATATAAGACAACCTGTCTCTCTTCCCATCTCTCAATCTCTTGTTCCCACTCCCTCGCACGCTCTCGCTCTCATTCTCACTCTCTCTCACTCTGGATCTCTCACTATCCCAATATTTTTCTCCCGCTCTCTAGCTTCGTCCATTTCTCTCTTTCTCTCAACCTCTCTTTAACTCCTTATCCTTCTCCTCTTTTTTTCTCTCTAGTGAGAGATGAGGAAAAAGGGTGAAGAAAAAAGGAAGGAAGAGAAATAAGGAGAGAGCGACTAAAAAGTGAGTGATAGAGAGAGGAGACAGATTGATAAATCAATGGAGAGGAGAGATTGAGTGAGTGAGTGAGTTAGAGAGAGTGTGGGAGATAATAAAGTATATATATTTATATGTATATTACTCTGTTTAACTATCTCTCACTACCTCTCTTGTTTTTTTCTCTATCTCACACTCCTCCCTTCATCTGCTCTCCCTCCCCTCTTGCACTCTCTCTCTCCTTTCCCTGCCCCTCTTCAACAAATTGCTTTAGCTCTCTCTCTCTTCTTCTCTCCCTATCACTCTCTCTCTTCTCTATCTCTAGCCTATTCTATCTTTAGCTCCTTCTCTCTCTATCTTGCTTTATCTCTCATATCCCTTTATATCTCCCTCCTGCATATCACTCACACTCTCACTCTAGATATCTTTCTCACTCTCTCTTCTCTCTTCCCTCTCCCCACGATACTCTCTCAATCACTCAAATTAAATGATAGAAAGATAGAGAGAGTTTGTCCACTTTGGCATGCTCTCCCTCGCAATATCTATCTCTCACCCGTCCCTCCCTCCCTCTCTCTTCTCAATCTCTTCTCTCTCCCTTTCTTTCTCTCTCCATTTTCCATCTCTCACATGATTGAGAGATAAATGGAGAGAAAAAGTGAGGAAGATAGAGAGGGAGAGAAACCAAAGGTGAGTGAGAGAGATAAAAAAATAGAAGAGAGAGATAGAAATCACTCTTTCATGCTCTCTCACCCTTTTCTCTTTCTTTCTCCATCTTTTTTTATTAGAGCTCGTAGAAAGAGAGATAGAGTTAAGGAGAGACAAGGAGATAGATAACATAGGAAGATAGAGAGTGCAAAAGATTGAGAAGAAGAGAGGGTGAGAAAGCATAAAGTGGTAGAGAAGAGAGAGTCTGCGACTTTAATATGTTTTTCTCTTTTTAAACTATTAACCTATATTTCAGCATCTCTACCACTCTTTTTTTTATCTTTCATTCTCTCTAACCCATCGTATCTCACAATCTCTCACAGGCTATCTCTCTCACTCTCACTCTCAGTCTAACTTTATCTTCTCTCTCTTACTCAAACTATCACTCTCTCTTCTACTCTATTTATCATTTCTACTCCCTCAAACTCTCTCAGTTTTCACTTCTCTCTATATCTCTATCTAATCTATCTCTTTTTTCCTCACTCCCGGTCTCTTTTTCTTTCTCTCTTCTCTCACTCCTATCTTTTCTCTATAGCTCTTACTTTACCCTTTCTTTCTATCCTATACCATCATCCCAACTGTCCCTCTCTCTCTCTGACTCTATAGCTTTCTCTTATACTACAAACCTCTCTCATAATATCAATCTCTCGCTTCATCTCTCACTCTCTCACCCTCTTCTTGCTCACTCAATTCTCTCTTGATCTCTCACACTTTAGAGAAAGTGAGATCTCTCTCTATCTCTCCATTCTCTCACTTTCTCTCTTTTCTCTAACTTTCTCTTTTCTTTATATTACTCTTCTCCTCTTGTTTTCTCTTCCTCTCTCTACCAATCTTTCTCTCGCTCTACTCTTCCCTTTCTTTCTCTCTCTCTCACTATTCATTTTATCTCTCTTGAGAAGAAGGAGAGATAGGGTAACAGAATTAGGGTGGGTGAGAAAGAGAGTTAAAGAGAAAGAGTGCAAGAAGTAGAAAGTGAGAAAGAGAGAGAGAGAAAGAGCACATAGGGGATTGAGTAAAAGAGTAATGGGGAGAGGTAGAGAAAGAACTAGAGAGGGAGGGGGTGAGAGAGAGAAAGAAAGGGAGGGGTGAGAGAAATAAAGAGAGGAAATGAGAGAGTACAGGTTGATAGTATAAGAGAGTGGAAGAGAGGGAAAGAGGCAGAGAGAGGGAGGGTCACTCACAAGCTCTCTTCCTCTCTCTAATATCTTCTCCTTGTTCCTCTCCCTCTTTCTACACCTCTCTCATACCATTAAAGAGTGAGAGAGGAGGATAGAAGAGAAAAGGAATAAAGATAGAAAGGAAATGTGATAGTGATGAAGAGGGAGAAAGTCAAAGAAAGGAGGGATTGTCGGAGAGGAGAGAGAAAGGAAAGAGATAGCAAGGGATAGAGAGGGAGAGAGAGAGAGAGAGGAAAAGTGATAGCAAGTGATAGAAAGGGAGAAAGAGAAAAGATTGAGAGGAAGAAAGCTAGATTGAGGTAGAGAGTGCAAGAGAGAGGTGAGAAGGGGCATGTGAGGGAGGGAGAGAATAAAAGAGAGAGACATGCAAGAGAGATATAACTCTCTCACTCTCACTATAGAGAGAGAGTGAGAAGGGGGAAGCTTATGGTTTGACTGAGAGACAAAATGAGTGGGCAAGCAAGAGAGAGAGTGAGAGGGGGAGAGAGCAAAAAAGATAAAAAGGAGGTAAGAGAGTGGAAGGAGGGCTTGAAGGGAGTGAGAAAAATGAGATAGAAAAATAGATGGAGGGATACAGGTAATGATGAAGAGACAGAGATAGTGATGTAGAGAGAGTGAGACAAATGAAGAGAAAGAACCTAAGGGAGATAGCATAATGTGAAATTTGAAGAAGAGAAAGTGACCAAGAAATAAATAAAAAAGAATGAGACAGTGTGTGGCAAAGAGGGAAACTGATAGTGAAAATGAGTGATAGAGAGAGTGAGTGACAAAGAGGGAAGGATAGAGAGAGAATGAGAGAGTGTGCGTGAGAGGAAGTGTGAGAGAGAGAGAGAGGTGGTTTCTCTTATCTTACCTCACTATCTCACTTGCAATCAATCTTGATATCTTCCTCCATTTTTTTTCTCTCCCAAGCTCTCTTTATCTCTCTAATTATAGCAGTAAAAAGAGGGAGGTAAAGGGAAAGAGACAGATGCTCAATATTCACTCTCTAGTGAGTGAGTGAGAGAGAGAATAAGGGAAAGAAAGAGAGGAAAGGAGTGAGGTATCAAGAGTGAGAGAAAGAGAGAGACAGGTTGATCCTCTCTCTCTCTCTCTCTCATGCCTCCCACGCTCTTCTTCTCTTCTATCTGTCTCACTCTCACTCAATTTCACTTTTGATATCTACCTCTCTCTTCCCCGCTCTATTCTCTCTCTTGCTCTGTCACTCTCTCACTCTCATTATAAGAGTTACATGTATGATAATGTAATCAAAAGAGAGAGAGAGAGAAGAAGAGGGAGAGTGAAAGAGAGAGAAAGAGAAAGTGAGTGGGTAGCATAGAGAGAGATGAATATGCTTGTGAGAGTGAGAGAATGTGAGTGAGTGCGTGAGTGTGATAGTGATAAAGAAAGAGATAGAGTGTGTGAACACATTCTACCCACTAAGACTTTCTATCTTTTTATAGTCTATCATTCTCTATTCTATTCTCTTTCTCTATCTTCTCTCTATCAAAATATCTTGTATCTCTCCATCTCTTCCAATGAGACATAAAGAAAGAGATATTAAGAGTGAGAGACAAGCAAGGGAGTATGAGAGAGAGGGGGTGTGAGAGAGAGAGGAGAGAGAGAGAGAGCAAGAGATAGAGGTAGCAAGCAAGGGATAAAGATATAAATGGAGAGAGAGATAGCGATGGGATAAGAGGGAGATCATTTCTCATTCTCTCACGGCCACTCTCCCAATTCGTCCACTCACTTCCTCTCTCTCTCCTCCCTCTCTCTTTCTCTCTCCCTCTCTCTTTGCTCTTTATCTATCACTCCTATCCCCACCAAATCTCCCTCCCTCTCTTCTTTATCACCATTTCACTCACAATCCCCCTGTCACCCTGACTCTACCTTCCTCCCTTCATCCTCCTCTCTCACCTTTTATCCCT
>NEWO01000072.1:184826-322943 GCA_003013225.1 Phalaenopsis aphrodite
CTTCATCCTCCTCTCTCACCTTTTATCCCTCTCCCTTTCTCGTCATTATGAAAGAGAGGGAGAGACAAACTTCATTCATCCTCTCTTTCATACTATCAAAACTTCATTCTGTCCTTTTCTGATTAATAAGAGAGAGGAAAAGAAGAGGGAGAGAAAGAGAGCATCTTGCTTCTCTCTCGTAGTATCTATCAGTCTCACACTCTTGCTTTCTCTCTTTACATCACTCCATCTCTATCTCCTTCTTTCTCTTTCATTCCCTCTCCCACCCCCTCTCCATTCTCTTTTTCTCTCTCGCTCTCTGTTAAACTCTATCTCCTTATCTCCATCCCTCTACTCTCTCCCAATATCTCTCTCTCACACTGTATTTTTCTCTATCTCTCAAACTCTTTTTCACTCACTCCCCCCGCTCTCTCTCTCATCTCTCTCTTGTACTATCAAGGGAGAGGGGTGATGGATGGAGAGGGAGAAGGAGAGAAAGAGAGTGTGTGAAACCAGAAAGGTAGAGAGAAAGAGAGAGATAAAGAGTGAGAAAGAAGTGAGAGAATGGGAGTGCTTCAAATATAGGGAGGGTTTAAAATAGGGGGATGGAGGGAGGGGGAGAGTGAACGAGAGAAGAGAAGACACGAGTTAGAGAAATAGTGGTAGAGAGAGATTAGGAGAGGGAGAGAAAAAGATGGAGAAATGGGGAAAGAATAGTGAAAGACATGAAGGGATTATGAGAGAGAATGAGAGTGAAATAATGAGAGAGAGGGTAAATGAGAGATAGAGAGGGAGGGAGGGTGTTAAAGAGAGTGAGAGAATGAAAATAGGGGATAACAAATAGGGGGAGAGAGAAAAGAGTTAGTAAGAGAGCAATGTAGAGAGAGGTAGAATGTGACCAGGAGAGATACAAGAGAGATTGAGAAGGTGAGAGGGAGATGAGTAAGTGAGAGAGCTAGAGAGAGTGGAAGAAGGAGAATGAGAGTAAGTTAGAGAGAAGAGTGAAACAAAGATGAACGATAATAATAATAGAGAGCATAAGAGACGGGAAGAGTGAGGTAAGAGGAGAAAGTGAAATAAAGAGAGAGATACAGAGAGTGTGGGAAAGTGAGAAAGCTAGAGAGATAGGCCCTTTCCCTTCCACTTTCTCACCCTTCTAATGAGAGTGAGAGAGAGATAAAGGGTGAGCAATAGTTAAGCAGATTGAGAGAAAGAAGAGAGGAGAGGAGAAGAGAGGAATAAAAGAAAGAAGAGTAAGTGTTCTCTAGAGGGAGTATAGAGGGAAGGAGGGAGGGAGTGAGAGAAGAAATGTGAGAGAACATGAGGGGATAGAGTGAGTAAGAGAACAAGAGAGCGATTATGATGGTAAAAAAATTTCTCTAGACCTCTCTCTTTAACAATTCTATCTCTCTACATTGTAATTCCTCCCTCTTTATCTTCATTCCTATTCTCTCTCATACTGTCTTTTTGTCCTCCATCCTTCACTTCTCTTTCTCGCTCTCTCTATCTCTCCCCATCCATCATTTCAATTCCCTCTTTTTCTATCCCTCACATTTTCCACTCTCTATCTCCCACTTTCTATCTCTATTTCTTTCCAGCCTTCACTTTAACTCTCCCTCTCTATCTCTCTCATTTTTTCCCCTTTTCTCTCTTTCTCTCTTGATCTATCTCTCTCGCTCTTGATATCTTTCTCTCCTCTGTATTTTCTCTCCATCTGCCTCTTCCTATGTCTTATCACCTCTCTTCTGCTCTATAATTTTATCTTTTTTTCTCATTCTATCTTTCACTCTCTCCCTCTTCCTTACTTTTGATATCTCCCTCCTTCCCCCTTGTTTTCTCTCCCTCTTTCACTCTCTCTAGCTTGTTATCACTCATTTTCTCTCATTATCTTATATCTCTCTAGCTCTACATCTCCCTCAGTCTTCTTATGCATCTTCCTCCCTCTCTTTTTCCAACTCTACCTCATTACTATCTCTTTTTATTATTCAGTCTCTCTATTTCTGTTCTCTTTGACTCTCTCACATGAGAGTGATAAACTGATATAGAGATTGAGTAAGAGAGAGATACGTGATCAACCTGTCTCTCTTCCCATCTCTACCTCTATTATTCCCACTCCCTCTCCCTCACTCCCTCATTGCCACTCTCTCGCTCTGGATCATTCTCCCTCATCTATTTCTCACTCTCTCTATCTTCATTCATTTCTCTCTTTCTCTCTACCTCTCTCTAGCTCCCTTCCTTCTCCTCTGTTTTTTCTCTCTCTAATGAGAGATAAGGAGAAAAGGAAAAAAAGACTCTCTCCCTCATTCTCCCTTTCTTTCTCGCCATCCCTCTCTATCTCTCATTCTCATTCTCTCCCATGCTCCCTTTTCCCTTTGCCTCCCTTATTCCTCTCTCTTTCCCTTATTCTCTTTTTATTTCTCTAACTCTTATTTTATGTCATTTTCGCTTTTCGCTCACTTTATCATTCTTGCTCTCACCCTCACTCTCGCATTTTACCTCCCTTCTTCTTTCTCTATCTCTTTCTATCCCTCACTTTAACTCTCCCTCTCTATCACTCTCTTTTTTTCCCATTTCTCTCTCTCTCGATCTCTTTCTCTCTCTTTATCTCTCTATCAACTCTCTCCTGCTCTTTCTAACTGAGAGAGAGACCATCCATCCCTTCCAATACTTTTGTCCCTCCATCTATCTCCCATTCTATAATTTTATCTTTTTATTCTCATTCTCTCTTTCACTATCTCCGTCTCTCTCACTTTTGATATCTCTCCCTTCCCCTCGTTCTCTTCCTCCTTATTTATCTCTCTCTACCTCATTTTCTCTCATTATCTCTCATTATCTTATCTCTCTCTAAATCTTCCTCTCTATATATATATATCTCTCTCTCTCTCTCTTTCAAACTCTATCTCACTACCATCTCTCTTTCATACTCAATCTCTATTTCTATTCTCTCTGACTCTCTCACATGAGAGAGATAAACTGATATACAGTGAGTGTGAAAGAGATGCAGTATCCACCTGTCTCTCTTACCATCTCTCCCTCTCTGTTGCTCTTTCACCCACTCTCTCTCACTCTCGATCTCTCTCTCTCACACCATCCTTTTCTAACACTCTTTTTCTTCCTCCATTTCTCTCTCCTAATCACCATCGATCTCTCCATTCCTCTCTCTCACACTCTCTTGCTTCTCCCACCCTTGATATCTCTATTTCTTTCTATCTCTTAATAGAAGAGTAGAGAGAGTGACATGTTGATAATTTGAGAGAGTTTGTGACAAATAGAGAGAGGAGAGATAAAAAATTGAAGAGAATGAGAACTTACAAGAAATAGAGCATGAGAGAGATAGCCAGTGAGCTCTCTCTACGTTTCTCTCTCACACAAACACTCTCTCATTGTCTCTCTCACTCTCTCTCCCACTCCCTCCCTTTAAATGTAGGAGGGAGGGAGAGAGGGAGGTGGGGAGCTAGAGAAGGGAGAGTGAGATTTGAAGTGAGCGAGAGAGTATGGTTGAGATTTAGAGTGGGAGAGTTAAGAGGAGAGGGAGGCTAAGAGGGAGACGAAGCTACAGATAGAATGATAAAGTGAGAGAGAGAATAACAGAAGGAATGAGGGAGGCAGAGAGAAGGGGGAGATAGAGAAGTGAGGGAGGGAGGGAGGATGAGAGAGTAATTAAGAGAAAGAGAGTTGGTAGAGACCAAGTGTGTGAGAGAGTTAGTGCACAATAGAGTTAAAGAAAGAGAAGAGAGAGAGAGAGCAATTTAGAGACTTAGAGAGAGATGGGAGAGTATATAGAGAGTTGGAAGAGGAAGTGTGTACATGAGAGATAGAGAGAGAGAGAAAGAGCACTCCCTCTCCTTCAATTAACCACTCACCCTCTCCCATTCTGTGTTACACTTCATCTTCTCTCACACTCTCATTCTCACTCATTATCTTTCTCTCACATACTCTCACTCATTATCTCGGTCTCACTCAAAGAGAGAGTAAATAGAGAGATAGGAAGGCAGAGACAGTGAAAGAAGGAGAGTGTAACAGAAAGAGGGGAAGGGGGAAATATCAAGAGTGAGAGGAGGAGAGAGTGAAAGAGAGAATGAGTATAGAGAGATATAGCGATAGAACAAGGGAGAGATGGAGGGATAGAAAGATAGGCAGGGATGGAGTGTCTCTCTCTTTGACGTGTAGAGAACATGAGAGAAATGAGCGGGAGAGAGAGTGAGAAGGAGAGATATAAAAGAATTAAAAAAAGCAGGAAAAGAGATATCAGGAGTGAGAGAGAGTTAGATGGAGCAAGAGAAAGAAAGAGAGAAAGAGGAGTGAGAGAGATATATAGATGGAGAGTGACAGAGAGGGAGAAAGACAGAGAAAGGGAGAGAGAAAAAGAAAAAAAGAGGGAGGTAGAGAGAGGTAGAGGGGAGGATACATTAAGAGTACGAGAGTGAGAGAAGAGGAATAATCATAAAGAATGAGAGAGAGAGATAAATAAAGGTAGAGATAGAGAGGTTAGGGAGGGAGAGAGAGAGGGAGGGAGGAGAGGGAGACAAAAGAGAGAGGAGAAAACAGATGGAGAGATTGAGGGAGAGAGAGCAAGAAATGAAGCTAATAAAAGTGAGAGTGAGAGAGAATGTGTGTGAGTGATGGAGAGATGGAGGGTGATAGTGAGAGAGAGAGATATCTCACTAGCTATTTATTAATATCTATTTCTCTAGGTCTCATTCTCTGTAACTCTCCCTCTTCTGTCACTCTCACACTCTTTCTCTCTTCCTCTCTCATATCCTATCTCTTTCTACCTCCCTCTTCCTTACTAGAGAGACAAAGAGAGAGATTAGAATTGAGAATGATGGAGAAGAGAGAGAAAGATAGGGAGAGGTAGAGAGTGTTGGAAGAGAGAGAGAGAGGTGATGGTACAAGAGAAAGAGCGATTGAGAGAGGGAGATAAATAGAGGGAGAGAAGAGAGAGTGGGAGAGAAAGAGAGGGAGATAGAAGACTGAGATAGAGAGAGAAGAGAGAGATAAGGAATACAGTTGGCAGGAGAGAGGTAAAGAGTGATAAAAGGGAGAGTGAGATAATGAGAAATATCTCTAGAGAGAGGGAAAGACCTAGGTAAAGAGAGTGAGTGAGAGATGTGATATAGCTCTCTCCATTCTCTTCTCTTTTGCTCCCTCCCTCTCTCTCTTTGTCTCTCACTCTTACTCTCACTTTCTCTATCCTCTCTCACTCAACATTCTATCTCACTCCCTTTATCTAATTTTCTCACTCATCCCTCGTTCCTTATCTTTATCCTACATTCTCTACTTTCTTTTTGTATTCTCTCTCCCCCTCCCTTCTTTCTCAATATAGAGCATCCTTGTTCATTTTCTCTATCACTCACTCTCTCTCAAGCTCCCTCCCCTCTCTCTTCTCCATCGCTTACTCACTCACACTCTGTCTTATCTCCGTCAATCCCTCCCTCTCCCTTATTCTCTCTCTCTTTCTTGGTTCTCACTCTTTATCTCTTTATTTCTCTCTTCTCCCTCTTGCTTTCTCTTGCTCCCTCTCACTCCCTCCCTCCCTCCCTCTCTCTCTATCTCGCTTCTCTTGTACTCTCTATTTCTAGCTATTTTTATCTCTCATAATCTCTTTCTTTCTCTCTCTCTCTCCCTCCCTCTTTCTCACTCTCTCATTTTATCTCGTCCTTTATCTCTCTCTCACCCTCCCCTACTATTGTTCTTCCTCCTGCTGTTTTTCCCATTCATTCTCCCTCACGTTCTCTCCCTGATGCTCTCTCACATTCATTCTTTTTCTCCCAACCTCTCTCTCCCCTCACTTTCTTTCTCTTTCTCTTCTCTCTTTCTCTTTCTTACTCTTCTATCTCCTCCTTTTGCCTCTCACCACCATCTATCTCACACACACACTCTCTCTCATTAGAAGTGTGCGAGATTGGAAGGGTCAGGTCCTCTCTCTCTCTCCCTACCCCTTTGCTCACTCCCTCTCCTTTTGTTTTATCTCTCTACTTTCTTTATCTCTCTATATGTCCCTCCCTCTCTTACTTTTTTTCTTTTCCTATTCTCTCCCCCTCTCTGTCGCATACACACACTCCCTCTTCTGCTCTATCTCTCGCTTCCTCTCCCTTGCCATTCTTTCTAACTTTTTCTCTCATTGCTTTGTCTCACAATCCCTCGCTCTCTCTTTTATCTCTTTATCACCACTCTCATCCCTTCCTATCTCTTCTTTGTCCTTCATATCTCTATCATCATCCTTTCTCTACCTCTCTCCAACTCTCTCCCTCTCTCGCTATGTCGCTCCCTCCCTCTTCCTCTCTCCCTCCCTCCTTTCCTCACTCCCTCCATCATTTTTTGTCTCTTGATTTATTTAGTACTTTTGTTTTCTATCTTCTCTCTCTCACAAAGAGAGTAATAGTGATGTGAAAAGAGGAAGAGTGACAGAAAAGAAAGTAGGGAGAGAAATAGAGAGCAAATGAGTGAAAGTAAGTGAGAAAGACTGTAAGAGAAGAAGGGAGATAGAAAAAGGGAACACACTTTCTATCTCTCTTCTCACTTGACCCTTCCCTTTTTACTCTCTTTTTCTATCTTACTAACTGACTCTATCTCTCTCATAAAGAGACTCTCCCTTCTTCCCTATCTCTTTCTTCCTCCATTTCTCTCTATCTCTTTCCCTAAAAAATATAAAGATTGGGAGATAGAGATATAGAAGGATAGTGAGAAAAAATATGAAAGGGAGAAAGAGGGAGGGTGAGAGAGGGAGACATGTAGAGAGAGATGAGGGACTGATAAAGGGTGAGAGAGAGATAATGAGAGTAAGATAGGGTGGGAGTAGTGAGTAAACAATGTGAAATGATGAAGAAAGAAGAGAGTGGAGAGAGAGAAGGTAGGATGAATGAGAAGAGAGGGAGAGACGTATAAGGAGGATATTTATCCTATTTAACTGATAGAGAGATAGGAAGAGATTGAGGGAAAGAGAAGAGAGAGGTGGGCAAAGGATAAAGATTGAGAAAAGAGACAAGGAGAGTGAGAGAGAACATTGAGAGAGAGAGATGAGGGCAATATATAGATGCAGAGTTGGTGAGGTAGGGAGACAATCAGAGGGAGGGTGAAGCTGATGATATGAGAGAGGTTGTGCCTCCCTTTCATCTGTCTCCTTTCTTTTCCACGAATAAAACCCTTATGGCTCTTACCCACAACATCTCATCTAACACCTCAAGCCATATGTATTTCTTTCTTTTAGGCCATATCTGTAGGCTATCTCTCTATCCTAATCATTCAGACACACTTGATAGCTTCCATTTCCCCTTCTCTCTCATGAACCCATCTCGCTAGCCTACGTCCCCTCTCTCAATTCACATATGCAACCAAATTGTGCCCATCTCCTACTCATCCATGATCTCCACATATGACTCTCTCTCAAAAAACCCACTCACCTAAGGTTATATATGCCTGTAATCTCTCAACTATCGGTATTGATTACATATAGCCCTCCTCTTCATGGTCCCTCAAAAAAAATATAAAGATTAGGAGATAGAGATATAGAAGGATAGTGAGAAAAAATATGAATGGGAGAAAGAGGGAGGGTGAGAGAGGGAGACATGTAGAGAGAGATGAGGAATTGATAAAGGGTGAGAGAGAGATAATGAGAGAAAGATAGGGTCGGAGTAGAGAGTGAACAATGTGAAATAATAAAGAAAGAAGAGAGTGAAGAGAGAGAAGGTAGGATGAATGAGAAGAGACGGAGAGAAATATGAAGGGGATAGTCATTCTCTTTAACTAATAGAGAGATAGGAAGAGATTGAGGGTAAGAGAAGAGAGAGGTGGGCAAAAGATAGAGATTGAGAAAGAGACAAGTAGAGTGAGAGAGAGAGCATTGAGAGAGAGATGAGAGGGATATATAGATGCAGAGTTGGTGAGGTAGGGAGACAATGAAAGGGAGGGTGAAGCTGATGATATGAGAGAGGTTGATGTTATGAGAGAAGTGTTCTTTATCAACTCCCTCTCTCATTATCTCTTTCTCTCTCACTCCCTTTTATTTCACCTCTCTTATCTTTCTCTTTCACTCTCCATCTCTCTCTTCTCTACTCCCATGTCTCCCTCTCACTTACTCACTATATCTATCTCTCACTCTCTCTCATTTATTTACCCTCACTCTCTTCAATGCTTGTTCTATTTCCCACTATCACTATTTATGTTGCTCTTTCCTTTCTCTCTCTATTTCTCTATTGTTCCTTTGCATACTCTCTCTACTTAATTGTTCACACACTTTCTATTCTCGCTTGACCCTTCTCTATGTTACTCTCTCTTTCTCTCTTACTAACTAACTCTATCTCTCTCATATAGAGACTCTCCCTTCTTCCCTTTCTCCATCTTCCTCCCTTTTTCTTTCTCTCTCTATCCCTCAAAAAATATAAAGATTGGGAGATAGAGATATAGAAGGATAGTGAGAAATAATATGAAAGGGAGAAAGGGAGGGTCAGAGAGGGAGACTTGTAGAGAAAGAAGAGGGAATGATAAAGGGTGAGAGAGAGATAATGAGAGTAAGATAGGGTAAGAGTAGAGAGTGAATAATGTGAAATGAGAAAGAAAGAAGAGAGAGGAGAAAGAGAAGTAGGATGAATGAGAAGAGAAGGAGAGAAATATGAGAGGGATAGTCATTCTCTTTAACTTATAGAGAGATAGGAAGAGATTGAGGGTATGAGAAGAGAGAGGTGGGCAAGAGATAGAGATTGAGAGTATAGACAAGGAGAGTGTGATAGAGCAATAAGAGAGAAGAGAGGGAGATATAGATGGAGAGTTCGTAAGGTAGGGAGACGATGAGAGGGAGGGTGAAGGTGATGATATGAGAGAAATTAATGGTATGAGAGAAAGTGTTCTTTATCAACTCCCTCTCTCATTATCTCTTTCTCTCTCACTCCCTTTTATTTCACCTCTCTTATCTTTTTCTTTTACTTTTCATCTCTCTCTTCTCTACTCCCATCCCTCCCTCTCTCTTATTATATCTATCTCTCACTCTCTGTCACTTACTCCATCATTCTTCTTTTCCTTCTCTCTCTTATTCCTTCACTCTTTCACCCTCACTCTCTTTAATGCTTGTTCTCTTTCCCACTCTATCGCTATTTATGTTGCTCTTTTCTTTCTCTCTCTATTTCACTATTGCTACATTGCTTACTCTCTCAATCTACTTAATCGTTCACACACTCTCTCTCTCACTATCTTTTTCTTGATCTCTCCAACCCGCTTTACCATCTCTCTACCTCATTCACATCACTCATCTCTCTCCCATGCCATCAACCTTGCCCTCACTCTCTCTTCCTATCTCTCTCTCTCTCTCCCGTCCCTCCCCCATCTATCCGACATTTTCTCTTTAAAACACACATTCTCCTTTCTTTCTTTCTCTTGCTCATCTATTTGTCCCTCTCTAGCTCTTTCTCACTTTCTTCTCGCTAACTCACTCTTTCCCCCCTTCTCTTCTCTTGGTCCCTCTCTTACCCTCACTCATTCCATCTCTCTCCCCCCTCCTCTTCTCAACCTATCCCTCTTTCTTTCTCTAAAGGTAGAATGTGACCAAGAGAGAGACAAGAGATAAAGAGAGTGAGAGAGGGATGAGCGAGTGAGAGAAATTGAGAGAGTGAGAGAGAGAGAATAAGAGAAAGAAATTGACATAGACAGAAGAGATAGACAAAGACGAAGGAGAATTATAATAGAGAGCATAAGAGAAGTGAAGAGTGAGGTAAGAGGAAGAAAGTGAGATAGGGAGATAGAGAAGGGAAGGCAGAGAGAGATAGCAAGAGCAAGGGAAAGTGAGAAAGAGTGAGTGTGAGAGAGAGAGAGAGAGCGAAATGAGTGATAGTGAGGGAGAGAGAGAGATAAGCACTGTCCCTTCCACTCGCTCACCCTTATAATGAGAGTGAGAGAGATAAAAAGTGTACTTGAGAGAGAGATGGGGGAGTGAGAGATAGAGGAGTGAGAGAAAGAGAGTGAGAAAGAGAAGAATAAGAGAGAAAGAAGAGTAAGTGTGCTAGAGAGAGGGGTGGTAGCAGAAGGGAGAGAAAAAGAGAACAAATGAGAGAGAACATTAGAGGGAGAGTGTGAGTAAGAGAGAGGATGAGAGATAAAAAGTGCAAAAGAGAGTATAATTATTGAGTCAAAGATCAGGAGGAAGAGAGAGAAGAGGGTAAAGAGATAATGTAGGGAAATAATAGAGATGATGAATGCGAGGGAGTGAGAAAGAAACAAAAAGAAAGAAAGTAAGAGAGAAAAGAGAGCTAGAGGAAGAGGGAGAGAATGAAGAGAGAGAGAGAGAGAGAGGAATGGAAAATGAGAGAAAGCAAGAGAGAGAAAAAGTGTTATCGAGAGAGAGTGAGAGAACCGAGAAGGAGAGAGATGGTGGATGGTGAGAGAAAGCGAGAGAGAGTGAGAGAAAGCTTGTTTAAGAGATAGAGAATAGAGAGGGAGGGTAGGAGGGAGGGAGCATGATAGAGAATGAGTGAAAGTGAGGGTGAATGAGAAAAGATGTTCTCTAGAGGGAGGGAAGAGAGTGAGAATGAGAGAGAAGGAAAGAGAAGAAGAAAAGTATCTCACTACCTCTCTTTATGGCTCTCCTCTCTTCTTGACAACTCTCTCTCTACCTCTCCCTCCCTCCCTTCTTTTTATTCTCATTCACTCTTTCACTATGTCCCTCTTCCTCACTCTTGATATCCCGCTCCCTCCCCCTCATTCTCTCCCTCTCTCCTTCTTTCACACTCTCCACCTCGTTATCTCTCATTCTCTCTCATTAATTATCTCTCTCTGGCTCTACATCTCTCTCACTCTCTGTATATATCTTCCTCTCTCTCTCTCTCTCTTTCATACTCTACTTCACTACTATCACCTTTTTTACTCTCTCTCTCTCTCTCTATTTCTATTCTTTCTAACTCTCTTACATGAAAGAAATAAATTGATTTAGAGAGTGAGTGGAAGAGAGATGGGGAATCAACCTGTCTCTCTTCCCACCCATCTCTCTATCTCTTGTTCCCATTACCTTTCTCTCTCATTCTCACTCTCTCTCACTTTGGATCTCTCTCTTTTCCATCTTTTTTCATGCTATCTATCTTCCTTCGTTTCTCTCTTGCTCTCAACCTCTCCTTAGCTCTATATCCTTCTGCTCTTTTTTCTCCCCCTAGTGAGAGAAAAGGAGAAAGGAAGACAAGAAGAGAGGGAGGGAGAGAAAGAAAGAAAGAGAGAGCATCTAAACTGTAAGATATAGAGAGAGGAGACATGTTGATAAATCAATAAGAAGTGGAGATTGAGTGAATGAGTTAGAGAGAGTGTGGGAGAGAACGAAGAGAGTGAGATTACTGGAGCGAGAGAGACAAAGAAATACTTATAAGAGATTGAGGAGAGAGGTAGGGAGGGAGAAAGGGACAAAGAAGAAGACAGAGGTAGAGAGATTGTGTGAAAAAGAGAGAGAAAGTAAGGAAAAGGGGGAGACAGAGGGAGGTAGGGAGGGGTAGAGAGAGAATAGAGAAATTACTCTCTATCATGATTCTCTCTTTATCTCTCTCTCAAACTATCAACCTATCTTTTTGTCCTGATATCTCGCTCACCCTCTCTCTCCTTCACTGCTCTCTCTCTCACTCAATATATCCCCATCGCTTTCTCTTTCTCTCCCAATATTTTTCACTCTTTCTCGCTCACTACTCTCTCTTTCTCCATCTTTCATTATCTTATCTCTTATCTTTCTTCCCCTAAACTATTAACTTATTTCTCCCCATCATTCTCTCCCTCCCTCTCTCTCTCACTCCCATGCTTCTCTCACCCATGATATCTCTATTTCTTTCTATCTTTTGTTAAAAAAGTGGAGAGAGTGACTTGTTGATAGTTTGAGAGAAAGTGTGTGACAAAGAGAGGGGGAGAGATAGCAAAGTAAAGAGAATGAGCAAGTACAAGAAAGACATCATGAGAGAGACAGCAAGTGATAGCTCTCTATGTTTCTCTCTAACACAAAATTTCTCTCTTTATCTCTCTCACTTTCTCTCCCACTCCCCCCTTGAAGGGTTAGAGAGAGGAGGGAGCAAGAGAGAGAAAAAGAGCTACAGAGGAAAAGAAAGGGAGAGTGATAGAGTGGAAGAGAGATAGAGTACGGGAGAGATTTAGAGTGGAAGAGAGTTAAAAACGGAGGGAGGCTCGGAGGAAGACCGAGTTGGAGATAGATAGATAAAGTGAGAGAAAGAGAGGGTGGGAAAGAGAATGAGGAAGGCAAAGAGAAGGGTGAGAGAGAGAAAAGATGGAGGGAGGTAGGGTAATAGAGAAAGTATATAAGATTGTGTAAGTGAGAGTGAGTGTGAGGTAGAGAGCAAGAGTTTGAGAGATTTAGTGTGGGAGAGAGTTAAAATAAAATAAGAGAGAGAGAGAGAGTGAGCAATAGAGAGACTTTGAAGAGATGGGAGAGGATAAAGAGAGTAGAAAAAAGGACATATGTTTGTGCATGAGAGAGAGAGAGAGAAAGAGCTCTCCCTCTCCTTTAATCTGTACTCACTCTCTCCCACAACCACATTCCATCTCTCTATCAAACACTTACACNACACACACACACACAGTCTCGCTCTCTCTTTTGCTTCATTTCTAGCTCACTCCTTCCCTATCTTTTATCCTCACCCTCTTTTTTTTCTCTCTCTCTCTCCCTTCTCATCTTTCTCTCACACTCTCTACATTTCTCATGCACGCCTTCTCACCCTTATCTTTCTCTCTTCCCCTCTCCTCCCTCACCCGCTCTCTCGCCCAAACCTCTCTATCTCTATATTTATCTATATCTTGCTCTCATTCTTTCTTACTATCTTCTCTATCATTATTTCTCTTCTCTCAAGCTCTAAATCTAGTTGTATCCCTCCCTCTCACTAAAATTCTACCTATCTTTACCTCCCAATTTATTTCTCTATCTCTGCCCATTTCTCTCCATTTCTCCCTCACAATAAATCTCCTTCTCTATTTCTCTTTCTCTCGCTCCCCCTTTCTCTCCTCTCTTTGGCTCGCTAACTCTCTCTCACCCTTTATATTAGCTTTACTACTTTCTCTCTATCTTTCTTCTCTCTCCCTCTCTCTCCCCATCAATCTCCCTCCCTCTCACCTCTCTTTTGCTTTCTCCACCTCAGAGATAAAGAGAACCTGCCTATCTTTCTGTCCTCCATCTCTTCCTCACTCTGTCGCTATATCTCTCCTTGTCCTTCTCTCTTTTACTCTCTGACCCTCTCATTCTTGAAATATCTCTCCCTCCCCCTCTTTCTCTCACTCTATCCTTGTTTCACTCTCTACCTCAATACCTCTCATTCTTTCTCTTCCTCTTTCTCTCACCTTTTTATAGCTTTAAATCTCTCCCTATCTCCCTTTCCTTCTCTGAGTATCCATATCTCCTATATCTCTATGTCCCTTTCTCTTCTCTATCGCTCCCTTATCATACACAATCTCTCCCAAACAATCAACATGTCACTCTCTCCCCATCTCTTCTAATAAAAGGTAGAGTAAGAGATATCCAGAGTAGGAGAAGCAAGTGAGAGAGGAGATACAGAGAGATTGAGAGAGTGAGAGAGAAAGAGTGATAGAGATAAGGAAGGAAAGACGGGTTGATAGCTTAAGAAAGAGAGAAAGAGTGAGTGAGGGAGAGAGAAGAGTGAGAGAGAGTGAGAGCTAAAGAGTTAAGTGAGAGGGAGAGAGAGATAGAGAGATAGATAGTGAGGGAGAGAAAATTGATAGATGGAGAGATCGTTTATAGCTTGAGAGAGAGTGTGCATCAGAGAGAAGCAAGATAGAGGGGGAAAGAGAGTGATATCAATATTATCTCTATCCCCTCTCTCTTCGTCTATCATGCAATATCTCTCTCTTTGACTCTCTCTACCTCAGTCTCACTCTCCTTCTCACTCTCTCTACCTCTGTCTCACTCACTTTTTCCCTCTTTCTCTCTCCCTTCTCCCTCCCTCCCTCTCTTCTTTATTTTTCTCTCTCTATCTTCCTCTCCCTCTAACTTCCTTATTCTCTAGTTTTGTCCTCTTTCACCCTCTATACTTCTCTCAATAATTTTCTAGATCTCTATCTTTTCTCACTTTTTCCCTCTTTTCAGTCTATCTAGATCTCTATCTTTGGTCAGAGAGCAAGAGAAAAAAAGAGGAGAAAAAGGAAGTGCTAGAGAGAGATAGAGATAATACGAGAGGTGAGAGAAAGATGGCAAGGGGGAGAGAGAGATATCAAGAGTAAGAGAGAGTGAGAAATAGAGTCTAGGAGAGATGGAGTAGGAGGAAGGAAGTGGGAGTAAGAGAGGGAGGGATGGGGGGAGAAGGATTGATTGATCCCCAATCTCTCTCTCTCACTCTCTTTATCTGTCTATCTCTCTATTTTGAGAGAGAGTTAGAGGGAAGAGAAATAGAGAGACAATGAAAGAGAGATAGGAAGGCAAACATAGAGAGGGAAATAGATAGAGAGAGATATATAGCTACAGAGATATGAGAGAAAGAGAAAGAATGAGAGATAGTGAGGTGAAGAGAGTGAAAGAAGGAGAGAATGCGAGAAAGAGGGGGGAGAGAAATATATAAAAAATTAGAACGAGACAGAGTGAAAGAGAGAATGGAATAAAGAGATTTAGTGATAGAGCGAGGGAGAGATTAAGGGATAGTAAATATAGGCAGGGAAGAAGGATCTCTATCTCTCTATATGGTGGAGAGATGAGCAGAGAGGGGAGAGGGGTATAGAGTGAGGGAGCGAAGGAGGGGGAGAGGGAGCGAAGGAGGGAGAGGGAGAAAGAGGGAGAGAGAGATATCAAGACTGAGAGAGAGTGAGATAAAGCAAGAGAGAGAGAAAGAGAAAAGGGAAGAGTGAGAGATTGAGAGATAGAAAGAGTTATAGTGAGGGAAAAAAAATAGAAAGGGGGAGAGATAGAAAAAGAAAGAGAGAGTTAGAGAGAGAGGTAGAATGTATGCGGGAGAGATGAATACAATAGAAGTATGAGAGTGAGAGAAGAGGAATAACGATTGACAAAAGAGAGAGAGAATGAAAGAGAGATATATATAATAGAGATAGAGAGGTTACGAAGAGAGAGAAGAGTGAGAAGGGGGGCATGGAAATGGAGAGAGAGAAAGAGAAAGATGAGGAGGGACAGTGTGAGCAAAAGAGGCTGAGGAAAAAAGAGAGGGAAGAGAGAGGGAGTGTGAGAGTCAGAAAAGAAGCTAGAAAAAGTGAGAGTGAGAGTGTGTGTGTGAGTGATGGAGAGATGGAGGTGATAGAGAGAGAGAGATCTCTCACTAACTCTCTATTGATATATCTTTCTCTTATTCTTATTCTCTGTAACTCTCCCGCTTCTCTCACTATCAAACTCTTTCTCTCCCCTACTCTCTTGTATCTTATCTTTCTCTACCTCCATCTTTCTTGCTAGAGAGAGGCAGATATATTAGAACTGAGAATGATAGAGATGGGAGAGAAAGAGAGGGAGAGGGAGAGGTAGAGAGTGGTGGAAGAGAGCGTGAGAGAGATTAATGGTGAGAGAGAAAGAGAGATTGAGAGAGTAAGATAAATAAAAGGAGAGAGGCAAGGCAAGAAAGAGAGGAGCACTCTATCACACCCTCTTCTTCCCTCATCTCCTCTCCCCCTTTTCTCTCTCTCTAAATATTCCTCCCTCCCTCTAAGTCCATCCCTCTATCTTCTCTCACTCTCTCTGAGTGAGAAATTGTTAATCAGAGAGAGGATGTGAGAAAGACAATAAAAGAGAAAGAGAGAGTGAGGGAGAGTGTCGAACGAAAGAGAGTCAAAAAAGGATCATTGCAGAGAAAAAACTCTTTATTTTTCTATCAATCGCTCACTCTCTCCTCCCTCTTTCACATCTACTTATCCTATCTAACCTTCTCTATATCTAAGGGAGTGAGAAAAATAGAGGGAGAAAAGGGAGAGTGAGAGAGAGATGGAGGGATATGGGCAGGACTATCCTCCCTTTTCCTCTCTCTCAATATTCCTCCCTCACTCTAAGTCCATTCCATTATCTTGCTCTCACCCTCTCTGAGTGAGAAATTGATAATGAGAGAAAGAGTGAGAGAAAGATAGTAAGAGAGAATGAGAGAGTGTTAGGGAGAGCATCATAGAATGATAGACAGTTCGAGGAGGACTAAAGTAGAGAAAGAGCTTTTATTTCTCTCTCCCACCCTCACTCTCCCCTCCCTCTTTCACATCTAATTGTCCTCTCTAAACTTCTTTTTCCCTCTCAGTCACTATTTTTAACTATTTTTCTTTCTTCTCTCACTTTTCTCTCTATTTTCACTATTTTTTCTCTCTCTCAAGCTGTCACTTTCTCTCTTTTCTTTTTCTACATCTTCCCTTCCTCTTCCTCTCTCTTTCCCTCTCCTACCTCATCATTCTATGGTTTTTTCAATTTTCCTCTCCTACCATCTCACTCTTGCTCTCTCTCTCTCTCACTTGCTCTCACTTCCTCTCTCCCCCATATATGTCTCCCTTCCACTCTCTCATCCTGACTTCCTTCAGTCCTCTCTCTCTCACTTTCTCTATCTCTCACTCACACACTTTCTACCTCTGACAACTTCACTCACTCTTTCTTGCATTCATTATTCTCTCTCTAAATCTTTCTTTTTCTCAATTCTTCTCTCTCTTTCTTCTCTTTTGCTCTTATTTTCTATCCCTCTATCTTTCTCTATCTATCTCACTCACTCTCTATGTTTAACTTTCTCCCACTCTAACTTTCACACTATCTCTTCAAAATATCACTTCTTGCTCTTGTTAATGCATCCTCCATCTATTGCTCATTTTCTCTCTTCCACGTCTCTCTCTCATCCCGTATCTCTCACCCATTCCAATCACTCTATCACTCTTGCTTTCTCGTTATCTCACTTCTGATTGTCTCACTATGTTTCACTTTATTATCCATCCCTTCTTTTACTCCATCCTCTCTCTGTAATTATATCTCTCTAGCAATAACTATACACTCTAACCCTCTCTTCTCTATCACTCTCCTACCTCTCTCTACCTCCATCATTCCCTCTCCCACCCTCTCTCTCACTCACTCTATCTCTTTATCACTAGCTCTCACTCTCACACTTCCCCTACAAACCTCCCTCCCCTTTTAACTCTCTTCCACTAAGTGAGAGAGAGTGTGAGAGGGCATTGAGAGAGCTCTCACTTTCTACCTATCTTACGCTCTCTCTTCTAATATCTTATTTTCTCTTTTCCTTTCTATCTCTCCTCTCTCTCCACAATCTCTCCCAAACTATCAACTTATTTCTCTCTCCATCTCTTTTAATAAAAGATGGAGAGAAAGAGATATCAGAAGTGTGAGAAGCAAGGGAGTGAGGGGATATAAAGAGATTGAGAGAGCGAGAGAGAAAGATTGTTAGAGAACAAATGAGAGAGACATGTTTATAGCTTGAGGGAGATAGAGAAAGATAAGAGAAAAGAGAATGACAGACCATAAGAGAGAGCAGTGAGAGAGATTAATTGAGGAAGGAAGAGAGGGAAACTACAAAGAAGAAAGATATTGAGAGAGAAAGAGAAAGTGAAGGAGAGAATAGTGAGAGAGAGTAAGAGATAAAGAGATAAGTGAGAGGAAAAAGAGATAGAGAGATAAATAGTGAGGAAGGGAGAGACTGGTTGATAATTTGAGGGAGTGAGTGTGTTAGAGGAAGAAGCAACATAGAAGGGGAAAGAGTGTTAGAGAACAAATGAGAGAGACAGTTTTATAGCTTGAGGGAGATAGAGAAAGATAAGAAATAAGAGAATGACAGATCATAAGAGAGAACAGTGAGAGAGATTGATTCAAGAAGGAAGAGATAAAAACTACATAGAAGAAAGATATTGAGTGAGAAAGAGAAAGTGAGGGAGAGAATAGTGAGAGAGAGGGAGAGATAAAGAGTTAAGTGAGAGGAAAAATATATAGAGAGATAGATAGTGAGGAAGGGAGAATTGGTTGATAATTTAAGGGAGTGAGTGTGTCAGAGAAAGAAGCAAGATGGAAGGGGAAAGAGTGTTAGAGAACAAATGAGAGAGATGGGTTTATAACTTGAGGGAGAGAGAAAGATAAGAGATAAGGGAATGACATATCATAAGAGAGAACAGTGAGAGAGATTGATTGAGGAAGGAAGAGAGAGACACTACATAGAAGAAAGATATTGAGAGAGAAAGAGAAAGTGATGGAGAGAATAGTGAGAGAGAGGGAGAGATAAAGAGTTAAGTGAGAGGAAAAAGAGATAGAGAGATAGATAGTGAAGAAGGGAGAGATTGGTTGATAATTGGAGGGAGTGAGTGTGTCAGAGAAAGAAGCAAGATAGAAGAGGAAAGAGAGTGAATTAATATTCTCTCTATCTCCCTGTCTCTTCCTCAATCTCGCACTCTCTGTCATTTTCACTCTCTCTACCCCTGTCCCACTCTCTCTTTCTCACTCTCTACCTCTATCTTGGTCTATTTCTCCCTCCTTCCCCCTCCCTCTCTTCTCTATCTTTTTATCTCTCTTCCTTTCCCTCTCTCTCTCTTTCTCTCTTTCTGTCCTCTCCCACCTTCACTCTAATTCTCTCGATTTCTCTCCCTCTCGCCATCCATCCATCAACTTGTCTCTCTCACAATCTCTTTTTATGTAGAGATGCTCTCACCTTCTTTCTGTCCCTCACTATTTTCTCTCTCTTGATCTCTCTGTCTCTTGCTGGAGAGAACAAGATAAAAGAGAGAGAAGAGAAACACAAAATGCCAGAAATAGAGTGAAATAGGTGAGGGTGAAAGGGAGAGAGAGCGAGTGAAAGATGCTAAGGAAAAGAGAGAAATGAAGAGCAAGAGAGTGAGAAAGGGGGAGCAAGAAAGTGGGAGTAAGACAAAGGGGTTGAAATTAAGAGAGGGAAGGATGAGGGCAGAGAGATTGCTTGATCCACCCATTGCTCTCTCACACTCTTTCTCTCTATATGTCTATCTTTCTCATGAGAGAGAGAGAGTTAGAGAGGAGACATTGAGAGAATGAAAGAGAAATATTTATAAAAATAGAGATAGAGAGGTAAGTCAAATGAGAGGGAGGAATGAGAGAAAAAGAGAGAAGAGTTGGAATTGAGTATAAGAAAGGGAGAGAGAATGAGATAAATTTGGGGAGGAAGAGACAGAAAGAAAGAGAGAGAGAGAGAGAGCAAAAGATGGTCAGGAGAAAAGAGAGGGAAGAGGGAAAGAGGGAGAGCGCTACCCCTTCTCTCAATATCCCTCCTTACTCTTTTACCCTTTCCTTTCTCATCCCTTTGTCTCTCTCTCTCTTTCTTAACCTACCTTTCTCTCTCTTACTCTCATTTCTCTCCCAGTCACACTTTTTTTCCCTCTATCGGTTGGTCTCTCAATCATTCTCTCTTATCTTTCTCTCTCAATCTTTTATGTTCTATTTCTCCCTCTCTCTCTAGCTCTATCTCCCTCTTTGTCACATTTATCTCTCTCTACCTACCCTCTCTAATGCTCATTCTCTCTCTCACCTCTCCCATTGCCTCTCTTTACCCCTCTTTCTTTATCACTCTCTCATCCTTTTTTTCCCTCATTTCTCATCCCTTCCCCTACGCACTCTCATTATCTTTCTCTCCATCCTTGACTCCCTCTTAGCCTCCCTTCTACTCTCTCACCCCCACACACACACTCTCTCTCTCTCTCACACACACACACGCACCCTCAAAATCACTTTCTTCCTCCCCCACATTTTCCTCAATTCTTTCTCTCTTTATCTCTAAGTTAAAAGAAGCAAAAGAACATGATGGACTAAGGTGGAGGGTGAGAGAGAGTAAATGAGTGAGGGAGGGTGGGAGAGGCAGCGAGAGCATGAGATAGAGAAGGGAGATGAGATGACAAACATGTTTATAATTTGAGAAATGGTGAGCAAGCTCTTTTCCAATCTCTCACCACACACACACTCTGTTCACTTTATCTTTATCTTATTCTCTTATCACTTCCTATCTCTTTCCCACTCATCACTCGAATGCTCACTCTTAATTTCTCTCATCTCCATTGCACAGTCTCACCATGAGAGATGCGAGAGATATCAAGATAAAAGGAGAGAGATAAATAGAATAAGAGGAAAAGAAGAGAGTGAGAATATGAGGAAAAGAAGAGAGAGAGATAGAGAAAGGGATGTGGACAAAACGAGAGTGAGTTTTTTTCTCTCATTCTATTTCTCTCTCTTTGTTTCTCTCTGCCTCTCTTTCTCTCTACCCTTCTATTATTTTTTCCTCTCACTCTTTCTCTCTCCCTACCTCCCTATCCCTCCCTCTCTTTTTTATCACTCTTTCTCTTTCTCATTATCTTGTTCTCTCTCTCTTCTATCATTCGAACTATCTCTATCTCTCTTTCTCACTTTCTCTTTCTTTCTCCTTAGATGTCACTTTCTATGTTTTCTCTCTAACAACCCCATTCTCTCTATTTCCCTCTCTCCTCCACCTCACTCTTTCTTTGTATTTCTTTCTTTCTCTCTCTCTCTCCCTCTCTCTCTCTTTCTCCATCCCTCTCTCACTCCTACTCACTCTCCCTCCACTTTCACCTTGCTCATCTCTTTCTATATTCCCTCTCATACACACACCCTTTTTTTCTCCTGGTCTTCTCTCTAACTTCCTCTTTATTTCACTCTCTTTCACTTTTCTCACACTCAATCTCTTTGTCTCTCTTTCTCTCTTATCTCTTTCTAACTCTCTCTAGCTCTCTCTCCCTCTCTTTTTTTTAATCTCTCCTTCACTTTCTACTCCAACTATCTCTCTACCTTCATCCCATCCTTCTTTCTCCACCCACCAGTTTCTTTCTCTCGAGCACACACACTCTCCCTCCCTTCCTCCCTTTTCTTTCTCTTTCTCTGCTCCTTGTCCTCTCCCAACCTCTCTCCAACTCTCTCAACATATTCTCAGATTCTAACTAAAATTTTCTCTTTGTCACTCTCTTTCCCACTCCCTCCCACATACTCCTTCTCTCTCTTCTTTAGCACTCTCTATCTCTCACTCTTCTCTGTTACTCTCTCTTTACCCTCACTCTATCCCATTCTCTCTATCCATATCTCTGTCTCTATCTCACTCTCTCTCCCTCCCTCTCACACTCTTAATAGAGAGAAAGAGAGAGGAAAAAGTGTAGGGGTCAGAGAGAGATGGAAAGAGAGAGTAGGAGAGAGAGATTGAAAGAGAGGGAGTAGGAGAGAGAGAGAGTAAGAGAGAGAGCTAGAAAGCGTGGGAGAGAGAAAGGGAGGGAAGGTATAAAAAGTTGATAGTTTTAGAGAGAGAGGCCTCCCTATCCCTAACTCTTCACTATTACTCTTTCCCCCATCTCCTTTACATGTCCACTCTCTCAATGTCTCTCTCTCACTTTCTACAAACACTCTTTTGCTATATCTCTTGCTCCCTCTCCCGTCGCCATTCTATCTCTAGCTATTTGTTTCATTGCTTTCTCTCAAACTCCCTCCCTCGCCCTCTCTCACTCTCTTTATCTCTCTCTCACCCCTCTCACTATCCCTCCATCCCTCCCTATTGCTTCTTTCTCCTTCATTTCTCTATCATAAACCTCTCTCTCCCTCTCTCCCACTCAATTCTTCCTTCTCCCTCTCTCCATCCTTACCTCTCCCTATCTCTCCCTCCCTCTCTATCTCTCTCCCTCCCTACTTCACTCTCTATATGTCTTCTCTCTATCTCCCTATCTCTCTCTCCCCTCCTTTCCTCCCTCCCTCTCTCCTTTTTCTATCTTGATTTATTTTCTCTCAATCTTTATCTATCTTCTCTATCTCATACGGAGAGAAATAGTGAGGTAAGGATAGAAAGACGAATAGGAATGAAATTCAGGAGAGAAATTGATAAAGCTCTCTATTGAGAGGGGGAGAAAGAGAGATAGAGCAAGAGAGGAGAAACTAGAGAGATAGAGAGACATAAGGAGAGAATGAGAGAGGAGGGAGAGATAGAGAGAGGTAGAGATATATGGATAGGGTGAGAGAAGAGGGAGGGGGATAGAGAGATAGAGCAAGAGAGGAGAGATAGAGATAGAAAGGAGAACATTTCCTTGACTCACATTTCCCTCGCTCTTTCAAACTCTATCTTCTATGAACTTTCTCGATCTCCTAATCTCTCTATCTTTCACTCTCTCTTTCTTTACATCTCTCTCCCCTCTCACTCTCTACCTCTCTCTTTCTCTCCTCATTAGTATTTCTCTATCTCCCTCTCTCTCCCCATCACTCTTGATATCACACTCTCCCTTTCCTTTTTTCTCTTGCTCTTGATATCTCATTTTTTCTTGCCCCCACTCTCTTTCCATCCCTCCCTACCTCTCTTTCTCCCCTAAACTTTCTCTTTTGATATTCCTCCCTCTCTTTACCTCCTTCACTTCTTTGTCCTAATCTCTCTCAGTCCCTTATTTCTCTTCCTCTCTTGGGAGGGAGGGACAACGAGTGACAACAGGGAGAAGGAGAGGTGATAGTGAGAGAATAAAGTGAGAGAGTGACGAAGATTATTGATAGAGAAGAGAGGGATGGTGGTAGTGAGATAATGAGAAAAGAGAGATGGAGGTAGTGGAGAGAGAGAGGGAGAGGAAGAGAATAAGCAATTACAAGAGAGAGAGCATGAGAGAGATAGTACGTGAGAGCTCTCTATGTTTCTCTCTAACACACGCTTTCTCTAAAAGTTTCTCTCACTCTCCCTCCCACTCCCTCCCTTTGAAGAGTAAGAGGGAGGGAAGGAGGGTAGGAAAAAGAGCTACATAGGAAGAGAAAGGAGAGAGAGAGATTGGAAAAGGACAAGAGAGATTTAGAGTGAGAAAGAGTTAAAAAGGAGGGAGAATAGAAGGAAGACAAAGTTAGAGATAAACAGATAGTGAGTGTGTGTGAGAGAGAGAGGGTGGGAAAGGGAATGAGGAAGGGAAGGAGAGGGGGAGAAAGAGAAAAGAGGGAGGGAGGCAGCGTAATAGAGAAAGTGTAAGCGAGAGTCTGTATGTGAGAGTAAGTGTGAGGTAGAATGCAAGAGTTTGAGAGAATGTGGAAGAAAGTTGAAGTAAGGTAAAAGAGAGAAAGAGAGCAATTGAGAGACTTTGAAGAGATGAGAGAGGAAAAAGAGAGCTGAAAAAGGGAGATAAGTGGTGCATGTGAGAGAAAGAGAGAAAAAGAGCTCTCCCTCTCTTTTGATTCTCTACTACTCTCTCCCACAACCACACTACATCTCTCCATCACTCACGGGCACACTCTCTCTCATTCTCACTCTTTTAGCTTCATTTCTAGCTCTCCCTCCCTCTCTTCCCTCTCTTTTATCTTCACCCTCTTTTTTCTCTCTCCCCTCTCTTCCATCCCTCTCTCAACCAAACCTCTCTATCTCTCTCTCATTCTCCCTTACTCTCATTCTTTATCATTGTTCCTCTTCTCACAATCTCTCAATCTTGTTCTATCCCTCCCTCCCATTAACATTCTACCTCTCTCTTTCCCATTTCTCTTCCTTTTTCTCTTAAAATAACTCTCCATCTCTATCTTTCTTTCTTTAACTCCCCCTTTTCCTCTTTCTCTCTTTTGCTCCCTAACTCTCTCTCACCCTTGATATCTCTCTCTCCTACTTTCTCCCTCCACTGCTTCTCCCTCTCACCTCTCTTGCTCTCTCCACCTCAAAGAGAGGGATACCATGCCTATCTTTATGTCCTCCATCTCTCCCTCTCTCTATCAGTATATCTCTCTATTGTCATTCTCTCTTTCACTCTTTCCCCCTCTCATTCTTGATATATCTCTCCCTCTTCCTCTTTCTCTCACTCTCTCCTTCTTTCACTCTCTACCTCACTTTATCTCATTCTTTCTCTTTCTCTTTCTCTCATCACTTTATAGCTTTAAATCTCTCTCTATTTCCCATTTCCTCTCTAGATATCTCTACCTCTTATCTCTCGCTCACACACTCTCTCTATTTCTTCTCTCTCTAACTCTCTCTAATGATAGAGGTAGTCAGATAGAGTGAGTGAGTGAGAGAGAGATGAGGGGATCAATCGTTCTCTCTCCCACCATCCCTCCGACTCCATTCCTTTTATTACCTCTCTCCCACTCTCTATTTCTTACTCTCTTACTCTTGATATCTCTCTCTCCCTTCCCATATTTCTCGCACACTCTCTCTTCTTTTCTCTCTCTCCTCTCTCGCTCTCTCTATCTCTCTCCAGTACTCTTTGTTTCTCCTTTCTCTCTTTTGTTCTTACTCTTGTAAGAGACAAAGCGATCAAAGAGAGAAAAAAAGAGTGAGGGAGAGAAAGAAGAAGAGAGCAGCTCTACAGGGAGAAAGGTTTAGAGAGATATAAGTTAATAGATGGATGGAGAGAGGGAGAGTGCTTGAGAAATTTAGAGAGAGGGAGCGAGAGGTAAAAAAGAGAGAATAAGAGAGATAGAGAGAGTAAAAGAGAGAGAGAGATATAGAGAATAGAAGGAGGGAGAGAGGATGGGAGGGGGAAGGGGAGAAGGAGAGAGTGGGATAGAGGAAGAAAGAGTGAGAAAGAGAGGTAGGGAACAAGGTATAGAGTGTGAAAGTGAAACCTCAAGATAAACAAAGAGAGAGGGTGATAGAGAGAATATTGATATCAATCACTTCCCACTCTATTTTGCTTCTCTCTCTGTCACACACACTCTCTGTCAAACTATCAACCTATCTCTCCAACTATTTATTCTCACTCTCCCTCACTATCTATCTCTATATCTTTCCTTCCCTCTTATTTAACTCTTTATCTCTTGCTCTGTCTCAATCTTCTCTCTCCCTCCCTCACTCTTTCTCTATCAATATTTTTGTCCCTAACACTTTTTCTCTCTTTCTTCCTCAATCAATATATAAAGAAAGAGAGTGTGTGTGAGAAAGAGGAATTATGGGAGTCAGGTTGGGAGAGCGGAAGGGAAATAGAGGAATTGAGAGAAAGTGAAAGAGAGAGAGAGCAAGAGGGAGATGGTGGAAAAAAATGGGAGAAACAGTGAGAGAGAAAGTTAGAAAGCAATAGAATCCTGGGTAAGACAGTGAAAGAGAGAGATAAAGAGGAAGGGAGGGAGTGAACAAAGAAAAGAGAGAAAGTGAGAGCCTAAGAGAGAGAAAAAATAGAGAGAGATAGAGAGAGAGAAAAGTGAGAGATGAAAGAGAGATAGATAGAAAGAGTGGGTTAGAGACAGAGAGAAGGTTAGAGAGAACAAAAATATTTGAAAGAGGGAGAGAGAACTCAAGTGCTCTTCCTCTTCTTTGATCCTTCCACTCTCTATCATTCTTTGGCGCTCTCCCCCTTCTCTCACTCTTTCACATTCTCTCTCTCATTATCCCTTTTCACCCAGAGAAAATGAGAGAGAGATAATCAGAGGAATAGAGAGGGAGGGAGAGAAATTGGGAGAGCTAGAAAAGGGCAAAGAGAAGACGAGGGAAGAAGAGGATTAGATATATCTCCTCTTATTATCTCTCAGCTCACTCTCTCGAACTCTCACTTCCTCCCTTACTCATTTCTTCCCCTCCCCCTCTTTGACTCTCCCTTCCTTCCTTACTCATTTCTTCCCCTCCCTCTCTCTGCACCCTCTTTTATTTATCTCTCTCATACTCTCATTCCCTACGAGATAGAAAGAGAATATGTGAGAGAAAAAATTCTCTCTCCTACACAAACTCTCGCTCTCTTCCTTATCACTCTCTTTCTTTCTACTCACTCTATTCTACTCTTGCTCTCTAGATTTATTTATCTCTATCTCTCATTTACACTACCTCTCTCTCACTCTATCTCTCTTAAGAAGTGAGGAGAGTGAGTGGGTAGCGGGAGAAGGAGAGAGATAGCAAGAGAGAGATTACTCTCACTCAATCTTTCTTTATTTCATCTCTTCTACAAAAAGAGAGATAGGAAGAGAAAAGAGAGAAGAGAGAGGGAAAGGAAGGGAGAGCTGAGGGAGAATGATATGGAAGGAGAGATAGGAAGAGTAAGAAAGAAAAGAAAGGTAGAATGAATGAGGACGAGAGAGAGGGAGCGAGAGGAACATGGAGTGAAGGAAAAAGTGTGAGACAAATAGCAAGAGGGGGACAATGAAAGGGAGGAGAAAGGTAGAGAGTGTCAGAGAAGTGATAAAGCGAGGGAGAGCTACTGAGGGACAAAGAGATAGAGAGAGTGATAGGGAGAGAGAGAAGTGGAGGGATGGAGAGGAAGGTAGAGTTAGAGATAAGGAAGTGAGAAGACAAGAAGAAAGAGAAAGATACCTTCATAAAGATCAGACTCTTGTACTCTCTTTGTTTCTTGCACACTCTCTCTTTATTCTAATCCTATATATCTCATCTGTGTCTTTTTTCATTTTTTTATTGCTCTCTTCCTCATTCTCTCTAAAGAGGGAGACAAAGAACAAGAGGAAAAAAGAGATAAAGTTAGAGAGAGAGAGAGGTGAGAAAGAGAAATTGATAGCGAGGGAGCAGAGTGGTATCAAAGATAGGGGCACATATTTATAGAGAGAGAGAAAAAGGGAGAGTAAGTGAGGAGTAAGAGAGAGCGAGAGAGAGGCATGGAGCGAGAGAAAAAGAGGGAGGGAATGGGAGGGACATCTTTTTCTCTCTTTCCCTCTCCCCTTCATCTTCTCTGTTTCTCTCATTTCTCTTATCTTACTCACTCTCCCTACTCTCTGACTTTGTCTCTTTTATCTCTTTTGTCATTCTCTCTCGACTTACTCTTTTTTATTTCTCTCTCTCCCTCCCCCTCTCTCTTCTTTATCTCTCTCTCCCGCACCCACTCTCCCTCTCTTTCTCTTTCTCTACCAATCTCACTCTCTCCTCTCTTATCTATTGTGTCTTTCTCTCACACTCTCAGTCTATCACTTTATCTCTCTCTTCTCTCTCCTATTTTCCCTCAATCTCCCTCCATTCATGTATCTCTTCCTCTCTCTTACTCGCTTCCTTCATTCTCTCTATCTTTAACTCTTATTATCTCTAACTCTTTTGTCTCTATCTCTCTGTCTCTCCCTCTCTCCCTCTCTCCCTTCTTGATAGATAATGGTAAAATAGAGGTTGAGAGAGAGGGATGAAAGAGAGAGAGAGTGAAGGAAGAGAGAAAGATAAAGAGTGGGCAATAGAAGTTGTAGAAAGAGTGAGAGAGATAGTGAAAGTGGAAGATGATAGAGCATGGACTATAGGGAGAGAGTATGCTTCCCTCTCTTTGTCTCTCTGTCCTTCTATCCACTCCTCTCTTTCTTTTCTTTTTTCTTTATCTCCCTCTCACTTTCTCTCCTAAAGTAGCAAGGGGAGAGGGAAGGAGAACTAACAGAGAGGAGGAAGAGAGAGAGAAATCGTGGAGAGTGAGAGGGAGAGAGGGGGTGGTAGTGATGGAATGAAAAAATTCAGAGTATGAGAGTGCAAGAGAGAGGGAGGAGAGAAGATAGAGAGATATGGAGGGAGAAAGGGAGGGAAGGGAAAGAGAAATAAGAAGGAGAGAGTAGGAAAGAAGAGGGAGAGATATAGAAAGAAGATAAAGAGTAAGGGACCAGGATGAAGAAGAAAGATAGGAAGTGAGAGTGAGAGAAGAGGGAGAGCAACATAGACTGAGAGAGAGAGAGAGATGGTGCAAGAGAGGAAGATAGAGAGAAAGAGAGTTAGAGAGAGAGAGAGGGAGGTAAAATGAAAGAGGTTGATGCTCCATATATTCTCCCTAGTGAGTGAGTGAGTGAAAGAGAGATGAGTGAGAGAAAGAAAGGGATGGAGGGAGATATCAAGAGTGGGAGAGAGCGAGAGAAAGTTTGGTTGGGCCTATCTCTCTCTCGTGCTCTCCTTCTGTCTTTTTCTCTTCTCTCTTTCTCACTTTCACTATATTTCACTCTTGATATCTCCCTCTCTTTCTCCTACTTATTTTCTCCCTCTCTCACTATTATTATAAAGACAAACATACAATAATTTAAGCAAAAGAGAGAGAGAGGAATAGAGGGAGTGTGAGAGAGAAAAAGAGAAAGTGAGAGAGGTTGGGGTATAAAGAAGAGAATGTGTGTGCGTGAGAGGGAGTGTGAGTGACTAAATGGGTGAGAGAGTGAGAGCTCATTCTACCCTACCATATTCTCTTTTTTATAATCGCTCATTATCTATTCTCTTTTCTATTTATCTTCTTTCTCCCAAATCATCATGTCTCGCTCCCTATCTTTTGCAATGAGACAGAAAGAAAGAGATATTAAGTGTGATAGGGAAGCAAGGTAGTGTGAGGGAGAGGGAGCAATAGAGAGAGATAGGGTGGAAGAGTAAGAGAGAGCAAGAGAATAGAGGTAGCAAGCGAGGGACAAAGATAGAAATGGAGAGAGAGAGAGAGAGAGAGATGGGATAAGAGGGATGGAGGGAGATCATTCATCATTCTATGACTACAACTCTTCCTTATTCCCTTAATCACTTCCTCTCTCTCTCTCCTCCCTCCCTCGGGCTCTCTCTCTCTCTCTTTTTGTCTCACACTTTCTCTCCCTCTCTTTCAATCTTTATCTATCACTCTCTTACCCATTTCATTATCTTTCTCCCACTTCTCCATACTGAATCTCCCTCCCTCTCTTCTTTATCAATATATCTCTCACTTTCTCTCGCTCTACCCCTTCTCTCTCTTCTCTATCTCAATTTGCTCTATCTCCCTCTCACCCTGACTCTGCCTCCCTCTTTTCATCCTCTTCTCTCTCTTCTTGATCATTATTAAAGAGAGATGGAATTCATTTTCACTCTCTTTCATAACATCAACACCTCTTTCTCTCCCTCTCTCCTACTCTCTAATAAGAGATAAAAAGGGAGAAAGGGAGAAAAAGAAAAAGAGAAAAATGGGAGAGAGAGAGAGAGAGAGACAAAGAGCTCTCGCATTATCTATTAGTCTCCTTCTCTCACTCTCAGAGATAGAGTGAGAGTTGTCGGTCCTTCATTTCATCTCTCATCCTCTCTCTCTTTCTCCCTCACGCTCTTACTTTGTCTCCACTCTAATTCTCCCCCACATGGACTCTCTCTTTATTTCTTCTAATCTCTTCCTCTCTATTCTCTTATTTTTTCTCTCTTTCTCAATGTCTCCTCACTGTTCCTCTCTCAATGTTCTCTCTATCTCTCATTTTGCCTCTCATCTTATCTCTCTCAAACATTCTCTATCCCACCCCCTTATCTTTCACACTCTCACTCTCTCCCTCCTCTCTCACATTCTTCTCTCACTACCACTCCCCATCTCTCCATCACTCACTTCCTCTCTCTCGCTCTCCCTCATTTTTCTCATTCTTTGTCTTTCACTTATTCTATATTTGTCACTATTTTCTCTCTCACTTCTTCTATTCTCTCCCTCCTTTTCTCCTCTTCTTCTCTATCTCTCACATTCATTCTCTCCTGCCCTATATCTCAGTAGAACTCTCTCTCCCCTCTCTCCTTGCCTCCCAACTTGTCTCTCCCTTCTCTCTCACTCTCTCTATCTCTTATGTTCTCTTTTTATTTCTCTCTCTTACTTTATCTCTCAATGTCTCTCCCTCCTTGTCTCTTGGCCTTCTTTCTCACATTCTTTCTCTGCCCCTTCTCTCTCATTCTCTTTTACTCACCTTGATCTATCAATCTTTTGCCTTCTTTTTCTCTCTTGTACTCTCTAGCAAGATGTGGGGAGAGATTGAGAGAAATAAAGATAGATGGAGGGAGAGGGAGAACAAATGAGGGGAGGAAACGTGACAAATGAGAGAACGAGTAATAGAGAGAATGATGGGGATAAAGAGATTGGGAGATCTATGGAGAGAGAGAAGGAAAGGGAGAGAGTGAAAATGAGAGAAGGTCAGGGAGAGAGAGAGGGAGGGGATGAGAGAGAGAACAAGACCAAGAGAGAGTGAGAAAGAGAGAGCTGAAGAGAGGGAGGGGAGTGTAAGAGAGGGAGGGATGAGGGAGAGAGATCAATTGATCCCCCCATCTTCCTCTCACTGACTTTCTATATCTATTTTTCTCTCACATGTGAGAGAGAGTTAGGAGAAGTGAGCAAGACTTAGAGAAGGAAAGGAGATAGAAAGAAAACTGTAGAGCTATAAAGAGATGAGAGAAAGAGAAAGAATGAAAGATAGTGAGGTAAAGAGAGTGGAAGGTGGGGAGAGTGAGAGAAAGAGGGAGAGGGAGAGACAAATCAAAAAAGGGAGGGGGGAGAGTGAAAGAGAGAATGAGAGTAGAGAGATATAGAGATAGAGCAAGGAGAGATAGAGGGATAGAAAGATAGAAAGGGAAGGAGGGTCTCTCTCTCTCTCAGTGTTGGAGATTGCTAGAGAGGTGAGAGAGAAAGGGAAAGAGAGTGAGAGAAAGATGGGGAGGAAGAGAGGAGAGGGTGGGACAAAAAGAATGAATGAGAAATAAAGAGTGAGAGAGAGCATGAAGGAGGGAATGTGAGAGAGAATGAAAGAGAAAAAGAGCAAGAGGATGAGCAATAGAGAGGAAGAGGGAGAGAGATTGAGAGATAGTGAGATAGAGGTAGGGAGAGAGATTGTGAGAGATAAAACGAGCTAGAGATAGAGAGTGCACGAGATGTTAGAAAGAGATAGAGGGAGGGTGAAAGTGAGAGAAAGCAAGAGTGAAAGGGAAAGAGATAAAGAGATAGAGCATGAGAACCATGAAAGAGAGAGGGAGTGAAGGACCGAGGGAGGAATTGAGGGAGAGCGAGAGAGAGTGAGTAAGAAATAAAGAAGAGAAAGGGGGAGCTTCAGAGAGAGTGATAGAGATAATGAGCAAAGATGCTCTCCAAAGAGAGAGGGGGCACAGAAGATAAAAAGAATGCAGAGAAAGCATGATAGAGAAAGAGAGTGAGGGTGGAAAGAGAGACAATGAGATAGAGAGAATGAAAGAAAGAAAGAGAGAAGGAGAGAGAGTGAGAGAGTGAGAGAGGAGAGACACAGAGAGAGAGAGAGAAAGGGAGACAAGGATGGAGCATAAGTCAAGAGAATGGACAGATTTATACAACACTCTTTCACTCTATCTCTTTTACTTTGACTTTTGTCCCTCTCTCTCGATAAATTTTTCACTATCTCACTCTCCCTTTAATACTCTCTACCTCTTGCCTACCCTCTCTATTCTCTATCTTTCACTTCTCTCTCTATATTAGTCTTCAATCTCCCTCACTCCCTCAATTGCTCTTTCCATTGTACCATCAACCCCTCCCTCGCTCTCTCTAATCCACTACTCCTTACTTCTCACTTTCTTTCTCTCTCTTCTCAATCATTCTCTGTTGTAATCTTTCTCTATCTCTCTCTAGCAAGAAAGAGGGAGGTAGAGAGAGATAGATACAAGAGAGAAGGGAGAGAGAAAGAGTGTGAGAGTGAGAGTTATAGAGAAAGAGATTAAGAGAAAAGGATATAGGTAGAGAGCTAATGAGAGATCTCTCTCTCACTACAACCGTCCATCTCTCCATCACTCACACACCCTCTCTCGCTCTCATTCTTTTTAGCTTCATTTTTAGCTCTCTCCCTCTTTCTCTCTTACTTTTCTTTTCTCCTCACCCCATTTTGTTCTCTCCCCTCACTATCTTTCTTTCACTCTCTCTCCCTTTCTCATGCTTCCCTTCTCACTCTTCTCTCTATCCCTTTCTCTCCTTAACCTTCCTATCTCTATCATCATCTATCACTCCCTCGTTCAATCTCTCTCATTCTCTATCGTTATCCATCTTCTTTTACTCTCTCATCTTGTTGTAACCCTCCCTCCTACTTACATTCTACCTTTCTCTACTTCCCACTTTTTTTCTCTATCCCCTTTCTCTCTCTTTATCCCTCACTATCACTCTCCCTCTCTATCTCTCTTTATCTTACTCCCCTTTTCTCTCTTTCTCTCTCATGCTTATCTCACTATCTCTAAATCTTGATATCTCTCTGCTACTTTCTCCCTATCTATCTTCTCTCTCCCTCTCCCTCTCCCTCTCCATCTCTCCCCATCACTCACTCCCTCTCACCTCTCTCTTGCTCTCTCCAACTTAAAGAGAGAGAGAGACCCTCCATCTCTGTCTATCTTTCTGTCCCTCCATCTCTTCCTTGATCTATCACTACATCTCTATATTATCATTCTCTCTTTCAAGCTCTTCCCGTCTCATTCTTCATATATCTCTCCCTCCCCCTCTATCTAAAACTCTCTTCTTTCACTCTCTTTACCTCATTATCTCCCATTATTTCTCTTTTTTTCACTCATCTCTCTTAGTTCCATATCTCCGTCTATTTCCTTTTTTCTCTCTAAATCTCCCACCCTTCTATGTCTCTCTCATTCTCTCTCTATTTTCCCTCTCTCTAACTCTCTCTCACATGAGAGAGTTAGACACAAAGAGAGTGAGTGTGAGAGATATGGGGAGATCAACCGATCTCTCTCTCCCCCATCGTTCCCTCTCTTGGCCTCACTCTTTTCTTCTTACTCCTTCTGTCCCTCCAGATAAAGGGAGTGAGTGTGACAAAGATGGAGAGACAGATAGAGAGAGTGAGTGAGGGGGAGAAGAAGAGGAAGAGAAAGAAATGAACATGATGAAGAAGAGAGGGAGGTAGTGAAAATGAGAGAAGTGGGATGCCGACATAAAATGAGGAGAGAGAATGTGGAAGAGAGGAAGAGAGAAGGAACGAGAGTTAGAGAGAGAAATGAGAAGAAAGAGAGAGATATAAAGGGATGGTGGAGAGAGGAGAGATAGAGAGATACAGTGAGAGAGAGATTGATACAAAGAGAGAATTTAAGAGAGATAAAATAAGAAAAACTTAGAGATTATGAGTGAGATAAAGTATAATGAGAGATAGAAAGAGAGAGAGTGACATAATAAAGCAATAGAGTGAGAGAGAGAGGGAGAGGTTGATAGTTAAGAGAGGACATGGAGAGAACTAAAATATAAGAGAGGGGAGAGAGAGAATGAGACAGAGGGGGAAAGATAGGAGAGAGAGAGACGGACATGGAGGGAGGTAGAAGAGAATATAGAGGTAAAGCATGAGAAAGAGAGCGAGAGAGAATTTAAAATAGAGAGGAGAAGAGATGAGAAGAGAAGAGAAAAGAAGAGTAGAGAGGGAGAGGAACAAAGAGAGAGGAATGTACAGAGAAGAGATAGAAGAAAGATTAAGAAAGTGAAATAGAAGAGTGCAAGAAGGAGAGAGAGAGAGGGAAAGTTTGGTGAGAGAGTAAGAGAGGGATTGACAAAGGAAGCTAAAGATAAAGGGGAGGGAGGAGATAGACAGTAAGAGCAAATGGGATAGAGTGATGAGAAGAGGAGACATTAAGTAAGAGATAGGGAGAGATTGAGAGAGATGGAAAGTGAGAGGGAGAGCAAGAGAGTTAGAGAAATCACTCTTCTTTCTTTCTCTAACTTGTATTGGTCACTCTCTCCCTCCTTCTACCCCCCTCCTCTGCATCTCTCTGTTCTATTCAATCTGTTTTCCTTCTCTCCCTTCCTCCAACATTCTCTATCCCTATCTAATCTCTAACTCTAGTTGTTGCTCTCTTGCTTCTATTCTTTATCTCTCCTTCTCTCACTCCATGTTTCTCTCATTCTCTGTCATTCTTCTTGCTGTCTCTTTCACTCATGCTTTTTTCAAATTCTTCTCTCTCTATCCTACCCCTTCTTACCCTCCCCTTTGTCTTTCCTATTATCTCTCCTTCACTCACTTTCTCATCTCTATATCTCGCTCCCCTTTCTCATGCACACCTTCTCATTCTTTCTCCTATGTTTTCACTTTGCCTTTCTCACTGTCTCTTAATAACTCTCTCTACCTCTCTTACCCTGATAGAGAGGTACCAAGAGGGAGAGATAAGAAGATAAGAAATTGTTCTATTCAATTTATTTTCCTTCTCTCTCTCACTCCATCATTCACTATCCCTATCTAATCTCTAACTCTAACTGTTGCTCTATTGCTTCTCTTTTTTATCTCTCCTTCTCTCACTCCATGTTTCTCTCATTCTCTATCATCTTCTTCCTCTCACTCTTTAACTCTTGCTTTTGCCCTCTTTCAAATTCTTCTCTCTCTGTCCTACCCCCTCTTACCCTCCTCTTTGTCTTTCCTTTCACCTCTCCTTCACTCACTTTCTCATCTCTATATCTCGCTACCCTTTCTCATGCACACCTTCTCATTCTTTCTCCCTTGTTTTCACTCTGCCTTTCTCACTGTATCTTAATAACTCTCTCTACCTCTCTTACCCTGATAGAGAGGTACCAAGAGGGAGAGATAAGAAGATAAGAAATTGAAAAAGAGAGAGGGTGAGAGAGAATATAAGAGACAATGAGTGAGAGGGGGAAGATAAGAGAGAGAGACAGACATGGATGGATGTCGAAGAGGATAAAGAGATAAAGCATGAGAAAGCGAGCAAGAGAGAATATAAAATAGAGAGGCAAAAAGAGAAGAATAGAGAGGGGGAGGAGCAAGAAGGGAGGAATATAGAGAGGGGAGATAGAAGATAGATTAAGAGAGCGAAAGAGAAGAGGAGTGCAAGAAGGAGAGACAGGGGAAGTATGGTTGAGAGAGTAAAAGAGGGATTGACAAAGGAAGTGAAAGAGAGGGGGAGGAAGGAGATACATAGTGAAAGCGTATGGGATAGAGTGATGAAAAGAAGAGATATAAAGAAAGAGATAGGGAGAGATGGAGAGAGATGGAAAGTGAGAGGGAGAGTGAGAGGGAGAGTGATATCACTATTCTCTCTATCTCACTTATCTTGGTCATTCTCTCCCTCTTTCTATTCCCCTCCTTTGCCTTGCTCTATTCTATTCGCTCTATTTTCCATCCCTCCTTCCCTCTCTCATTCTATTTCACTATCAAATATCTAATTCTAACTCTTGCTCTCTCCCTTCTCTTCTTTATCTCTCCTTCTCTCACTCCATGCTCTCTCATTCTCTGTTGTTCTTCCTCCTCTATCTTTAACTCTTGCTCTTCCCCTTCTCCTTCAAATTATTCTCTCTACCCACCCTCTTTCACCTTCCCCTCACTCTTTCCTTCCCTTTCTCCTTCACACACATTTTCATCTCTCTATCATGCTCCTCTTTTTCCCACACACTCTTTCATTCTTTCTCCCTTTTTTTCACAATGCCTTTCTCACCGTCTCTTTATAACTCTTTCCACCTCTCTTACTCTTGGGGCATGGGCTCTAAAATCTTTCATAAACCACTGTAGAGACTAGCAAGTCCATGAAAACTACTAACATTGCTTATACTAGTGGGACTCACTCTTGTGATGCACACACCTTTTCTTGATCAACCTGTATACCCTATGCACTTACAATAAATCCTAGAAACAAAAGTTTATTGGTGTAAAAGGTTCCAAGTTACCAAATAACTTTTATTTTCTCAAAACATCTAAAATAAGTTTTAAATTTTCAACATGATCCTTCAAGTTTCAACTATAGATTAGAATATCATTTAAATAGAACACAATAAATTTTCCAATAAAATCACATAAAACATGGTTCATTAGTCTCATGAAAGTACTAGGTGCTTTAATCAAACGAAACGGCATAACCAATCATTCATAAAAACCATACTTTGTTTTCAAGGTAGGTTTCCACTCGGGAGGGACGGTTTGAAATAAATGTTGGTTATAAAATAGAGCAAGGGAAGGGGAGAGTAAAAGAGAGAAAAAAAGATAAGAGTTAGTGCAGAGCAGTAAGGAGAGATTAGAAGAGGGAGAGAGAAAGATAAAGAGAGAGTTGTAGGAGAATAAAGAGGTGAGAGAGAGAGATGGATGGAGGAAGGGAGAGAAGTGTGAGAGAGTTAAAGAGGTTTATGGTATGAGTGAGAAAGAGATGAGTGAGGGAACAAGTGAGAGCGTGGGAGGGGGAGAGTGAGACAGATGAAGAGAGAGAGAACATGAGGGTGATCGAGTAACGAGAGAAATAAAGAAGCAAAAGAGTATAACAAAGAAATAGGAAAAATATTGTGAGATTGAGAGACAAAAAATGAGATAGAATGAGAGAAGCAAGAGAGAGATAGAGTTAGACAAGAAAAGAAAAGAGATTAGAGAGAGAGCATGTAAGTGTTGGTATGGGAGAGCGTGTGGCCATGGCGGAGAGTGAGTACAGAATAAAAGGGAGAGCTCTTTCTCTCTCTTCACATACATAAGCTTATGTCCTTTTTTCTACTCTCTTTATCTTCTCCCATCTCTTCAAAGTCTCTCAATTGTCACTTTCTCTCTCTTCTTTTATTTTAACTCTCTTACACAATCTCTCTTATACTTTCTCTATCACCCTGCCTCCTTCCCTCTTTTCTCTCTCTCACCCTTCTCTTTGCCTTCCTCATTCTTTTTCCCACCGTCTTCCTCTCACTTTATCTATCTATCTTCGACTCGATTGTCCACTTAGCCTCCCTCCCTTTTTAAATCTCTTCCACTCTAAATCTCTCCAGTACTATATCTCTCTTCCACTCTATCACTCTCCCTTTCTCTTCCTTTGTAGCACTTTTTCTACCTTTAAAAGGGGGGAGTGGGAGAGAGAGTGAGAAAGATAATGAGAGAAAGTTTGTGTTAGAGAGAACATAAAGAGCTCTCACTTGCTATCTCTATTGATGTGTTTCTTGTAATTGCTCATTCTCTTTACTTTGCTATCTCTCATCTCTCTCTTTGTCACACACTTTCTCTCAAACTATCAACAAGTCACTTTCTCCACTATTTTAGAAAGAGATAGAAAGAAATAGATGGGAGTGAGAGAGAAGAGGGACAAAACGATGGGAAGAAACATGTTAATAGTTTAGGGAGAGAAGAAAGATAAGAGATAAGATAATGAAAGATGGAGAGAGAGAATAGAGAAACAGAGAGCAGTGAGCGAGCAAGACTGAAAAATTTTGGGAGAGAAAGTGGGAGTGATGGGGATATGGAGGTAGAGAGGGGGAGTGAGATAGACATGATACAAAGAGAGGAGGGAGAGAGGGAGTGAAAGGGTGGGAGAGGGAGGGAGGGAGGGAGAGAGGGAGAGAGAGGGACAGAGTGCGAGAGTGAGAGAGGGAGGGTGGGAGGACAAAAGATATATAGGGAGGGATGAAGGGATACTGAAAGGGATGAGAGCAATAAAGAGAGTGAGAGAGGGTGAAGGAGGGTGTGTGAGAGAACGCAATGTGAGAAGGAGCTAGAGAGAAGGGCAAGGAAGGAGAGCAAGAGATAGTGTGTAGAGGGGAAAGAGAGTGAGACATAGAAAATTAGAGTTTAATCTAAGAATAAGTGGAGAGAGTTGGAATGATGGTGGGTGATGACAAGGAGCCAAGAAAGAGAAAGAAAAAGGAGGCAGGGAGGGAGAGTGTGTGTGATAAGAAGAAAGAGACTAATGGGAGGAGAAAGAAGGATAGGATGAGAGTAGAGAGATAGTGGGAGAAGGAAGCAAAAGTGTGATAAAAAACAAAGATATAGAGGAAGAGAGAACAAGAGAGAGAGTAAGAATCAGAAAAGAGAGAAAGAGACTGAAAGAAAGAGGAAGTTAGAGAGAAAGAGAAAAGAGCTGAGAGAAAAAAGAGTTTGTGTGAGCGAGAATATAAAGCGAAATGAGGTAGTTGAGAGAATAGGAGTGAGTACCAATGAGAGAGATAGAAGGAGATATAAATAGAGAGTGAAGTGGAGGAGAGAGGGAGATAAAGAGAGTGAGGTAGTTAGAGAGAAAAGATAAAGAAAGAGAGAGACATCTGGAGAGAATGAAAGAGAAATTGAGAAGGAGAGATAGAGATTGAGGATGAGAGAATATGGAGAGAGAGCAAGATAGTGAGGAAGAGGAAGAGTGATAAAAAATGAGAGAGGGAGGGAGGGAGGGAGGAGGAAGGGTGAGAGGAGTGAGAGAAAAAGATAAAAGAAGGACAGGGAGAAAGAGCATGGTAGAGAGAGACAAGGTGTGAGAGAAATAGGGGGATGGAGGGAGGGGGAGAGTAAACGAGAGAAGAGAAGACACGAGTGAGAGAAAGAGTGGTAGAGAGAGATTAGTCGATGGAGAGAGAAAGTTGGAGAAATGGGGGAAAGAATATTGAAAGACATGGAGAGAGTATGAGAGAGTGAGGGGAGATAATGAGAGAGAGGGAGTGGCAGAGATAGATAGGAAGAGAGGGAGTTAGAGAGAGTGTGAGAAAGAATGAGAAAATGATATTACGGGATAGCAAATAGGGGGAGAGAGAAAAGAATCAGTAAGAGAGCAATGTAGAGAGAGAGGGAAATAGTGCAAGACAGAGGTAAAGAGTGAGAAAGAGAGTGAGTAGGACAGAGGCAGAGAAAGTGAAAATAAGAGAGAGCGCAAGATTGAGGAAGAGACGGGGAGATAGAGAGAATATAGATTCACTCTCTTTCCCCCTCTATCTTGCTTCTCTTTCTGTCACACTCACTCCCTCAAATTATCAACCAAACTCTCCCTTCCTCACTATCTATCTCTCTATCTCTTTTTACTCTCACTTAACTATTTATCTCTCCCTCTCTCTCACCATTATCTCCCTCACTTTCTCTTTCTCTCTCAATATCTTTCTTCTATGTTGTTTCTCTCTCTAATCTTTCTCTATCTCCCTTGAGCTATAAGCTTGTCTCTCTCATTTGTTCTATAACACCCTTTCCCTCTCGCTCTCTCAATCTCTTTATATCCCCTCACTTCCCTGCTTCTCCCACTTCCGAAATTTTTCTCTCCATCTCTTATTAAACGAGATGGGGAAAGAGATGGGGAGTGAGACAAGTTGATAGTTTGGGAGAGAGTGTGAGAGAGAGAAGAAGAGAAAATAAGATATCAGAAGACTGCGTGAGCTCGGTGGAAAGTGAGAGCTCTCTCTATAACTCTCTCTCTCTCATTGCCCTCTCACACTCTCTCTCACTCGGTGGAAGAGAGTTAAAAGGGGAGGAAGGTCAGTAGAGGAAGTGTGAGAGTGATAGCTAGTGATAAAGAGCTAGAGTGAGTGAGAAAGAGGGTGGGAAGGGAATGAATGAGGTAAAGAAAGGCATAACAGAGATTGAGAAGAAAGGGTTAAAGTGTATAGTTAATACTAGAGAGAGATAATTACAGAGTGAGGATGGAGTAAAAGGGAGAGTGAAAAAAGTGATACAGAGTGAGAAAGTCAGTAGTGAGATAACGAGAAAGCAAGAGTGATAGAGTGATTGAAAAGGGTGAGAGATATGGGAACAGAGAGAGATGTGTAAGAGAGGGAGGAAGCGTAGAGTAAGAGCAAGAAGTGATATTTTAAAGAGAGTGCCAAAGTTAGAGGGGGAGAAAGTTAAACATAGAGAGAGAATAAGAGAGAGAGTGAGATAGATAGAGAGAGACAGAGGGATAGAGAACAAGAGCAAAAGAGGAGGAAGAAAGAGAGAAGTTGAGAAAAAGAAATATATAGGGAGGGAATAGTGAATGCAAGAAAGAGTGAGTGAAGTTGTAAGAGGGAGGAAGTGTGTGAGGCAGAAATAAGAAAGTGAGACAGAGAGAGAGGTTGAAGGGAGACAGGGTGAGAGAGTGGAAGGCAAACAGGAAGTGAGAGCTAGTGATAGAGAGAGCTAGAGTGAGATAGTAGAAAGATAGGAAAGATATAGAGAGATAGTGAGAAATCTAGAGAATGATGTGGTAGGAGAGGGAAAGAGAGAGAAAGAGGAAGGAAGGATGCAGAAAGAGAAAAGAGAAAGTGAGAGGTTGAGAGAGAGAGAGAACAAATAAAGAAAATAGAGAGAAAAGTGAGAGAAGAGAGTAAAATAGTAAAAAATAGTGACTGAGAGATAAAGAGAAGTTTAGAGAGGACAAATAGATGTGAAAGAGGGAGCGGAGAGTGTGTGTGGAAGAGAGAAATAAAGAGCTCTTTCTCTGCTTAAATCCTCCTTTAACTCTCTCTCATGTTATGAAGTCCTCCCTCACTCTCTCTCATTATCTCTTACTATCTTTCTCTCATTCTCTCTCTCATTATCAGTTTCTCACTCAGAGAGAGTGAGAGCAAGATAATGGGATGGACTTAGAGGGCAAGAGTGATATTGAGAGAGAGGGAAAGGGAGGAGAGGAGAAGAGGAAAGAAGATGGTGTGATACAGATCTTCCCTCTTTCATGTCCATATCCCTCCATCTCTCTCTCACTCTCCCTTCTCTCTCTCACTCTTTTCTCTCACCCTCAATCAATTTTTATCTCTCTAATAGTCAAAGGGAGTGACTGTCCTTCTCACTTTTCTCTCCCTCTCTTCTCATTTATCCTACCTTCTCTCCCTACTCTCTCTCTCTTCTTTTTCTCTCATTTCACATTATTCTCTCTCTATCTCCACCCTCTCTTACTCTCTTTATCTCTCTCACCCCTCAATATATCGCTCATTTCTCTCTACATGTCTCCCTCCCCCTTTTCTTTTACTATCTCTCCTTTTTTCTCCCCCTCTTTCCTCTTATCACATTCTCTCTCCCTCTCCCTCTATATCTCTATGTCCTAATCTTTCTATCTTTTTTGAGGGAAAGCGGGAGAGAGAGAGAGCAAGGGAGATAGAGAGGACGGAAGGGAGAGTCTGTGTAAGAGAGAGAAAGATAGAGTAAAAGAGGGAAGGTGCATGAAAGAAGAGATAGAGATATATCTTTCTCTCTCTCTTTTTAATTCTCACTCTCTATGTCCACCCTACCCTCTCTTTAGCTTCTTTTCACAATCCTTCTCTTACTCACACTCTCTCTAACTTTTCTCAATCCCTCTCTTACTATTCCCTTTTATTCTCTTCTCTTCTCTCTCTCTCTCTTTCATTCTCTCTAGCTCTCTTTCTCTTGTTCTATCACTATATCCCCTTCTACCTCCCTCCATGTTCAACTCTCTCCTCTCCCTCCGCAACTGTCTCATTTTCCCTCTCTCCCATTTTGCTTGTCTCTACCTCCCTCTCTCATACTATTAACCACTCCCTATCCCTCTCACTCTATCACTCTACTTTCTCACTCTCTTCCTATCTCTCTCTATAACTTTATCTCTCTCATACTCTTTATGGTTCTCTCATTCTATCTCATTTACTCTCTCTCTCTCCCTCCATCTCTCTCTTCTCTCCTCCCACCCTTCATATTCTCTCTTTCTTATCATCTCTCTATAACTCTCTTTCTCTCTATTTTCCTCTCTTGCACCATCTCTCTCTCTCAGTCTATGTTGCTCTCCCTCTTCTCTCACTCTCACTTTCTATCTTTCTTCTTCATCATGGTCCCTTACTCTCTATCTTCTTTCTATATCTCTCCCTCTTCTTTCCTACTCTCTCCTTATTATTTCTCTTTCCCTTCCCTCCCTTTCTCCCTCCATACCTAACTATTTTCTCTCCTCCCTCTCTCTTGCACTCTCATACTCTGAATTTTTTCATTCCATCACTACCACCCCCTCTCTCCCTCTCACTCTCCATGATTTCTCTCTCACTTCCTCCTCTCTGTTCGTTCTCCCTCCCTCTCACCCTTGCTACTTTTGGAGAGAAAGTGAGAGGGAGATAAAGAAAAAAGAAAAGAAAGAGAGGAGTGGATAGAAGGACAGAGAGACAGAGAGGGAAGCATACTCTCTTCCTATAGTCCATGCTCTCTCATCTTCCACTTTCACTCTCTCTCATTATATCTACCTCTTCTATTGCCCACTCTTTATCTTTCTCTCTTCCTTCACTCTCTCTCTCTCTCTTTCATCCCTCTCTCTCAACCCCTATTTTACCATTATCTATCAAGAAGGGAGAGAGGGAGAGAGGGAGAGAGGGAGAGAAAAAGAGTGAGAGAGAATAAGAGTTAAAGATAGAGAGAATGAAGGAAGCAAGTAAGAGAGAGGAAGAGATAAAGTGATAGACTGAGAGTGTGAGAGAAAGAGACAATGGGTAAGAGAGGAGAGAGTGAGATTGGTAGAGAAAGAGAAAGAGAGTGAGAGTGGGTGCGGGAGAGAGAGATAAAGCAGAGAGAGGGGGAGGGAGAGAGAGAAAGAAAAAAGAGTAAGTCGAGAGAGAATGACAAAAGAGAGAATAAAGACATAGCCAGAGAGTAGGGAGAGTGAGTAAGATAAGAGAAAAGAGAGAAAGAGAGAAGATGAAGGGGGAAGGGAAAGAGAAAAGATGTCCCTCCCAATCCCTCCCTCCTTTTCTATCGCTCCATGCCTCTCTCTCGCTCTTTCTTTCTCCTCACTTACTCTCCTTTTTTCTCTCTATAAATGTGTGCCCCTATCTCCTCTACCTCTCTGCTCCCTCACTATCAATTTCTCGTTCTCACCTCTCTCTCTCTAACTTTCTCTCTTTCTTCCTCCCTTTCTTTGTCTCCCTCTCTAGAGAGAATGAGGGAGAGAGCAATAAAAAAATGAAAAAAGAGACAGAAGTGATATGTAGGATTATAATAAAGACAGAGTGTGCAAGAAACAAAGAGAGTACAAGAGTCTGATCTTTATGAAGATATCTTTCTCCTCCTTCTCGTCTTCTCGCTTCCTTATCTCTAACTCTACCTTCCTCTCCACCCCTCTACTTCTCTCTCTCTCCCTAACGCTCTCTCAACCTTTTGGTCCCTCAGTAGCTCTCTCTCGCTCTATCACTTCTCTCACACTCTCTACCTTTCCCCTCTCTTTCATTGTCCCCCTCTTACTATTTCTCTCACACTTTTTCCTTCACACCATGTTCCTCTCGCTCCCTCTCTCTCATCCTCATTCATTCTACCTTTCTTCTCTTTCTTACTCTTCCTATCTCTCCTTCCATATTATTCTCCCTCAGCTCTCTCTCTATCCCTTCCTTTCCCTCTCTCTTCTCTCTCTTCTCTTCCTATCTCTCTTTTTGTAGAAGAGATGAGATAAGGAAAGATTGAGCGAGTAATCTCTCTCTTTCTATCTCTCTCCTTCTCTCACTATCCCACTCACTCTCCTCTCTCACTATCCCACTCACTTCATAAAGATCAGACTCTTGTACTCTTTTTTTCTTGCACACTCTCTCTTTATTATAATCCTACATATCTCTTCTGTCTCTTTTTTCATTTTTTTTATTGAACTCTCCCTCATTCTCTTTAGAGAGAAAGAGCAAAATATAGTGAGTAGAAAGAAAGAGAAGGATAAGGGAGAGAGCAGAGTTTGAGTAGGAGAGAGCATTTTTCTCCATATATTCTCTTTCTATCTCGTAGGGAATGAGAGTATGAGAGGGAGATAGATACAAGAGGGTGCAGAGAGAGGGAGGGGAAAAAATGAGTAAGGAAGGAAGGGAGAGTTAGAGAGGGGGAGGGGAAGAAATGAGTAAGGGAGGAAATGAGAGTTCGAGAGAGTGAGCTGAGAGATAATAAGATAAGATATATCTAATCCTCTTCTTCCCTCATCTCCTCTTCCCCCTTTCTAGCTCTCCCAATTTCTCTCCCTCCCTCTCTGTTCCTCTGATTATCTTTCTCTCATTTTCTCTGGGTGAAAAAGGGACAATGAGAGAGAGAATGAGAAAGAGTGAAAGAAGGGGCAGAGCGCCAAATAAAGATAGAGAGTGGTAGGATCAAAGAAGAGGAAGAGCACTTGAGTTCTCTCTCCCTCTTTCAAATATTTTTATTCTCTCTAACCTTCTCTCTGTCTCTAACCCACTCTTTCTATCTCTCTCTCTTTCATCTCTCACTTTTCTCTCTCTATCTCTCTCTGTTTTTCCTCTCTCTCTCAGCCTCTCACTTTCTCTCTTCTCTTTGTTCGCTCCCTCCCTTCCTTTTTATCTCTCTCTTTGCTCTCGTACCCATTCTATTTCTTTCTAACTTTCTCTCTTACTCTTTCTCCCATATATTTCCACCATCTCCCTCTTGCTCTCTCTCATTCTCTCTCTCTAGATTGATTGAGGAAGAAAGAGAGAAAAAGTGTTAGCGAGAAATATATTGATAGAGAAAGAGTGAGTGAGGGAGAGAGAAGATTGAGACAGAGCAAGAGATAAAGAGTTAAATAAGAGGAAAAGAGAGATATAGAGATAGATATTGAGAGAGAGTGAGAATAAATAGATCGAGAGATAGGTTGATAGTTTGACAGAGTGTGTGATAGAGAGAGAAGCAAGATAGAGGAGGAAGTGATTGATATCAATATTCTCTCAATCACCCTCTTTCTTTGTTTATCCTGAGGTCTCACTTTCACACTCTATACCTAGTTGACTACCTCTCTTTCTCACTATTTCTTCCTCTATCCCACTCTCTCCTTCTCCCCCTTCCCCCTCCAATCCTCTCTCCCTCCTTCTATTCTCTATATATCTCTCTCTCTTTTACTCCCTCTATCTCTCTTATTCTCTCTTTTTTACCTCTCCCTCCCTCTCTCTAAATTTCTCAAGCACTCACCCTCTCTCCATCCATTTATCAACTTATCTCTCTCTAAACGTTTCTCTATGTAGAGCTGCTTTCCTCTTCTTTCTCTCCCTCACTCTTTTTTTCTCTCATTGATTGCTCTCTCTTGCAAGAGTACGAACAAAAGAGAGAAAGTAGAAACAAAGAGTACTAGAGAGAGATAGAGAGAGCGAGAGAGGAGAGAGAGAGAAAAGGAGAGAAGTGTGTGAGAAATATTGGAAGGGAGAGAGATATCAAGAGTAAGAGAGAGTGAGAAACATAGAGTGGGAGGGGTAATAAAAGGAATGGAGTCAGAGGGATGGGGGAGAGAGAACGGTTGATCCCCTCATCTCTCTCTCACTCACTCACTCTATTTACCTACCTCTATCATGAGAGAGTTAGAGAGAGAAGAAATAGAGAGAGTGTGAGAGCAAGAGATAAGAGGTAGAGATACCTAGATAGGAAATGGGAAATAGAGAGATTTAAAGCTATAAAGAGATGATAGAAAGAGCAAGAGAAAGAACGAGAGATAGTGAAGTAGAGAGTGAAAGAAGGAGAGAGTGAGAGAAAGAGGGGGAGGGAGAGATATATCAAGAATGAGAGGGGGAAAGAGTGAAAGAGAGAATGACAATAGAGAGATATAATGATAGAGTGAGGGAGAGATGGAGGACATGAAGATAGGCATGGTATCCCTCTCTTTGAGGTAGAGAGAGCAAAAGAGAGGTGAGAGCGAGAAGCAGAGAGGAGAAAGGCGGAGAGAGAGATATCAAGGGTGAGAGGGATTGAGGGAGCAAAAGAGAAAGAGGAAAAGGGGAGTTAAAGAAAGAACGATAGAGAGGGAGAGTTATTGTGAGAGAGAAAGGAAGATAAATGGGGAGAACAGGGAGGAAGAGAGAGGTAGAATGTTAATGGGAGGGAGAGATAGAATAAGATTGAAAGATTGTGAGAAGAGGAACGACGATAAAGAATGAGAGTAAGGGAGAATGAGAGAGAGATAGAGAGGTTTGGTAGAGAGAGGGAGGGAGGAGAGGGGAGAGAGAAAAACAAAGGGTGAAGATAAAAGAGAGGGAAGAGAGGGAGGGAGAGCTAGAAATGAAGTTAAAAGAGTGAGAATGAGAGAGAGTGTGCCCGTGAGTGATGGAGAGATGTAGTGTGGTTGTGGGAGAGAGTAGTAGAGAATCAAAAGAGAGGGAGAGCTCTTTTTCTCTCTTTCTCTCACATGCACCACTTATCTCCCTTTTTCAGCTCTCTTTATCCTCTCTCATCTCTTCAAAGTCTCTCAATTGCTCTCTTTTTCTCTTTTCCCTTACTTCAACTTTCTCCCACATTCTCTCAAACTCTTGCATTCTACCTCACACTCACTCTCACATACAGACTCTCGCTTACACTTTCTCTATTACGCTGCCTCCCTCCCTCTTTTCTCTTTCTCCCCCCTCCTTGCCTTCCTCAATCCCTTTCCCACCCTCTCTCTCTCACACACTCACTATCTGTTTATCTCTAACTTTGTCTTCCTACTATTCTCCCTCCTTTTTAACTCTTTCTCACTCTAAATCTCTCTTCTACTCTACCTCTTTTCCAATCGCTCTCTCTCTCCTTTCTCTTCCTATGTAGCTCTTTTTCCTACCCTCCTTTCCTCCCTCTTACTCTTCAAAGGGAGGGAGTGGGAGGGAGAGTGAGAGAAATATTTAGAGAAAGCGTGTGTTAGAGAGAAACATAGAGAGCTCTCACGTACTATCTCTCTCATGCTCTCTCTCTTGTAATTGCTTGTTCTCTTCCTCTCCCTCTCTCTCTCCCCTACCTCCATCTCTCTTTTCTCATTATCTCACTACCACCATCCCTCTCTTATCTATCAATAATCTTTGTGACTCTCTCACTTTATTCTCTCACTATCACCTCTCCCTCTCCCTTTTGTCACTCGTCGTCCCTCCCTCCCAAGAGAGGGAGAGAAATAAGGGACTGAGAGAGATTAGGATAAAGAAGTGAAGGAGGCAAAGAGAGGGAGGAATATCAAAAGAGAAAGTTTAGGGGAGAAAGAGAGGTAGGGAGGGATGGAGAGAGAGCGGGGGCAAGAAAAAATGAGATATCAAGAGCAAGAGAAAAAAGGAAAGGGAGAGTGTGATATCAAGAGTGCTGGGGAGAAAGAGAGATATCCTTTTTAACTCTTTCTCACTTTAAATCTCTCTTGTACTCTACCTTTCTTCCAATCTCTCGCTCTCCTTTCTCTTCCTATGTAGCACTTTTTTCTACCCTCCCTCCCACATTCTTACTCTTCAAAGGGAGGGAGTGGGAGGGAGAGTGAGAGAAACATTGAGAGAAACCGTGTGTTAGAGAGAAACATAGAGAGCTCTCACGTACTATCTCTCTCATGCTCTCTTTCTTGTAATTTCTCGTTCTCTTCCTCTCCCTCTCAGTCTCCCCTTACCTCCTCTCTCTTTTCTCATTATCTCACTTCCACCCTCCCTCTCTTCTCTATCAATAATCTTTATCACTCTCTCACTTTATTTACTCACTAGCACCTTTCCCTCTCCCTTTTGTCACTCGTCGTTCCTCCCTCCCAAGAAAGAAAGAGAGATAAGGGACTGAGAGAGAGTGGGATAAAGAGGTGAGGGAGGCAAATAAAGGGAGGAATATGAAAAGAGAGTGTAGGAGAGAAAGAGAGGTAGGGAGGGATGGAGAGAGAGAGGGGGCAAGAAAAAATGAGATATCAAGAGCAAGAGAAAGAAGGAAAGGGAGAGTGTGATATCAAGAGTGTTGGGGAGAGAGGGGGAGATAGAGAAATACTAATAAGGAGAGAAAGAGAGAGGTACAGAGTGAGAGGGGAGAGAGATGTAAAGAAAGAAAGAGTGAGAAATAGAGAGATTGGGAGATTGAGAAAGTTCATAGAAAATAAAGTTTGAAAGAGCAAGAGAAATGAGAGTCAAAGAAATGCCCTCTTTTCTATCTCTACCACTCCTCTCTTGCTCTATCTCTCTATCCCCTCCCTCTTCTCTCACCCTCTCCTTAAATCTCTACCTCTCTCTACCTCTCCCTCCTCTCTCACTCTCTCCTTATATCTCTCTACCTCTCTAGTTTCTCCTCTCTCGCTCTATCTCTCTTTCTCCCCCCTCTCTATAGAGAGCTTTATCAATTTCTCTCCTGAATTTCATTCCTATTGGTATTTCTATCTTTACCTCACTATTGCTCTTCGTATGAGAGAGAGAAGATAGATAAAGATAAAGAGATAAATAAATCAAGATAGAAAAAGGAGAGAGGGAGGGAGGAAAGGAGGGGAGAGAGAGATAGAGAGATAGAGAGAAGATATAGAGAGAGTGAGGTAGGGAGGGAGAGAGATCGAGAGGGAGGGAGAGATAGGGAGAGGCAAGAATGGAGAGAGGGAGATGGAAGGATGGAGTGGGAGAGAGGGAGAGAGGTTTATGATAGAGAAATGAAGGTGAAAGAAGCAATAGGGAGGGATGGAGGGATAGTGAAAAGGGTAAGAAAGATAAAGAGAGTGAGAGAGGGTGAGGGAGGGAGTGTGAGAGAAAGAAATTAAACAAATATCTAGAGATAGAATGGCGAGGGAGAGGGAGCAAGAGATATAGCAAAAGAGAGTGTTTTTAGAAAGGGAGAGAGAGACATTGAGAGAGTGGGCAAGTAAAGGAGATGGGGGAAAGAGTAACAGTGAAGAGATAGGGATAGGCAGGCCTCTCTCTCTAAAATTATCAACTTTTTTTACCTTCCCTCCCTTTCTCTCTCCCACGCTTTCTAGCTCTCTCTTACTCTCTCTCTCCTACTGCCTCTCTTTCCATCTCTCTCTCCTACTCTCTCTCTTTCCATCTCTCTCTCACCCCTACACTTTTTCCTCTCTCTTTCTCACTCTATATCTTTCTCTCTATTAAGTGTGTGAGAGGGAGGGAGAGAGAGCGAGATAGAGATAGAGAGAGGGATAGAGAAATGGGATAGAGTGAGGGCAAAGAGAGAGTAACAGAGAAGAGCAAGAGATAAAGATTGCAAAAGAAGAGAGAGGGAGAATAAGGGAGGGAGTCGGAAAGAGAGTGACAGAGAGAAAATTTTAGTTAGAATCTGAGAATAAGTTAAGAGAGTTGGAGAGAGGGTGGGAGAGGACAAGGAGCAGAGAAAGAGAAAGAAAAGGGAGGAAGGGAGGGAGAGCGTGTGTGCTAGAGAGAAAGAAACTGATGGGTGGAGAAAGAAGGATAGGATGAAGGTAGAGAGATGGTTGGAGAAGAAAGTGAAAGAGAGATAAAAAAAGAGAGAAGGAGAGAGAGCTAGAGAGAGTTAGAAAGAGAGAAGAGAGAATAAGAGACAAAGAGATTGAGTGTGAGAAATGTGAAAGAGAGTGAAATAAAGAGGAAGTTAGAGAGAATACCATAGAGGAAAAAGGGTGTGTGTATGAGAGGGAATATAGAAAGAGATGAGCAAGGTAAGAGTGGAGGGAGAGAGGGATGGTGAAAGAGAGAGAGAGAGAGATACAAAGAGAGAGTGAGGTGGTGGAGAGAAGGGAATAGAGAGAAAGGGGTAGTTAGAGAGAAAAGATAGAAAGAGACATCTAAGGAGAAAGAAAGAGAAAGTGAGAAAGAGAGATAGAGATAGTTCAAATGATAGAAGAGAGAGTGAGACCAAGATAGTGAGAAAGAGGATAAGTGATAAAAAAGAGAGGAAGGGAGGGATAGGGAGGTAGGGAGAGAGAAAGAGTGAGAGCAAAAAAGAATAGAAGGGTAGAGGGAAAGAGAGAGGTAGAGAGAAACAAAGAGAGAGAGATAGAATGAGAGAAAAAAATAGAGTGAGAGGAAGAGACAGAGTGAGAGAATAGAGGGATGGAGAGGGAGAGAGGGACAGATAGAGATAAAGTGAGAGGTAGAAATGGTAGGAGAGGGAGAAAGAGGGAGGTTGGGAGGCATGGGATGGAGAAAGTGTAAGAAGAGGGAGAGAGGGAGAGACTGAAAGCAAGAGAGAGGAGTAAGAAAAAGAGAGAAAGATGAGTAATCCCACATTCTCCCTCTCACACACACTCTCTTTCACTTTGTTTCCTTCTCTCTAACTCTATCTCTCTATCTCTCTCTCGCTATCTGTTTTTGTTTCTCTCGTTCTCCCTCCTTACCTCTTGTTATCTCTCATTATCCCTCCCTCTGTCTCACTCCCTCTCTCTCATATTGTCAACCTCTTTTCCTACCTCTCTCCCATGCTCTCTTTCTTCCTCAGTCCCCACTCTCTCTCACACACCCTGTCTCATCTATTTCTTAATCTCTCCCTCATCCTCTCCCTCTCCCTCTCTAATTCTCACTCTCTCTCTTTCCTTCTCTCACCTAATATATCTTCTAATCTTTTTATCCTTATCATTCTCTCTATTACTCTTTCTCTCACCTTTCTCTTTTTCTCTCCTCTTTTGCTCTTCCTCTCTATCCCTCTATTCTATCTCTTTGTCCCTCATTCTTTATATCTCTATACCTCACTATCCTTCTCTCTATTCTTTTTCCCATTTCTCTGAATCTCCAACTATCTATATCACTCTCACTTTCTGTATCTTACTCTCTCAATCACTCTTTCTCTTTTACTATTAGTGAGAGAAAGCGGTTGAGGGATTGAGAGAGAGAATGGGAGAGAGAGTGAGGTAGTGAATAAAACTAGGCTCTCTCCCTCCTCTTTTTATTTCTCTCACTCTCTGCACACCTCTTGCTAGATAGAGCAAGAGAGAAAAAAAGGAAAAAGATTGAGAGAAGAGGGTGAGTGAGGGACAAAGAGAGAGATGGGGGGAGAGAGAATGTGAAAGAGAACGGCAAGAGATGGGGAGGGAGAAAGAGATTGAGAAATAGAGTAAGTGAGAGAAAGTAAGAGAGAGCATAAGAAATATATAGAGTGAGAGAGAGAAGACAAGGGAGAGATAAGTTGAGAGGGAAGGAGAGAAGAGAGAGAAAGAGAGAGAGTTTTAGTGTGAGAGATCGAAAGAGAATGAATGTGGGAGATAGATTAGAAGAGGAGGGATAAAATAGAAAGAGAGAGAAAATAGTAACAGGTATAGAATGAGAGAGAAAAATTGAGAATAATGAGAGAGATTGAGAATAACAGAGGGGAAGAGAAAAAGGAAGAGAGGGGGAGGATGAGAGCGGGAGAGAAAGAGGGAGTAGGGATACATTGAGATGTGAAAAGGGGGAGAGATAGATCTGGAAGGCGAGACAAAAAAGTGGGAGTAAGAGAGAGAGAGTGAGGAATAGAATGAGAGAGAGTGTGTGTGTGCATGTTTATGAGAAGAAGTATGGTAGGGAGGGAGGGAGACAATGAGGCGAGGTGAGTGAGGAAGAAAAGGTAGGCGGTAGTGAAGAAGAATGTGAGAGAGGAGGGAGAGAGAAAGAGAGAGAGAGAGTAAAAGAAATGGGATAGCTAATGAGAGTGTGAGAGAGATGGGGGAGAGAGTGGGTAAAAGATAGAAAGAAGACAGTGAGAACACGTGAGGGAGTGGGAGAGAGAAATTAAAAAAGAGAGAGTGAGAGATAGGAAGAGAGAGCATGTAGGAGAGCGGGAGAGAGAGAGCGCAAGAGAGAGAAATAGAAGATTAAGAGAGAGAAAAGAGAGAAGAGAGTGAGACAGATGGGGAGAGAGAGGGTGAAAGCTGAAGAGCATGACGAGATGTGATAAGATGAGAGAAAGTAAGAATGTGAGAGAGAATAGTGAGAAAGAGAACGATAAATGGTCAATGAGGAAGCAAGGAGAGAAAATGCAAGTTAGAAGAGAGATGAAGCCAGAGAATGAGAGAAAATGATGAAGAGAGGGAGAAGAGAGTCTAGCTGAGAGAGTAAAAGGGAAAGGTCTAAAGAGAGAAGTGTGAGGTGATATAGTGAGCGAGAGAATGATAATGTAGATTAAAAGTGGGGGAGAGTGGGAGTCTCCCCCACTCCGTCTCTCTCACTATCTTTCTCTTATGTTTCAATCACTATCTCTCATTCTTCTCTCTAACTCTTTATTTCTCTCCTCCTCTCCGTTCCACACTCCACTCCCTCCCACATTCCATCTTTCTCTCTTTCTCCCTACCTCCTTCCCTCCCTCTCTTTGAATTTTTTCTTTCTCTCTCTTAATCTCTCACTCGTTCTCTCTCCCTCTCAATTCTCTCTCTCCATCTCTCTCTCAATCTCAATCGGTCTTCCTCTCTCTCTCACTCTCACTCTCACTCTCACTCTCTCCCTCCCCTCTCACACTCCTCTCTACTCCATTATCTCTCATTTTCTCTCACCTTCTCTAGCTCTCTTTCTCACTCTCTCACTCTCTTATCTCCCTTTCTCTTTCCATTCAAAGAGATGAAGAAAGTGAGAGTGATAAATGGAGAAAAGGATAGATTGATAAAAGAGAGAAGAGATGGAGGGATTGGAATCGAGAGATACAAAATAAAGAGAGGAAAGAAGAGAAAGAAGGAAGAGTGTAGGAATGAGGGAGAAAGAGAGAGTGGAAGTGTGGTACAAGAGAGAGGGAGAGAGAATAATGAGAGAGATAAGAGTGATTAAGAGAGAGATAAGAGTGATTAAGAGATAGAGAAAAGAGAGAGAGAAAGAGGATTGAGAGCAGAGAGTAAATGAGTAAAAGAGGGAAGAGGGAGAGAGGAGAGAAGAGGGTAAAGTGGGAGAAAGAGAGTGCGAGGTGAAAGATATGAAGGGAAAAATAGATAGGGAGGGACAGAGGGACAAAGATAGAGAGAAAAAGAGAGATGTGAAATGACAGAGGGAGAGGTATAGAAGAGAGCTTTTTATCTCTCTTCTATTGTGCTCCCCCTCTCTCTATCTTTCTCTCTCACATTTGTCTCTTTTACACTCTTTAGGAGAATATAGATAGAAATAAAGAGTGAGAGGTAGAGAGAGTTATAGAAGAGAAAGAGTGAGGAGGGAGAGCTCATACTCTATCTCTCATTCTCTTAATCTCTATCTCTCTGATTATCTCTCTCACTCTTACTCCTACTCTCTACCTTTGATGAAAGGGAAGAAAGGGAGGGAGAGAGGGACGGTGAGAGAGGGAATGAGGGAGATAGAGAGTGTAAGAGTGCGATTTTGAAAGAAGGAGATTGATAAATAATGTGAGAGAAAAGTAAGATGCTCTCTTCATCACTCTCTCTCCTGTTTTCCTCTTGCCTTCTTTCTCTCTGTTGTTAGAGAGAAGGAGAGGGAGAGAAAGAGGTGCTGATAATATGGAAGAGAGTGCAAATGAAGTCTATTTCTCTCTTTCATAATGATGAAGAAGAGAGAAAGATAAAGAGAGGAGGATGAAGAGAGAGAGAGAGAGAGAGAGAAAGTGAGAGAGAGAAGAGAGAAAGAGCAGAGTGGGAGAAAGTAAGAGATATAGTGACAAAGAAAAGAGGGAGGGAGATTCCATCTGGAGAGGAGAGAGAGATAATGAAATGGTTTAGAGAGAGATAGATAAAGAGGTAATAAGAGAGGTAGAGAATGTGTGAGAGGGATAAAGAGAGAGAGTGAGCCCGAGAGTGGGAGGAGAGGCTTTGATTTGAGTAAGGAATGATGGAGTTTGTTAGTGAGATAGAATGAGAAATGATCTCCCTTCATCCCTCCTATCTCCTCTCTATCTCTCTCCATTTTTAACTTTGTCCCTCTCTTGCTATTACCTCTATTCTCTTGCTCTCTCTCACTTTCCCTCACTCTCTCTCTCTCTTGCTCCCTCTCTTCTCCCTCATTCTTAAAATCAGTTTTCTCTCTATCTCATTGGATGAAATGGGAACTTAGACCTGATAATTTGAGAGAGAAAAGATAGAGAGAGAAGAGAATAGAAATGAGATATTATAAAAGAAAGAGAGTGTGAGAGGTAGAATGAGTTCTCACTATCTATTTGTCTCTCACTTACTCACACTCTGACTCCCACACGCATATTCATCTCTCTGACCCACCCTCTCTCAGCTTCTCTTTTTCTCTCTAACTCTCCCTATTCTCCTCTCTCTCTCTCTCTTTTGCTTACATTATCATACACTTCTCTTATAATGAATGTGAGAGAGGGAGAGAGTAAGATAAAGAATAGAGAGGGGAAGAGAAAGGGAGATATCTAGTGAAATAGAGAGAGTGAGAAATAGAGAGGAGAAAAAGTGAGATGGAGAGCATGAGAGAGAGGACTAACCTATCTCTTTCTCTCTCTCTCTTACTTATGATATCTCTCCAACCTTTCTTCTCTTTCTCTCGCTCTCTCACTCTCTCACTCACTCATTAGAGAGAATATAAAGCTTCTCTATCATTCTCTTTACCTCCCTCTCTTTGCTACTATAGTGAGAGAGAGGAACCTTGAGAGAGTGAGAGAGAGAACAAATAAAGCAACGTATCAAGAGTGATTGCAAGTGAGAGAGTGAGTTAAGATAGAGAATAAAGCTTTCTCCCTCTCCCTCACACTTTCTCTCACACACACTCTCTCTTATTCTCACTTCATCCCTCACTCACTATCACTCACTATATATCAGTCTATCTCCCTTTATCACTCACTCATCTCTATCGTTTTTTTTATCACTCTCCTACCTTCTCTTTCTCTGATCTCTCTCTGTACTATCAAGAGAGAGGAGGGATGAATGGAAAAGGAGGAGAACAAGAGAGTGTGAGAGAGGGAAAAGGTAGAGGGAAAAAGAGAGATAAAGAGAGTAATGAAGAAGCAAGAGAAACAAAGGGTTTGAAATAGAGGAAGGGTTTAAAATAGAGGGAGGGAGGGGGAGAGTGAAGGAGAGAAGAAAAGAAAAGAGGGAGCACAAAGCAGTAGAGTGAGATTAGAAGAGACAGTGATAAGACATGGAGGGACTATGTGAGAGAATGAGAGTGAGATAATGAGAGAGAGGGAAAGGAAGATATAGAGAAAGAGGTAGGGTATCAGAGAGAGACTAAGAGAGAATGAGAGAATGAAAATAGGGGATAATAAATAGGGAGAGAAAAAAAGATTCAGTAAGAGAGGATGTACAGAGAGGTAGAATGTGATCAAGAGAAAGAAAAGAAAGATAGAGAGAATGAGAGATGTATAAGTGAGTGAGAGAAATTGAGAGAGTGAGTGAGAGAGGCTAAGAGAAAAGGAATGAGATAGAGAAGAAGGAGAATTATAGTAGAGAACGTAAGAAATGTGGAGAGTGAGGTAAAAGGAAGAAAGCGAGATAGAGAGAAAGAAGGGAAGGTAGAGAAAAGAGATAGGGAGGTTGAGGGAAAGTGAGAGATAATTAGCGAGAGAGAGAGAGAGAGAGAGAGGAGAGAGTATGGAAGGGAGAGAAAAGAGATAGAGAGGTTGAGGGAAAGTGAGAGAGAGAGAGCAAAATTAGTGACAGTGAGGGAGGGAGAGAGAAAGGCCCAGCCCTTTCCACTCGCTCATCCTTCTAATGAGAGTGAGTGAGAGATGGAGTACTAGAAAGAGATCGGAGATGAGAGATACAAGAGAGAGTGAAAGTGAGAGAGAAAAAGAGAAGATGAAGAGACATTGAAGAGCAATAGGGCTAGATAGAGGGAAGATAATGAGAGGGAGGGAGGGAGAAAGGGAACAAATAAGAGAGATCTTGAGGGGAGAGAGTGAGTAAGAGAGTTAAAGAGAGAATGAGAGATAAAAAAAGCGAAAGAGAGTAATTATCAAAGCAAAGATTAGAAGGAAGAGAGAGAAGAGGGTAAGAAAGAGATAAAGTAAAGAAATAATAGATATAATGAGTGGGAAGGAGTGAGAAATAATAACAAAGAGAGATAATGAGAGAGAAGGAGAGAGGAATGGAGAGCGAGAAAAAGCAAAAAAGAGGAAGAGAGGTATAGAGAGATAGAGTGAGAAAACCAAGAAGAAGAGAGATGGGGGGACAATGAGAGAAAGTGAGAGTGTGAGAGAGAGCTTGTTTAAGAAAGATAATAGAGAGGGAGGGAGGGAAGGAGCATGATAGAGAATGAGTGAGAAAAAGAGAGTGAATGAGTAAAGATGCTCTATAGAGGGAGGGAAAAGAGAGAATGATAGAGAGGAAGAAACAGGAAAGAAAATATCGCTCTACCTATTTTTTGGCTCTCCTCTATCTTTAAAAATTCTCTCTCTACACCTCCTTCCCTCCCTTCTTTTTATTCTCATTCACTTTTTCACACTCTCTCTCTTCCTCACTCTTTATATCTCGCTCCCTCCCCCTCATTCTCTCTCTCTCTCTCCTTCTTTCTCGTTATCTCTCATTCTTTCTCATTATCTTAACTCTCTCTACTCTACATCTCTCTTGTTCTTTCTATATATCTTTCTCTCTCTCTCTCTCTCTCTCTCTCTTATACTCATTCTCTATCTCCTCTCTCCCCTCATTTTAGCCTTTTTTCTGAATGTCTTTCTTTTCTTCTTTTCTATTCTCTATCTCTCACTTACGTTTACTCTAGCTCTCTTTCTCTTACTATATCATTATGTCCCCTTTACTTCCCTCCATGTTTATCTCTCTCTCCTCTCCCTTCCCCTCTCTTTCGTTTTCTCTCTCTCCTTCTCTCTCCCTCTCTCACATTTTACCTATCTCTACCTCCTTGTACATTCAACCTCTCTCTCACTCTCTCTTCCACACCTCTCTACCTCACCTACTCCCTCTCTTTCTCTCTTTTCTATTATTCTCTGCTCTAATTTCTCCCTATTTCTCTCTAGCAAAAAAGGAGGTAGGGAGATATGATACAAGGGAGGAGAGAGAGAGTATGAGAGTGATATAATAAGCAGAGCTACAGAGAATGAGAGTAAGATAAAGAGATATACATAGAGTGCTAGTGAGATATTTCACTCTCACTACCACTCACCATCTCTCCATCATTAAGACACTAGTCTCTCTATAACTCTCACTCTTTTTAGCTTCATTTCTAGCACTCTCTTTCCTCTTTTTTCCCTCTTTTCTCCTCACCCTCTTTTTCTCTCTCCCTCTCCCTGTCCATATTTCTCTCACTTTCTTTCTCCCTTTCTCATGCTCCCCTTCTCACTCTTCTTTGTCTCCCTAACATGTCTATCTCATTCTCTCTTACTCTTATTCTCTATTGTTATCCTTCTTCTCTCACACTTTCACTCTTGTAGTATCTTCCCTCTGACTTACATTCTTTCCCTCTATCTCCCTCTTTCTTTCTTTATATCTTCCCCTTTCTCTCTCTTTCAACCTCACTATTACTCTTCCTCTCTTTCTCTCACTCTCCCTTGCTCTTTTCTCTTGTTTTATTTCACTCTCTCTCACTTTTGATATTTCTCTCTCATGCTTTCCTCTATGTCTCTTCTCTCTCGGTCTCCCTCTCCCCCTCCCTCTCCCTTTGCATCACTCCCTCTCCATGTCACATCTCTCATACTCTCTCCACCTCAGAGAGAGAGAGAAAGGGACCCTCTTTGCCTGTCTATTTTCTATCCCTCCATCTCTCATTGCTCTATTGTTATATCTCTCTACTCTCATTCTCTCTTTCACTCTCTTCCACTCCCAATCTTTATATTCTCTCTGTCATCCTCTTTCTCTCACTCACCATCTTTCACTCTTTCCACCTCACTATCTCTTATTCTTTCTCTTTCTCTCATCACTATGTAGCTCTACATATTTCATTCTATTTCCTTTCCCTCTCTAAGTCTCCTCCCACCTATCTCTCTCGCTCACTCTCTCTACTTCTCTTCTCTCTAACTCTCTCTCACATTGGAGAGATAGAAAGATAAAGAGAGTGAGTGAGAGAGAGATGGGGAGATAACTTTCTCTCTCTAGCATTAATTATACACTCTAAACCACTCTTCTCTATCTATGTCCTACCTCTCTCTACCTTTTTCATTACCTCTCCCACTCTCTTACTCACTCTATCTTTCTATCATCATGTCTCACTCTCACACTTCCCCTACTGACCTTCATCCCCTTTGAACTCTCTTGCACCGAGTGAGAGAGAGTGTGAGAGGGCAATGAGAGAGAGAGTTATAGAGATAGCTCTCACTTTCTACCTATCTCACGCTCTCTCTCTTCTAATATCTTATTTTATGTTCTCCTCTCTATCTCTCCTCTCTCTCCTTCTCTGTCACACGCTCTCTCCCAAACTATCAACTTGTCTCTCTCCCCATCTCTTTTAATAAGATATGGAGAGAAAGAGATATTGGAAGTGGGAGAAGCAAGGGAGTGAGGAGATAAAAAGAGATTGAGAGAGCGAGAGGGAAAGAGTGTTAGAGAACAAATGAGATAGATGATTTTACAGCTCGAGGGACATAGAGAAAGATAAGATATAAGAGAATGACAAATCAAGAGAGAGAATAGTGAGAGAGATTGATTAAGGGAGGAACAGAGAGAAACTACTTAGAAGAAAGATATTGAGAGAGAACGAGAAAGTGAGACAGAGAATGGTGAGAGAGAGGGAGAGATAAAGAGTTAAGTGAGAGGAAAAAGAGATAAAGAGATAGATAGTGAGGAAGGGAGAGATTGGTTTATAATTTGAGGGAGTGAGTGTGACAGAAAGAAAAGCAAGATAGAGGGGGAAAGAGAGTGAATCAATATTCTTTCTATCTTCCCGTCTCTTCCTCAATTTTGCTCTCTCTTATTTTCACTCTCTCTACCCCCGTTCCACTCTCTCTTTCTCACTCTCTATTTTGTCTTGCCCTATTTCTCTCTCTTTCCCCTCCCACACTTCTCTATCTTTTATCTCTCTCTTCCTCTCCCTCTATCTCTCTTTTTCTCTCTTTCTGTCCTCTCCCATCTTCACTCTAATTCTCTTGACTTCTCTCCCTCTCTCCATCAATTTATCAACCTGTCTCTTTCCCAATCTCTTTTCATGTAGAGATGCTCTCACCTTCTTTCTGTCCCTCACTCTTTTCTCTCTCCCGATCTCTCTGTCTCATGCTGGAGAGAGCAAGAGAAAAGAGAGAGAGAGGAGAAACACAGAATGCTAGAAAGAGAGTGAAAGAGGTGAGAGAGAAAAGGAGAGAGAGTGAGTGAAATATGTCGAGGAAGAAAGAGAAATGAAGAGCAAGAGAGAGTGAGAAAGGGAGAGCGAGAGGGGGGAGTAAGAGGAAGGGGTTGAGATTAAGAGGAGAAGGAATGGGGGAGAGAGATTGCTTGATCCACCCATCGCTATCTCACTCACTCTCTCTATTTGTCTATCTTTCTCATGTGAGGGAGAGAGTTAGAGAGTGGAGAAATCGAGAGAATGAAAGAGAGATATTTATAACAATAGAGATAGAGAGGTAAGGGAAAAAGAGAGGGAGGGATGAGAGAGAGAAGAGTGGGAATTGTGCATAAGAAAGGGAGGGAGAGTGAGAGAAATTTGGGGAGGAAGAGAGAGAGATGGTTGGATCAAGCAATCTCTCTCCCTCCATCTTTCCCCTTTTAATCTCAACCACTTCATCTTACTCCCCGTCTCCCGCTCTCCCTTTCTCACTCTCTCTTGCTCTTCATTTCTCTCTCACCATCACTCTCTTTCTGTCGCTCTCTCTCTCTCACACACACACACCCTCAAAATCTCTTTCTATCTCTCCCACATTTTTCTCACTTCTTTCTCTCTCTTTATCTCTAAGTTAAAAGGAGCAAAAGAACATGATGGACCAAGAGTGGAGGGGAAGAGAGAGGAAATGAGTGAGGGAGGGTGGGAGAGGCAGGGAGAGCATGAGATAGAGAAGGAAGATGACATGGCAAATAGGTTGATAATTTGACAAATGGTGAGCAAGCTCTATTCCAATCTCTCACCTCACACACTGTCTTTCACTTTATCTTTATCTTATTCTCTTATCGCTTCCTATCTCTTTCCCACTCATCACTCGAATGCTCTCTCTTAATTTCTCTCATCTCCATTGCTCTCTATCTCACTATGAGAGACGAGATATATATCAAGAGCAAAAAAGAGAGATAGAAAGAATAAGAGGAAAAGAAGATAGTGAGAATTAAAGGAAAAGAAGAGAGAGATAGAGAGAGGGATGAGGAGAAAATGAGAGTGAGAGAGAGTGTGTGTGAGAGAGTTTAGACCCCACTCTAGTACAAGAGAGAAGTAGAGAGAGAGAGCGGTGAGAAACAAATAATGATGGGGAGTGAGAGTCATGTTGATAGCTTAAGAGAGGAAGAGGAAACAATTGAGAGAGTATGAGATGAGGTAGAGAGAGAAAGAGCGAAAAAGAGGTATGAGAGAGAGCTCGTATAAATAAAAATGAGTGAGATCGAGAGAGAATGATAAAATAGAGAGAAGAAATGGATCAAGAGAATAGAAAGAGTAAGTAAGAAAAGGGAAAGATAGAGAAAGAGAGTAAAAGGAGAGAGAGCGATGTCCCTCCCGATCCCTCCCTCCCTCTCTCATAATATCTCCCCCTTTTTCTCTCACTACATGCCTCTCTCTCTCTCTTTCGCCCTCACTCTTTATCCCTTTTTCTCTCTCTCTTTATCAATCTATGCCCTCATCTCCTCTACCTGTCTTCTCTCTTGCTACCAATTTCTCTTGCTCAACTCTCTCTCTCCTACTTTCTTTCTTTCTCCTTCTCTTTATCTCCCTCTCAAGAGAAAGTGTGGAGGAGAGCAAAAAAAGCTAAAAAAAGATAGAGCAGAGATCAGAGATTATAAGAAGGAGAGGGTATGAGAGAAAAAAGAGGGTACAACAGACCTTTCATTATGGATATATCACTCTTTCTCCCAATACATGTCTCTCTCAAGTGCCTCTCTATCTTTTGGTCCCTCGGTCTCTTTATCTTTTGGTCCCTCAATAGTTCTATCTCACTCTGTCACTTCTCTTACTCTCTCTCTCTCCTCTCACCCTCTCATTCCTTGTCCCTCTCTCACTCTCTCCCAATCTTTGTCCTTCAGTCCATTCCTCGCCCTCCATCCCTCTCTCTCTCATTCACTCAACCTTTCTTCTCTCTCATATTCTCTTTATCGCTCCTTCCCTATCATTATCCCTCTCTCCATCTCTCTTCCTCCTTAACTCCTTATCTATCCCTGCATTTCCTTCTCTCCTCTCTCTCTTCTCTTCCTGTCACTTATTTTGTTTTCTCCCCCTCTATCCTCTCCCTCTCTCACTCTCATTTCTTATTTTCTCTCTTTCTCTTCCACTTTTCCTATCATAGAAAGAGAAGAGATGAGATAAAAAAGATTGAGAGAGAGAGTAATCTTTCTCTCACACTATATCTCTCTCTATCCCTCTCAATATTTTTTCTCTCTCCCCTATCTCTCTCACTCTCCCTATCTCTTGAAAGAGATTGAGTGAGAAAAAAAAAAGAAAAAGAGTGAGAAGGGGAGAAAGTGAGAGAGAGTGGTAGAGCAGATGAGATATGGAGATAAAATGATCTTGAGTGCAATTGAAAAATATAGTGGTTAGAACGAAAGAGAGAGGGAGAAAGGAGAGAGCAAGAGTTAGAGTAGGTGAGAGAAATTTTTCTCTCATCTCATCTGTTTCTCTCATCTCATTTGTTTTTATCTTGCAAGGAGTGAGAGTTTTAGAGAGAGAGATATAAAAGGGGTGTAGATGGAAGGAGGAGAAGAAATGAGTAAGGCTGGAAGGGAGAGTAAGAGAGAGTTAGAGTACGATAAGAAGAGAAAATATACCCCACCCTCTTCTTACCTCATCTCCTCTCTCCCTTCCTCTCTCTCTCAATATCCCTCCCCTCTCACTACCTTGCCCTCACTTTCTCTGAGTGAGAAGTGACAAAGAGAGAGAATGAGAAAAAGGCAATAAGTGAGAATGAAAGAGTGAGAGAGAAGAGGGAGAGCATCAAAAACTAAGAGGGAGAATGAGAAAAAGGCAATAAGAGAGAATGAGAGAGTCAAAGAGAAGAGGGAGAGCGTCAAAGTCTAAGAGAGAGTGAGAGGAGGATCAAAGAAGAGGAAGTTCTTTATTTTTCTCTCCCTCTCTAACTCTTCTCTCCCTCTTTCACATATATTTGTCCTCTTTCACCTTCTATTTTTCTCACACTCGCTCTTTCTTATTATCTCTCTCTCTTCGCTTACTTTTATCTCTCTCTATCTCTCTCTTTTTGTTCTCTCTCTCAACCTCTCACTGTCTCTCTTCTCTTTTCCACTCCCTCCATTCCTTTGAATGGCTTGCATGCTAAATTGATGTAGTTTTCCTTTGTTCTTCTCATCTAGAAGATATTTTATCCTTTTTTACTTGTAAGCCTTAGCTTATAAATAGGCTTTATTTTAAATGAGAAAGGGATGCCTTTTATTTGGCCAAAAAATTACATTTGATTGTGCTCCAGCGGTTTCCCTTAGGAATCGAACTAAACTTCTTGACCATCTTCCAAAGAGTTTTTCCTCGACTTATCAAATGGATTTCCACCCCATTCTTGGCATCAACCATTGTACCAAGGTTCTTTTCTCACATCTAGCAAAGGGTGAAGGTCACATGCCAACGTTTTTGTTTGCATTGAGCATTGAGCATTGAGTCAAGGCTTATCCCCATCCATTTATTCTTATCACCATGTTCTACCCATCCTTTGGCTTGGTTTCTTCCAATTTTGGGATGATCTCATGTGGTTACCATAATTTCCCCTCAGTTTTCTTATTGCATTAGTTTGGTATTAGAGTGGGTTCTTGATTAAATAATTTTCTTGTTGAGTATTTGATGTCTTGTTAAATGTTTTTCTTGGGTAATTTATGAGATTTCATTCATCTATGCACAATTTTCACTAGTAATCCAATTTATTATTTCATTTAATAATTAATTGTTCATATTAGCTACTCTCATTATTGTTCATATTAGTGTTCTTATTATTGTTCATCGTAGTTTCTCTTATTACAATTCAAATCATTTGTTCTTGATATTGTTCATGAGAAATGTTGTTCTCGATATGATCTTGTTATTTTCATTTCTTTTGCTGCTATTATTGTTTTCATAAATCTAGTTTTTTGTCTATTGCTTTGATTCAAGATATCAAAATGACGAAAGTGATTTAGGTCTTGATGTATCTCAATTTGACTATCAAAATTCATATTAAATTGTGGTACTCAAGGATTTGATTTGGTAGTTGGTTTTGCGTTCTTGAGATTTTTTTTTTTTTTGTAAACCCGTGAGATAGTGGGTTGGGAGCCACAAGGTTAATCATATTTCTTTACCTACCTTCATTGTAAGTCCTCCATCATGTCCCAACCAAAGTTTGCGATAAGGAAAGACAACTAGTCGTTGCTAATCTCCAATTTTAAGCAAAGGTGGGGGAGAGGTGAAGAATGATGACGGTTGAGTTGGAGCAAATTCATGAAAGGTTAGAATGGGTAGAGGGAGGAATCCAATAAAGACAGCCACAAAATGTTTCCAATAGCCAAAGGGAAAGAGTTCTACCCAGAGGAGTGAGAGAGGAGGTTGAATAATATTATGAGGTTGGATTTGATGAAGAGAATGAAAGGGATTCATTTGTTTAGAGGAGGCAATATGGTGAGCAATATAGAGAGACATTAGGTATGTAGACGATAATCGCTTGGGAAGTATTAAGATGCATATTCCTTTTTTTCTAAGAAAAAACAATCTTGAAGCCTATATTGAATGGGAGAAGAAAGTGGAATTAGTGTTCAACAGCCACAACTATTCCGAAATAAAGAAAATGAAATTGGTCGTAATTGAATTTACCAATTATGCTATGGTTTGTTGTGATCAATTAATGTTGAGCAAAAGGAGAAATTGAGAATGTCTCATATAAACAAGGGAAGAAACAAGAGTTGTTATGAGGAAGGGATATGTGCCAAGACATTACTATGGAGAGTTGTATTTGAAGTTACAAAGGCTTAGGCAAGGAAATCAAAGTTTGAAAGATTACTATGAAGAGATGGAGATTGATATGATTCAGGCTAATGTAGAAGAGGATCCAAAGGCTACTATAACTGGTCATAAAGGTTTGAAACCAATAAATCTGAGATAAAGTGGAAATGCAACATTATGTGGAGTTGGACATGTTACATGTAGCCGTCAAGGTTGAGCAACAACTCAAGAGGAGGGGTGACCCACATTTGACAAATAATGTGGGTTCTTCATGGAAGCCAAATTTTCAACAAAAGAGGACAAGCCAATTGCAAAGTCAAAACCTGAGCCAAGACAAGAGACAACAAGCTAAGGATCTGAAGATAAAACCGACCCTTCCACTTCTAGAAATCAAGACATTAAATGTTTTAAATGTCAAGACACCGATCATATATCAAGCCAATGTCCTTATAAAAGAATATTGGTGATAAGGGACAATGGAGTGAATGAGACTGATGAAGAATTAGGACTTGACTCTATACCACCAATATAAGACATTGAAGGTTAAGAATATGCAGTGATAGGACAATTGTTAGTCACATGAAGGGGTATAAGTGTGTAGTGTACAAAACAAGGTATGTAGTATGATCATTGATTAAAGGAGTTGTATTAATGCTACAAGCACTATTTTGGTTGAAAAACTTGGACTGTCAACCATCAACATTCTCGGCCTTACAAATGAGAGAGAGTGAGAGAGAGCTTGTTTAAGAGATAGAATAGAGATGGAGGGAAGGAGGGAGCATGATAGAGAATGAGAGAGAGAGAGAGTGAATGAGTAAAGATGCTCTTTAGAGGGGGAAATAAAGAGAATGAGAGAGAGGAAGAGAGAAGAAAGAAAATATCTCTCTACATATCTTTGTGGCTCTCCTCTCTCCTTAACAATTCTCTGTCTACCTCTCCCTCCTTCCCTTATTTTTATTCTCATTCACTTTTTCACTCTCTCCCTCTTCCTCACTTTTGATATCTCGCTCCCTCCCCCTCGTTCTCCACCTCTCTCCCTCTTTTACTCTCTACCTTGTTATCTCTCATTCTCTCTCATTATCTTATCTCTCACCGGCTCTACATCTCTCTCACTCCTTCTGTATATCTTCATCTCTCTCTCTCATACGCACTCTCTATCTTCTCCCTCCTCTCTCTTTAGCTTCTTTTCTCAGTCTCTCTTATCTTCTCTTATGTTCTCTTGCTCTATCATTATATCCCCTTCTTCCTCCCTCCATGTTCATCTCTCTCTCCTCTCCCTCCCCCTCTCTTTCATTCTCTCTCTCCCTCTCTCTCCCTCTCTCTCCCTCTCTCACATTTTATCTATCTCTACCTCCCTCTCTCGTATTATCAACCTATCCCTCTCTCTCTCTTTTTCCATCGTTCTATTCTTCCACTCTCTTTCTATCTCTCTTTATAACATTATCTCCCTCATACTCTTTATTTTTCTCTCATTTTATCTATCTTGCTCTCTCTCTCATTCAGTCACTCTCTCTCACTCCATCTCTCTATCTCTCCCTCTCCTCCCACCCTTTATATCTCTCTTTCTTTTCATCTCTCACTAACTTTCTCCCTCCTTTCAATCTCTCTAAATATCCCTCCCTCCTCTGTTCCTCCAATTATCTTGTTATCAATTTCTCTGAGTGAGAAAGTGACAATGAGAGAGAATGAGAGAGAGTGAGAGAAGAGCAAGAGCGTCAGAGAATGAGAGAGAGTGGGATGAGGATCTAAGAAGAAGAATAGCTCATTATTTCTCTTTCCCTCACTCACACTTTTCTCCCTCTATCATATCTTTTTGTCCTTTCTCACCTTTTATTTGTCTCTCAGAGTGATGAATGAGAGAGATCGGGACAAAAAGATAGGTTGATAGTTTGAGAGAGAGATAAAGAGAGAATCAAAACGGAAAATGATTTCTCTATTCTCTCTTCCTCCCTCTACCTCCCCCTCTCCCTCCCTCTACCTCGCTCTCTCTCTTTCACACACACTCTCTTCACTCTCCTTTCTCTCTTCTCTCTCTCTCTTGCTCCCCTACCTATAGAGAATTATCTTATATCTTAGCTCTCTCTCCCTAAACTATTAACATGTTCCTCTCTCCTAATCCCCATCACTCCCTCCTTCCTCGTCACTCTCACTCCCATGCTTCTGTCACCCTTGATATCTCAATTTCATTTTATCTCTTAATAGAAGAGTTGAGAGAGTGAAATGTTGATAGTTTGAGAGAGATTGTTTGTGACAATGAGAGAGGAGAGATAGTGAAGTCAAGATAATTAGAAATTAAAAGAATTAGAACACGAGAGAGATAGTCAGTGAGAGATCTCTTTGTTTATCTCTCACACACACTCTCTTCATTGCCTCTCTCACTCTCTCTGCCACTCCCTCCCTTTGAAAGTTAGGAAAGAGGAATGGAGGGAGGAAGTCAGGGAAAGAGAGAGAAATAGAGCTAGAGAGGATGAGTGAGAGATTGGAAGAGAGAGAGAGGGAGAGTATGAGAAAGATTCAGAGTGGGAGAGGGTTAAAAGGGAAGGGGCGCTAAGAGGGAGATAGAGAATTAGTGTGGGAGAGAGTTAAAGTAAGAGAAGAGAGAGAGAGAACAATGGAAAGACTAAGAGAGAAATCGGTGAGGATAAGGAGAGTTGAAAGAGGGAGAGAAGTGTGTGTATGTGAGAGAGAGAGAGAGAGAGAGAGAGCGAGGAAGAGCTCCCCCTCTTCTTCAATTCTCCACCCACTCTCTCCTATTTTTTGTCACTCTCCCATTTCTACCACACATTCTCCCTCATTATCTTTCTCTCACACTCTCTCTTTGTCTTTATCACACTCAATGAGAGAGAGGAAGGTAAAGAAAGGGATGGGGATGGATGGAGGGACAATGATATAGAGAGAGAAGGGGGAGAGAAGATAGAGGAAGAATAGGGTGATATCTCTCTTCTATTCTGAATCCCACTACTTTCACTCTTAAATCTCTCTCTTACCCACTCACTCTCCCTCCCTCTCCACCTCTCTCAATTTCTCTCCCACTCAAACTCTCCCTCCCTAAGAGTCAAAAAGATAAAAAGTGAATGAAGGAAATATCTCTCCCCCATTTTACTATTGCTCTCTCCCACCTCTTTCTCCCACTCTCTTTTGCCTTTAATATCTAGGTCCTTTTATCTGTATCTCCCAACTCTACTCCCCCTCAGTCTTTCTCCATATCACACACTATCACTTTTTCTCTCACTATATCTCTCTCAAGAGGTAGGGAGTGCGAGAAAGGGGGAGAGTAAATAAAAAGGGAGAGAAGGAGAAAGTTACATAGAAACTAATCTCTTGTTCTTTCTTTTCTCATCTCCACTTTCTATGATATGAAAAAAGAGTGAGAAGAGAAGATTAAGAGAAAGAGAGATAGAAAGGCAGATAATGAGAAAGAGAGAAAGAGAGAAAAAGAGAGAGAGGGAGATGGGGAAGAGGAATAATGTGAGAGAGAAGGGCAAGCCATTGGGATGGTGTTAGAGAGAGAAAGAGATATAGAGGGATTGAGAGAATGGGAGAGGAGATGGGAGGGAGAGAGAAAAGAGTCAATAAGAAAGGGAGGTAAGCATAGGTAGAATGTGACTATGAAAGAGACATGTTGAGATAAAGAGAGTAATGTGAGGTGGGAAAGCAAGAGCAATAAAGAGAGTGAGGGTGATAGAGAAGAGGGAAAGAGAAGGAGATTGAGAGAGCAGAGAAAGAAGGAGAAAGAGAGAAGAAAAAGAGAGAGAATGGGAGGGGAGAGAGAGGGTAGAAGAAATAGACAAATGAGAGATAAAGAACGAGAGAGAGGCGAGGGAGAGAAAAAAGTGCAAAAGGAAGAGCAATAGTGAGAGAGGTGGAGAGAGAGAGAGAAAGAATAGAGAGAATGAGAGATAGTGGGAAAGAGGGAGGGAGAGAGAAAGAGAGAGAGATTGTGAGAGATAAAAAAAGCTAGTGATGGAGAGAGCAAGAGAAGAGAGAAATAAGGAGAGGGAGGGAGAGACTGAGAGGGAGTCAGAGAAAGAAAGAGAAAGAAAGGGAGAGAGATAAAGAGATAGAGCGTGAGAATCAAGAAAAGGAGAGGGAAGGATTGAGGGAGGGTGAGAGACAACTTGAGTAAGCGACAGAGAAGAGAGAGGGAGAAGGGAGCATGAAAGAGAATGAATGATAGATAAATGAGCAAAGATGCTCTCTAAAGTAGGGTAATAGAGGGGGAGAGAGAAGATAGAAAGAAAGTAGGAAAAAATAGGATAGAGAGAGAGTTAGAAATTAGAGAGAGATGGTGAAACAGAGAAAGAGAGCGAAGAGAGTGAGAGAGGTGAGACATAGAAATAGAGTGTGAGAGTGAAAGAGAAAGAGAGAGAGAGAGAGCAAGAGGGAGCATGAGAGAGGTGAATGAAGAGAGCTATATCACACTCTCTCATTCTCTGTCTTTTACCTTGTCTTTCCCTCTCATCCCTCTCTACCTCTCCCCTACCCTCTCTATTATCTATCTTTCTTGTGTCTCTCTATTTTAGTCTTTATCTCCCTCTGTCTTTCTCTCCCACTCTCTCCTCTATCCCTCTAATTATCTCTCTGTCAATCATTCTTTCTCTCATACAATCAACCTCTCTCTAACTCTCTCTTGCACAAGTCTCTACCACTCCCACTCCCTCTCTTTCTCTTTTTTTATTATTCTCTATTCTAATCTCTCCCCGTCTCTCTCTAGCAAAAAAGAGGGAGGTAAGGAGATAGGATACAAGAGAGGAGAGAGACTACGAGAGTGATAGAATAGGAAGAGCTACAGAGAATGAGAGTAGGAGAAATAGATATAGATAGAGTGCTAGTGAGATATTTTACTCTCACTACCACCCACCATCTCTCCATGATTCAAATAATACTCTCTCTATCACTCTCACTCCTTTTAGCTTCATTTCTTGCTCTCTCTCCCTTTCTTTCCCTCTCTTTTTTCCTCACCCTCTTTTGCTCTCTCCCTCTCCCTCTCTTTCTCCCTTTCTAATGCTCCCCTCTCACTCTTCTTTGTCTCCCTAACATGTCTATCTCATTCTCTCTTACTCTCATTCTCTATTGTTATCATTCTTCTCTCACTCTTTCACTCTTCTAATATCCTCCCTCCTACTTACATTTATTCAGTCTACCTCCCTCTTTCTTTCTACCTCCCTCTTTCTTTCTATATCTCTTCCCCTTTCTCTCTCTTTCACCCTCACTATCACTCTACCTCTCTTTCTCTCACTCTCCCTTGCTCTCTTTCTCTTGCTCTATTTCACTCTCTCACTTTTGATATTTCTCTCTCTTGCTTTGCCCGATCTCTCTTCTCTCTGTCTCCCTGTCCCTTTCCCTCTGCATCACGCCCTCTCCATATCACCTCTCTCATACTCTCTCCACCTCAGAGAGAGAGAGAAAGAAAGAGACCCTCCTTCCCTCTCTATTTTTCTATCCTTCCATCTCTCATGGCTCTAATGTTATATCTCTCTACTCTCATTCTCTCTTTCACTCTCTTCCCCTCTGATTCTTGTATTCTCTCCCTCTCCCTCGTTCTCTCACTTTCACCATCTTTCACTCTTTCTACCCCACTATCTCTTATTCTTTCTCTTTCCCTCATCTCTATGTAGATCTACATCTTTCTTTCTATCTCCTTTCCCTCTCTAAGTCTCCTCCCACCTATCTCTCTCGCTCGCTCTCTCTCTACTCTCCTCTCTCTAGCTCTCTCTCACATCGGATAGATAGACAGATAAAGAGAGTGAGTGAGAGAGAGATGAGGGGATAAACTGATCTCTCTCCCTCATACATCTCTCTTACTTCCACTCCATTCCTCTTACTCCGTCTCTACCTCTCTCTCTTTCTCTCTCTCTCCCTCCCCATCCTTCTCTAACTCTCTTTCCCTTTCTCTCTCACCTCTCTAGCTCTCTCCAACACAGAGAGAGACCCTCATTCCCTGTCTATCTTTCTATCCCTCTATCTCTCCTTACTCTATCTCTATATCTCTCTACTCTCATTCTCTCTTTCACTCTCCCCCTCCCTTTTTTGATTTGTCTCTCCCTCTCCCTCTTTCTCTCACTCTCCGCACCTTCCACTCTCTTTACCTTACTATCTCTCATTTTTCTCTTTCTCTCACTCTCTTTATAGCTATAAAATTTTCTTTCTATCTCCTTTCGTTCTCTAAGTCTTGCTCACTTCTCCTAACTCTCTCACATGTGAGAGAAAAACAGATAGAGAGAGTGAGTGAGAGGAAGATGGGGGGATCAATTGATCTCTGTCTCTCATCCCTCTCTCTCTTACTTACACTCCCCTCCCTCTCTTCGGCTCTCTCTTTCTCACTCTCTCTTGGTCTTGTTCTCTCTCATCCGCTCCCTCTCTCTCTCCCTGACCTTCTCTTGTTCTCACTCTCTCCCTTTCCTTATCTCTCTCCACAGATTTCCCAATCTCTTTATCCTCATCATTATCTCTATTAGTGGTTCTCTCACTTGTCTCTTTTCCTCCCTCATTTGTTCTCCCTCTCGCTTCATCTATCTTTATTTCTCTCAATCTCTCCCCACATCTTGCTAGAGAGTTTGAGAGAGAAAAAGAAGGCAAAAGATTGATAGATCTAGGTGAGCAAAAGAGAATGAGAGAGAAGGGGCAGAGAAAGAATCTGAGAAAGAAGGCCAAGAGACTAGGAGGGAGAGACATTGAGAGATAAAGTAAGAGAGAGAAATAAAAAGAGAACATTAGAGATAGAGAGAGTGAGAGAGAAGGGAGAGAGATAAGTTGGGAGGCAAGGAGAGAGGGGAGAGAGAGTTCTACTGAGACATAGGGCAGGAGAGAATGAATGTGAGAGATAGAGAAGAAGAGGAGAAAAGGAGGGAGAGAATATAAGAAGTGAGATAGAAAATAGTGACAAATATAGAATAAGTGAAAGACAAAGAATGAGAACAATGAGAGAGAGCGAGAGAGAGGAAGTGAGTGATGGAGAGATGAGGAGTGGTAGTGAGAGAAGAATGTGAGAGAGGAGGGAGAGGGATAGAGAATGTTGGAGAGAGACAAGATGAGAGGTAAAAGAAGAGATAGATAGAACATTGAGAAAGAGAGAGAGTCCAAGTGGGGGAGAATTAGAGCGGAGACAAAGTAAGAGGGTGAGGGATAAAGAGAGAGAGGATGAGAGAAGAAATGAAGGACCGACAACTCTCACTCTATCTCTCTCACATAATCATGATCTCTCTAATTAACTATATCTCTCTAATGAGAAAGATAGAGAAATAAAGTGAGGTAAAATAGAGGGCAAGTTTTGAGAGTGAGAAAAGGAGACTAATAGATAATGCGAGAGCTCTTTGTCTCTCTCTCTCTCCTTTTTTTCTCTTTCTCTTTTTCTCCCTTTCTCTCTTTCTCTCTCTTATTAGAGAGGAGGAGAGAGGGAGAGAAAGAGGTGTTGATGGTATGAAATGGAGTGCAAATGAATTCCATCTCTCTCTTTCATAATGATCAAGAAGAGAGAGAGGAGGATGAAAAGAGGGAGGGAGAGTCAGGGTTAGAGGGAGATAGAGAAGAGAGAGAAGGGGTAGAGTGGGAGAAAGTGAGAGATATAGTGATAAAGAAAAGGAGGGAGATTCAGTATGAAGAAGTGGGAGAGAGATAATGAAATGGGTAAGAGAGTGATAGATAAATACATAAAGAGAGGGAGAGAAAGTGTGAGACAAAAAAAGAAAGAGAGAGAGAGCCCGAGAGAGGGAGGAGAAAGAGAGGAAGTGAGTAAGGGAATAAGGAAGAGTTGTAGTCATAGAATGATAAATGATCTCCCTCCATCCATCTTATCCCATCTCTCTCTCCCTCTCCATTTCTATCTTTGTCCCTCGCTTGCTACCTCTATTCTCCTGCTCTCTCTTACTCTCCCACCCTATCTCTCTCTTGGTCCCTCTCCCTCACACTACCTTGCTTCTCTATCAAACTTAATATCTCTTTCTTTCTATCTCATTGCAACAGATAGGGAGCGAGACATGATGATTTGGGAGAAAGAAGATAAATAGAAAAGAGAATAGATAATGATAGATTATAAAAAAGAGAATATGGTAGGGTAGAATAAGTTCTCACTCTCTCACCCACTTAATCACTCACACTCCCTCTCACGCACACACATTCTTCTCTCTATACCACAACCTCTCTCACTTTCTCTTTTTCTATCTCACTCTCCCTCTTCTCCTCTCTCTCTCTTTTGCTTTGTATGTTTGTCTTCTTAATAATAGTGAGAGAGGGAGAAAACAAGTAGGAGAATAGAGAGGGGAAGAGAGAGGGAGATATCAAGAGTGAAATATAGTAAAAGTGAGAAAGAGAGAGAAGAGAAAAAGACAGAAGGAGAGCACGCGAGAGAGAGAGAGAGAGGACCAAACTATCTTTCTCTCTCTTTCTCTCACTCTTGATATCTCCCTCCTTCCCTTTCTTTCTCTCACTCATCTCTCTTTCACTCACTCACTCACTAGGGAGAAAATATGGAGCATCACCCTCTTTCCTTTTACCTCCCTCTCTCTACCCTTATAATGAGAGAGAGAGATATGCAGCTTGAGAGAGAGAGAGGGAATAATAGAGCAACTTATCAAGAGTTTTTGCGAGTGAGAGAGCGAGGTAAGATAGATAATACACCTATCTCTCTCCCTCTCACACTTTTTCTAATACACACACTCTCTTATTCTGTATCTATCACTCATTCTTTATCACTTGGTCTCTCTATTAGTCTCTCTCTTCTTGCTTTATCTCTCATTCTATCTCTCACACTCTTTTTCTCTCACTCCCCCCACTCTCTCTCATCTCTCTCTTGTACTATCAAGGGAGAGGAGTGATGGATGGAGAGGGAGAAGGTGAGAAAGAGAGTGTGTAAAAGAAGGAGAAAGGTAGAGAGAAAGAGAGGGATAAAGAGAGTGATAAAGAAGTGTGAGAATTTGAGGGTTTTCCCTACCTCTCTCTCCCTATTCCTATCCATCTTTCTCTGTCCTGCTCATTATCTAACTCTATTATGTGAGAGGGAGAAAGAGTTAGGTAGACGGAGAGTGAGGGACAGGAAGAGAGGGAACGAGAAAAAAGAGAGAGTGTGTGTGTGATAAAGAGCTAAGGATGGGAGAGAACGAGGTATAGGGACAGTGGGTGTGAGCTAGGTATAATGTGCGAGAGAAAGAGGTAGAATGTTGGAAGTGAGGTAAAAATACGAAAGGGATAGTCATTCTCTTTAACTGATAGACATATAGGAAGAGACTGAGGGTAAGAGAAGAAATAGGTGGACAAGAAATAAAGATTAAGAAAAGAAACATAGAGAGTGAGAGAGAGCAATAAGAGAGATGAGAGGGAGATATTGATGGAGAGTTGGTGAGGTAGGGAGACAATGAGAGGGAGGGTGAAGTTGATGATATGAGTGAGGTTGATGGTATGAGAGAGAGTGTGCTTTATCAACTCCCTCTCTCATTATATCTTTCTCTCTCGCTCCCTTTTATTTCACCTCTCTTATCTTTCTCTCTCACTCTCCATCTCTCTCTTCTCTACACCCATCCATCCCCCTCTCTTACTCATTATATCTATCTCTCACTCTCTCTCCCTTACTCCCTCTTTCTTCTTGGCCTTGTCTGTCTTATTCTTCTGCTCTCTCACCCTCACTCGCTTTAACGGTTGTTCTCTTTCCCACTCTATCGCTATTTCTGTTGCTCTTGCTTCTTGCTCTTGCTTTATGTTTCCTCCCTCTATTGCTCATTCCCTCTCTTCCACATCTCTCTCTTATCCCGTATCTCTTACCCTTTTTTATCACTCTGTTACTCTTGGTTTCTGGCAATCTCACTTCTGACTTTCACACTTTATATCACTTTATTCTCTCTCCCTTCTTTTACTCCATCATCACTCTGTAATTATCTCTTTCTAGCATTTACTATAAACTCTAACCCTCTCTTATCTATCTCTCTCCTATCTCTGTCCACCTCCTTCATTCCCTCTCACTCACTCTCTCTCTCTCTATCACTAGCTCTCACTCTCACACATCCCCTACTGACCTCCCTCCCCTTTTAACTCTCTTCCACTAAGTGAGAGTGAGAGGGCAATGAGAGAGAGAGAGTTATAGAGAGAGCTCTCACTTTCTACCTATCTCATGCCCACTCACTTCTAATATCTTTTTTTTTCTTGTCCTCTCTATGTCTACTCTCTCCTTCTCTGTCACACACTCTCTCCCAAACTATCAATTTGTCTCTCTCCCCATCTTTTTTTGAGATGGAGAGAAGGAGATATCGGAAGTGTGAAAACAAGGGAGTGAGGGGATACAAAGAGATTGAGAGAGCGAGAGGGAATGAGTGTTAGAGAACAAATGAGAGAGACGGGTTTATAGCTCGAGGGAGATAGAGAAAGATAATAGATAAGAGAATGACATATCAAGAGAGAGAGCAGTGAGAGAGATTGATTGAGGGAGGAAGAGAGAAACTACATAGAAGAAAGATATTAAGAGAGAAAAAGAAAGTGAGGGAGAGAATGGTGAGAGAGAGAGGGAGAGATAAAGTGTTAAGTGAGAGGAAAAAGAGATAAAGAGATAGATAGTGAAAAAGGGAGAGATTGGTTGATCATTTGTGGGAGTGAGTGTGACAGATAGAGAAGCAAGATAGAAGGGGAGAGCGAGTGAAGCAATATTTTCTCTATCTCTGTGTCTCTTCCTCAGTCTTGTGCTCTCTCTTCTTTTCATTCTCTCTTTTCCTGTCCCACTCTCCCTTTCTCACTCTCTACCTCTATCTCGCTCTATTTCTCCCTCTTTCCACCTCCCTCTCTTCTTTATCTTTTTATCTCTCTCTTCCTCTCCTTCTATCTCTCTTTTTCTCTCTTACTGTCCTCTCCCATTGTCACTCTAATTCTCTTAATTTCTCTCCCTCTCTCCATCAATCTATCAACTTGTCTCTCTCCCAATCTCTCTTTATGTAGAGATGCTCTTACCTTCTTTCTATCCCTCACTCTTTTCTCTCTTTCGATCTCCCCATCTCTTCCTGGAGAGAGCAAGAGAAAAAGAGAGAGAAGATACATAGAAAGCCAGAAAGAGAGTGAAAGATCTGAGAGAGAAAGGGAGAGAGAGTGAGTGAAAGATACCGAGGAAGAGAAAATTATGAAGAGCTAGATAAAGTGAGAAAGGGAGAGCAGGAGAGAGTGAGTAAGAGGAAGGGGTTGAGATTAGAGAGGGAAGGAATGGGGGAGAGAGATTTCTTAATCCACCCATCTCTCTCTCACTCACTCTCTCTATCTGCCTATCTTTCTCACGTGAGAGAGAGAGAGAGAGAGTTAGAGAGAGGAGAAATAGAGAGAATGAAACAGAGATATTTATAAAAGTAGAGACTGAGAGATAAGGGCAAAAGAGAGGGAGGAATGAGAGATAGAGAGAGAAGAATGGGAATTGAACATAAGAAAGGGAGGGAGAGTGAGAGGAATTTGGGGAGGAAGAGAGAGAGAGAGAGAGAGAGAGCAAAAGATGGTCAGGATAAAAGAGTGGGAAGAGAGAGGGATGGAGAGAGCTATACATGAATCTAAAAAGAGTGAGTGTGTATGAGTGATGGAGAGATGGAGGGTTGTAGTGAGAGAAAGATCTCTCACTAGCTCTCCATCTATATCTATTTCTCCTACTTTTGTTCATTGTACCTCTCTGACTTCTCTAACTCTCACACACACTCTCTCCATCTTCTCTTGTATCCTATCTCACTACCTCCCTCTTTCATGCTAGAGTGAAACAGAGAGAGATTAAAACAGTGAATGATAGAGAATGGAGAGAAAGAGGGAGAAGTAGAGAGTGGTGGAAGAGGGAGTGAGAGAGAGGTTGATGGTAGGAGAAAAAGTGTGAGTGAGAGAGGGAGTGATGGTACGAGAGAGAGTGATTGAGGGAGGGAGATAAGAGAGAGTTGGAGAGAGAGAGGAAGGGAGATAAAAGGCTGAGAGAGAGAGAGAGAGAGAAAAGAGAGAGAATATTGAGGGTAGGAGAGAGGTAGAGAGTGATGAAAGGGAGAGCAAGAAAATGGGAAATATATCAAGAGAGGGAGAGAGAGAGAGAAAGACAATGTAAAGAAGAGAGTGTGAGAGAGTGTGCTATAGTTCTCTTCATTCTCTTATCTCATGCTCCCTCCCTCTATCACTCTCTCTTTCTCTTTATCTCACTGTCTCTCACTCTTCCCTCGTTGTCTATCTATCCTTCTTTCTCTACTTTCTTTTTTCTTATCTCTTCCCTTCTATCTCTCTTCCCTCCCATTAGAGAGCATCTTTGCTCATTCTCTCTATCACTCACTCTATTTTATGCTCCCTTCCCCTCTCTCTTCTCTGTCTCTTACTCTCTCAATCTCTCTATGAATTTTCTCAATCCCTCCCTTCTTTTTTTTCCTCTCTTTCTCCTGGTTTTCATGCTCACTCTTTCTGTTTCTTTATTTCCCTCACTCCATTTCACTCTCTCCCATCCTCTCTCTCTTACTTGTTTCTCTTGCTCCTTTATGTCTAGCTATTTACCTATCACAATCTCTATCATTCTTTCTCTCTCCCTGCCCTTTCTCACTATCTCTCATTTTCTCTCTTTCCCCACCCTCACAATTGCACTTCCTCTTGCATTTTTTCTCTTTTATTCTCTCTCTCACTTTCTCTCCTTCATGATCTATCTCTCATTTGTTCATTTTATTCCACCTTCTCTCCCCTCCCTTTCTTTCTTTTTATCTTCTGTCTTTCTCTTCCTAGCTCTTCTCTCTCCCTCTTTTACCTCTCACTCCCCAATCTCTCTCTCACTCTCATTGGAAAAGTTAGAGTGGAAGGGATAGGGCCTCTCTCCCTCCCTAGCTCACTCTCTCCATTTCTATCTTGCCCTCTCTTACTCTCTCTCTCTCACTTTCTCTTTCTTATCTTGCTCTCCACCTCTCGCTCTTTGATCTCATTCTTTCTCTTTTATTTCCCTCGATGGTCACTTTTTATCTTTCTTTCTCTCTCTCTATCTCCCTTTCTCTCTCTCCCACCCTCTCTTTGTTTTGCTTGTTGTCCACCTCTCTTCATTCTATCTATCTCAACATTTCTCTTTCTCAGTAACATTTTACCTCTCCTTACCTCCCTCCTTTCCTCCTTTATTGATGCTTTTCTCTCTTCCTCCCACCTACTCCCCTGTCTTCATTCTCAAAATCCCTCTATCTCTCTTTCTCTCTATAACACCTTTAGAGTCACTTCCCTTCTCTCTCTTTCTGTCTCCTTCTCATGATCTACCTTTCTATTGTCCTTTCTCCTGCACTTTCATTCTCTCTCTTTTTCCATATCATAGAAAGAAAATACACGAGAGAAAGAAAGATTACGAGACTAGTTTCTCTTTAAGTCTCTCCCTTTCTCTTTCTTTATTTATTTTCTCTCACACTCACTATCTCTCTCTCACTCCCTACCTCTTGATTGAGATAGACTGAGAAAGAAAGAGAGAGTGTGAGATATGGAGAAAGACACAGAGGGATTGGAGATGAGAGATAGAGATAAACAGAGCTACAGAGCAAGAGTAAGAGAGACTGAGTAGAAAAAGAGAGAGAGAAGAGGAGATTTTCAGTGGGAGAGAGATAGTGGGGGGTGAGAGGAAGGGAGAGAGATTTAGTAAGACAGGGAGAGTCCAGAGAAAGATTACGTAGGAGAAGAGAAGAGAGATATGACCCTTTTTTTTCCCTATCTTCTATCCATCCCCCTTCTCTCTCTCTCTTTGTCCCTCCATCCATCCATGTCCCTCTCCTTACCTTGCTCTCTAAGACATTGAGAGAGGGAGAGAGAAGGATAATGAGTGAGAATGAGAGTGTTAGAGAAAAGGGAGAGTGACAAAGAATGGGAGAGAGCGAGTGGAGAATTGAAGGAGATTGAGAGCTCTATATTTCTCTCTATCTCTCATGCACACACTTCTCTATCTCTTTCAACTCTATGTATCCTTTCCATTCTATCTATATGTCTCTCAATTGCTCTGTCTCTCTCTTCTCTTGCTCTAACTCTCTCCCACACCAACTCTCTCACACTATTGCTCTCTGCCTCACTGTCCCTCTCTCTCTCTCTTTTCTTACTCTAACTCTCCCTCATTCCCTTTCCCACACTCTCTCTCACACACTCACTTTATCTCTCTATCTCAAATTTTATTGGCCTCTTAGCCTCCCTCCTCTTTTAGCTCTCCCCACTCAACCCTCCCTCTTATTTTTCTCTTTGTTCTCCCTCCTTCCCTCCTACACTTCAAAGGGATGGATCTGGAGAGAGTGTGAGAGAGAGAGAAATATGGAGAGCTCTCTTTTTTTTGTAATTTCTCATTCTCTTCACTTCTCTATCTCTCCTTTCTCTCTCTCTTTTTGTCACACACTTTCTCTTAAACTATCAACATGTCAGTCTCTCCACTCTTCTATTAAGAGATTGAGACAAATAGAGATATCAAGGGTGCAAGAAGCAAAGGAGTGTGAGAGAGGGAGGAAGAGAGCAATGGCGATTAGGATAGAAAAATAGGTTTAAATTTTAGGGAGAGAGAAAGTTTAAGAGATAAGATAGTGAGTGATGGAGAGAGAGAATAATGAAAAAGAGAGTTGGGTAGCAAGAGAGAAAATATAGAGAGAAAAAGAGAGAGTGAGGGAGAGAGAGATAAAGACGTTAAGTGAAGAGAGGCAAAGAAAGATAGAGAGACTGAGCGAGAGAGATTGTGAGGGAGAGAGAGAGAAAATATAGAGAAAAATAGAGAGGGGTGAGCGAGAGATCGAAACATGAAGATAGGTTGATAGTTTTGGAGAGAGATATAGAAAGAATAAAGATCAAGTGTGATATCTTTATTCTCTCTCTACCCCACTCCACTTCCTTTTGTCCCTCCCACTACCTTGCTCTCTTTCTCGCTCACTTTTACACACTCTCTCGACCACTAAACCTCTCTACCTTTATCCTCCCTTCCCCTCCCTTCCTCCCTCCCTCCCTCCCTCCCTTTACTCTTTTATGTCTTTCTCTTTCTATCTTGCTCTCCCTTAATCTCTTCTTCTCTCTCTTTGTCCTCTCTCAAACTCTCTAATTCTCTAACTTAATCTTCTATCTATCTCTCTAATTAGATGCTCTCTCCTTCTTTCTCTCTCCCATTTTCTTTTTTCTCCCTTTCTCTTTATCTCTCACTAGAGAAAAAAAGAGAGATAGATAGAGAGCTAGAGAGAGGTAGAGAGCAAGAGAGAAATGGACAAAGATAGTGTGAAAAAAAGATGGGGTCGAGAGAATTCCATATTGAGAGAGAGTGAGAATGAGAGAGCGAGAGTGAGAGTGTTGGAATATAGAAAGAGAGATAGGAAGAGAGACAAGTTGATCCCCCATCTCTCTCACTCACTTTCTATATTAGTTTATCACTATCATGTGAGAAAGTCAGAGAGAATAGAAATAGGGAGAGAAAAAAAAAAGAAAGATAGTAGTGAGGTAGAGTTTCAAAGAAAGTGAGAGAGAGATAAGAGAGAATCACGATACACAATGATATATCTATCCTTCCTTTACCCCTCTCTGCCTTCCCCTCTCCTTCCCTCTTCCTTGCCCTTTCTCTCTTTCACACAATTTCTCTCTACCTCTATCCAACTCTATCTTTCTCCTTCTTTCCTCCTCTCTCCATCCTTCCCTCTCTTCTCCATCCCTTTTATTTATTCCTCTACCTCTCTCCCTCCCCTTTAATCTCTTCTTCACTCTCTTTCTTTAAGCTCTACACTCTCTAACTCTCTCACTTAGTCTCCCCTCTCCATTGATTTTTCAATCTGTCTCTGCTTTCTCTTCCTCTATTGAGCGATCTCTCCTTTCTGTCCCTTCCTCTCTTTTTTTCCCTCTTTTCTCATCTCTCGCCAGAGAGATAGAAAGAGAGGAGAAAGATAAAGGGCAAAAGAGAGGTAGAGAGCAAGTGATAAATGGAGGAAGATAGAGAGTGAGAAAAAGATAGAGATGGAGAGAGTAATGCAGAATGAGAGAGCAAGAGAGAGAGAGAGAGTGGGAACTAGAGATGGAGAGATGGGGAGAGAGCAGGTTGAACCCCCATCTCTATCTCACTCACTCTTTATATCAATTTATCACTCTCATGTGATAAAGTCAGAGAGAATAGAAGAAGAAAGAGTGAATAGAAAAGAGAGATAATAGTGAGGTGGAGTTTGAGAGAGAGAGAGAGAGGAAGATTTATAGAGAGAGTGAGAGAGATTTAGAGCTCGAGAGAGATAAGACAATGAGAAAGAATGAGAGATAACTTGGTAGAGAGAGTGAAAGGAGGGAAGGAGTGAAGGAGGAGGAGGAGGGAGGGAGATATCAAATGTGAGGGAGAGGGAGAGAGTGAAATAGAGAACGAGAATAAAGAGATAAAATGATACAGCAGGAGAGAAATGAGAGAAAAATATGGGGAGGGAGAGGAAGAGGGAGACATAAGAGAGACGAGGGAAAGACATCATGAGTGAGAGAAGACATCAAGAGAGAAAGAGAGAAAAAGGGAAAAAATGAGAGAGATATATAGGGAGAGTTAAACTGAGGGATAAAAAGAAATAGAGAAAGAAGGATGGAGATCGAGAGCAGTAAAAAGTGAGATGGATAGAGGGAGCAAGAGTGAATGAGTGAGAGAGTGAGAGAAGAGGAGGAATGAAATATAATGAGAGTGACAAAAATAAAAAAAATAATGAGAGAGAGAGAGAGAGATAAATTAGGGATGGAGATATAAAAAGGGAGAATGAAAGAGAATGAGAATGAGTGATTCAAAGATAGGGTGAGAGAGAATTGAGAGATAGAGAAAAACAAAATGAGAGATAGAGACAGTGAGAAAGAAAGAGAAGTGAGGGGTGGGGAGAGAAAAAGAGAGCATGAGACAGAATGAGAATGATGGATAAAGAGGGAGGGAGAAAAAGGTAGAGAGATAGAATTGTTAGAGAGGAAGGGAGCCAAAAAGAGAGGTAGAGAGAAATTTTCTTTCTTCCTTCTCTCTCCCACTCTCTTACTCTCCCTCCCTTCCCTACCTCTAAAGAGCATCTTCGTTCATTCTCTCTCTCTCTCTCTCATTCTCTATCACATTGTCGCCCTCCCTCTCTCTCTACTTTCTATCTATAAATCATGCTCTCTCTCACTCTCTCTCACTTTCCCTCACTGTCCCTCCCCATCTCTCTCCTTCTTAGTTCTCGCACTCTCTCTCTTTATATTTCTCATCCTTTCTCTTTTTTTTCTCTCACTCTCATTCCCCTCTCTTCCCTTCTCTCTTGCTCTCCTTCACCCACTCCATCCATAACTCCTCTCCCTTGATAGTACAAGGGAAAGAAGGGAGAGAGTGGGGGGGTGTGAGAAAAAGAGTGTGAGAGATAGACTTATTCAAAGAGTGATTGATTGAGAGAGGGATAGATAGAAAATGAGATTGTGTGCGTAAGAAAGAGAAAGTGTGTGAGGGAGATAGATAGGTGGATTCTCGATCTTACCTCACTTTTGATATCTTGCTCTATTTGCTCTCTCTCTCTCTCTCACTCTCTCAAGCTGCCTCTCTTTCTCTATCTTGCTACAAAGGAAGAAGAGAGATTTAAAAAGAAATAGGGTGATGCTCCATATTTTCTCTTTAGTGAGTGAGAGTGAGAGAGATGAGCGAGAAAAAAAAGGAAAGGATATATCATGGAGAGAGAAAAAGAGAAAGAAATGTTGGTCCTCTGTCTTGCTCGTTTTCTGCTTCTCTTCTCTCTCTTTCACACTCTCACTACATTTCACTCTTGATATCTCCCTCTCTTCTTCTCTCTCTTTCTCCCTCTCTCACTCTCATTATAAGAGACAAGCGTACGATAATGTAAGAAAAGGAGAGAGAGGAGAAGAGGGATAATGCTTCTCTTCTCTCTCTTTCATCCTCCTCTCTCACTCTTGATATTCTCCCTCTCTCACTACATTTCACTCTCTTCCTATGTCTTTATCTATCTCTCTCTTACCCATTTCATTATCTCTCTCCCTCCTCACACAGAATCTCCCTCCCTCTCTTTTTTATCACTATATCTCCCACATTCTTCCAATCTACCCCTACTTTATTCTCTCACACTTGTTCTATCTCCATCTCATCCTGACTCTCCCTCCCACTCTTCATCCTCCTCTCTCTCTTTGATCTCTCTCTCTTCTTTATCAATATAAAAGAGTGAGGGATCGACTTAATTTGTACTCTCTTTCATACCATCAACATCTCTTTCTCTTCCTCTCTCCTTTTCTCTAATAAGAGAGAGAATAAGAGAGTAAGAAAAATATGAGAGAGAGGGAGAGACAAAAAGAGCATCGATCTTCTCTCTCGCATTATCTCTCAGTCTCCTCTCACTTTCAAACAAATGGTCTCTATCCTTACCTCACATTTTCTCTCTCTCTCTTCCACATCAAAGAGATAAAGATAATCAGAGAGATAGAGATTAATTGAGAGAGATAGAGTGAGAGCTATCCCTCCTTCATTTCATCTCTCATCCTCTCTCTCTTTCTCCATCACCCTCTTGCTCTACCTCACATTTTAGCTGTCTTACTCTTTCTTTCTAGTCTTTCTCCCCCTTCCTTTTGCACTTTCTCTTCTTTCTCTCTCTAATCTCATTCTCTTGTACTCTATCTTCTATCTCACTCTTTCTCTCTCTCTCTCCTTTCTTTCCTCACTCTCTTCTCTCTCCCTCCCTTTCTCTTTCTCTCTCATTCTTTATCTATGGATTTATCTATCTCCTTCTCTCTCTCTCTCTTATTGTCTCTCTTTCTTTCTTGCACTCTTTATCTATCTATCCTCATTTTCTCTCGCTCTCTATCTCTGTATCTCACTCCCTCTACTCTCACCCACTTTCAGTCTCACATGTTCTCATTTTTCTCTCTCTTACTCTCTCTCTATCACTCCCTCCATCTCTCCCTCTCCTCTAGGTCTCTCTACCTCTCACTCTTTATTTTCATCTATGTTCTCATAAAGAGTGAAAGAGAGCATTGTGAGAGAGAAAGAGAGAGAGAAAAGAGCTCTCCCACTATCTCTCTCCCTTTCTCATTTCCCATCTCTCTTTATCTGTCTTTCTTTGTCTCTGTGTCCCTCCCTATCTCATTGTTCCTCCATATCTGTAACCTCTCACTCTTTTTCTCCCACTTTACCCTCTTATATCTGCTCTCTCTCTCCCCTCTTTTACCCACTTGCTCTCTGCTCTCGCTATTCTCTTTCTCTCTCTTTCATATCTCTTCTCATCCTTATCTCCCATACTATTCTCTCTCCCCCTCTCATGCTCTCTCTTTCTCACTCATTCTCACTCCCTCCCTCCCTCTCGTTTTTCCTCTCTGTAGTATGTATCTCTCTTCCAACCCCTCTTTCACTTCTGTATCTTCCCTCACTCTCTCCTTTCTCCATCTATCACTCTCTCTCCCCAACTCTTTGAATGGAAAGAGAGAGAGAGATAAATGATTGAGAGTGACATAGAGAGAGAATGAGAGATGATGGGGCATGAGAGAAGAGTGTGAAAGGGGAGGGCGAGAGCAAGTGTGAGAGTAAGGAAGAGTGATGAAGAATGAGAGAGAGATGGGGAGAGAGAATAGAGAGGGAGAGAGAAAGAGTGAGAGAGTGAGAGAGAAAGAATGAGTCAAAGAGAGGGAGGAAGAAGGTAGGGAGGGAGCGATAGAGAGGGAGAGTTGGATGAAATGTGAGAGGTAATGAGAGAGGAGAATGATAAAGTGTCACAAAGAAGAATGAGAAAAAATGATTGATAAGAGTAAATAGGGAGTCAGAGGGATGCACAAAAGGGAGAGTGAGAGACGGTAATATGGAAAGAGAGAGAGAAGAGAATGACAAAGAAAAAAGTAAGATACATAATAAGAGAAAACGAGGGGAGAGAGAATGTGCGAGTGAGTGAGAGAGAGAAAGGGGGAGAGAAGGAGACTAAGTTAGAGTGGGAGAAAGAGCATAGAGAGGGAGAAAGGTTGAGTGATAGTGATGACAAGAGAGAGATCGAGAGAAAGAGAGAATGCTCTCTTTACCTCTTAAGTCTTCTTTTTATCATTCTCAATCTAACTTTTTATCTCACACTCCCTTTTTCGTGAACTCTCTATCTCTTCTTAATCTCTTGGATTTTCTATATGAGAGAGGTAAAGAGTGATGAAAGGGAGAGTGAGATAATGAGAACTATCTTTAGAGAGATAGGGAAAGACCTAGGTAAAGAGAGTGAGTGAGAGATGTGATACAGCTCTCTCCATTTTCTTCTCTTCTGCTCCCTCCCTCTATCTCTCTTTGTCTCTCACTCTTACTCTCACCTTCTCTCTCCTCTCTCACTCAACATTCTATCTCACTTCCTTTATCTAATTTTCTCACTCTTTCCTCGTTCTTTATCTCTATCCTACATTCTCTACTTTCTTTTTGTATTCTCTCTCCCCCTCTCTCTTCTTTCTTATTATAGAGCATCCTTGTTCATTTTCTCTATCACTCACTCTCTCTCATGCTCCCTCCCCTCTCTCTTCTCCATCCCTTACTCACTCACACTTTGTCTCATCTCCCTCAATCCCTCACTCACCCTTATTCACTCTATCTCTTTCTTGGTTCTCACTCTCTATCTCTTTATTTCTCGCTTTCTCTTGCTCCCTTTCACTCTCTCCCTTCCTCTCTCTCTTTATCTCGCTTCTCTTGTACTCTCTATCTCTAGCTGTTTTTCTCTCATAATCTCTTTCTCACTCTCTCTCATTTTATCTCTTCCTTTATCTCTCTCTCACCCTCCCCTACTATTGTTCTTCCTCCTACTGTGTTTCCCATTCATTCTCTCTCATGTTCTCTCCCTCATGCTCTCTCTCATTCATTCTTTTTCTCCCACCCTCTCTCTCCCCTCACTTTCTTTCTCTTTCTCTTCTCTCTTTCTCTTTCTTACTCTTCTATCTCCTCCTTTTGCCTCTCACCACCATCTATCTCACACACACACTCTCTCTCATTAGAAGTGTGAGAGATTGGAAGGGTCAGGTCCTCTCTCTCTCTCCCTATCCCTTTGCTCACTCCCCCCTTTTTTTGTTTTATCTCTCTACTTTCTTTATCTCTCTATATGTCCCTCCCTCTCTTACTTTTTTCTTTTCCTATTCTCTCCCCCTCTCTATCGCGCACACAGACTCGCTCCCCTGCTCCATCTCTCGCTTCCTCTCCCTTGCCATTCTCTCTAACTTTTTCTCTCATTGCTTTTTCTCACACTCCCTCGCCCTCCCTCGCTCTCTCTTTTATCTCTTTATCACCACTCTCACCATCCTTCCTATCTCTTCTTTGTCCTTCATATCTCTATCATCAACCTTTCTCTACCTCTCTCCAACTCCCTCCCTCTGTCGCTCTCTCCCTCCCTCCCTCTTCCTCTCTCCCTCCCTCCTTTCCTCACTCCCTCCATCATTTTTTGTCTCTTGATTTATTTAGTTCTCTTATTTTCTATCTTCTCTCTCTCACAAAGAGATTAATAGTGATGTTAAAAGAGGAAGAGTGACAGGAAAGAAAGTAGGGAGAGAAATAGAGAGCAAATGAGTGAAAGTAAGTGAGAAAGACTGTAAGAGAAGAAGGGAGATAGATAAAGGGAAAGCTCTTTCTATCTCTCTTCTCATTTGACCCTTCCTTTTTTACTCGCTTTTTCTCTCTTACTAACTGACTCTATCTCTCTCATATAGAGACTCTCCTTTCTTCTCTATCTCTTTCTTCCTCCATTTCTCTCTCTCTCTATCCCTAAAAAAATAAAGATTGGGAGATAGAGATATAGAAGGATAGTGAGAAAAAATATGAAAGGGAGAAAGAGAGAGGGTGGGTGAGGGAGACATGTAGAGAGAGATGAGGGATTGATAAAGGGTGAGAGAGAGATAATGAGAGTAAGATAGGGTCGGAGTAGAGAGTGAACAATGTGAAATAATAAAGAAAGAGGAGAGTGGAGAGAGAGAAGGTAGGATGAATGAGAAGAGAGGGAGAGAAATATGAGGGGGATAGTCATTCTCTTTAACTGATAGAGAGATAGGAAGAGGTTGAGGGTAAGAGAAGAGAGAGGTGGGCAAAAGATATAGATTGAGAAAAGAGACAAGGTGAGTGAGAGAGAGAGTATTGAGAGAGAGAGATGAGAGCGATATATAGATGCAGAGTTGGTGAGGAAGGGAGACAATGAGAGGGAGGGTGAAGCTGATGATATGAGAGAGGTTGATGTTATGAGAGAAAGTGTGCTTTATCAACTCCATCTCTCATTATCTCTTTCTCTCTCACTCCCTTTTATTTCACCTCTCTTATCTTTCTCTTTCACTCTCCATCTCTCTCTTCTCTACTCCCATCTCTCCCTCTCTCTTACTCACTATATCTATCTCTCACTCTCTCTCATTTATTTACCCTCACTCTCTTTAATGCTTGTTTTGTTTCCCACTATCGCTATTTATGTTGCTCTTTTCTTTCTCTCTCTATTTCTCTATTGCTCCATTGCTTACTCTCTCTACTTAAACGTTCACACACTTTCTATTCTCGCTTGACCCTTCCCTATTTTACCTCTTTCTCTCTTACTAACTAACTCTATCTCTCTCATATAGAGACTCTCCCTTCTTCCCTTTCTCATTCTTCCTCCCTTTCTCTTTCTCTCTCCATCCCTCAAAAAAATATAAAGATTGGGTGATAGAGATATAGAAGGATAGTGAGAAAAAATATGAAAGGGAGAGAGAGGGAGGGTGAGTGAAGGAGACATGTAGAGAAAGATGAGGGAATGATAAAGGGTGAGAGAGAGATAATGAGAGTAAGATAGGGTAAGAGTAGAGAGTAAATAATGTGAAATGAGAAAGAAAGAAGAGAGAGGAGAGAGAAGTAGGATGAATGAAAATAAAGGGAGAGAAATATGATAGGGATAGTCATTCTCTTTAACTTATAGAGAGATAGGAAGAGATTGAGGGTATGAGAAGAGAGAGGTGGGCAAGAGATTGAAATTGACATTGGATGGGGAGAGAAAGAGGTGACAAAGAGATTGAAATTGACATTATCTCTTTCTCTCTCCATCCCTTCTGCACGATCTCATTCATGAGGAAAAACAATATATTATTTTGAAAAGAAATTGACATTGTCGGCCTTGGCGAGCTCATAGGAGTTGTAGAAATTCTGCTACCAGTTGGTTCAATTTTGGTCCTGAAAGGAAACGGGGCAGATGTCGCCAAGCACTGCATCCCAAGTGTGTGACACCATAGGGTGTCTGTAACCTTCTGTATGATGGATGACAACAAAGCACCATATAGATTTCAGCCAGACTTATAACTAGAAGAACTGCTTTTGGACGAGCTATGAAAGGGTTGTACTTCTAAGTACATGAGAAGGGAACTCTTGTCTTGGAGCATGCCTTAGAAGGTATCCTTGATCAGGAGCTCGTAATACTTGATACAGATGTTCAGAGGGTTCATTTTTTTTTTCACAGCGACATGATATGTATCAAACATGCTCAACCTATAATGTATACTTTGCATGAAATGTTTTGGATGTACTTTGATATGGACTATATATTGTACCTTTTTAAGGAATTAGCCTATGTTCGATCTGTGACATCTTGATTGAAGCAGATTAATGAAGATTTCTCTCAAAACTGTGCCTTTTGGTCAATTAACTTTTTGTGCGATGGATGGAAGCGACGAACCATGTGTTGGTTCAGAATTTCAATGAACGAAAAACGAAACAACAAACCTTTAACAATAAACTAAAACTCAAATAAAAATAATCACAAATGAACAAACAACAGAACAAATTTCTTTTGAAAATCAACCAATTAAAATTAAAATTTTAAAGACATATTTTGAAAAATTAAATGTGATAAAAACAACAAGAAAAGAAAGTGAATCTGTTGGGAGGATTCTCTCAGTTTCAAAGTTTCTTACTCTTTTTGCGTGCAGCACAACCATCTTTATCTACATGAACTCTCTTCACATCCCAACAAAATTTCTTATTCTACACAAAGCCCCGCAAAACTCTACAAATCTTCTTCAACAAAATCAACCTTTTTACATAACACATTTCTGCAAATTCAACATCTCAAACTCTCTACACTATTTTCATATGGCTCTCAGAGTCAGTACCAAAATTCTGACTCCCCATCTTCGAGATTAGTATAAGACCCCCTTTAATGGAACATGGTATCTTATTCATAATCCACGAGGTCGATCCCTAACTTCCAACTCTCTTTTTAGGATTGATACCTAAAATTCAGTTCTCATTTCTGAATCAGTACCTAAATTTCGATTCATTCACATATTTTCATATTCTATTCACATATTCCCTACAAATTCACATGTGTGAATATACATATTTTCTGCATAGAGACAAATATATTCCCTTGACAAATATATTCTCTTGGGTTGGATGTGAATTCCAGTGCTTTCCTTCCTAATGTGATCGATATATTTTCCTGCTACTACTTGGGTTGGATGTGAGTCCCAATGCTTTCCTTCCTAACATGATCGATTTATTTTCCCACTACCACTTGGGTTGGATGTGAGCTCCAACGCTTTCTTTCTCAACGTGGCAAATATATTCTCTTGTCACCTCTTGGGTTGGATGTGACTCTCAGTGCTTTCCTTCCTAACATGACCAATATATTTTCCTACTACCNTCAACGTGGCAAATATATTCTCTTGTCACCTCTTGGGTTGGATGTGACTCTCAGTGCTTTCCTTCCTAACATGACCAATATATTTTCCTACTACCACTTGGATTGGATGTGAGTCCTAGTGCTTTCCTCCTCAATGTAACATATATATATATTCTCTTGTCACCTCTTGGCTTTGATGTGAGTCCCGATGCTTTCCTTCCTAACGTGACCAATATATTTTAGCGCATGTGAGTCCCAGCGCTTTCCTTCTCATTATAGCAAATATATTCTCTTGTCACCTCTTGTGTTGGATGTGAGTCTCAGTACTTTCCTTCCTAACGTGATCGATATATTTTCTCACTACCACTTGAGTTGGATGTAAGCCCCAGTGCTTTCCGCCTTAATGTAGCACATATATTTTCTTTTCACCTCTTGGGTTGGATGTGAGTCCCGGTGCTTTCCTTCCTAAGGTGATCGATATATTTTTCCGCTACANTTAATGTAGCACATATATTTTCTTTTCACCTCTTGGGTTGGATGTGAGTCCCGGTGCTTTCCTTCCTAAGGTGATCGATATATTTTTCCGCTACAACTTGAGTTGGATGTGAGTCCCAGCGCTTTCCTCCTTTATGTAGCACATATATTTTCTTGTCACCTCTTGGGTTGGATGTGAGTCTCAGTTCTTTCCTTCCTAACATACCATATATATTGTCCTCATCACATGTCCGTTCGAATATAACTCTCCAGTTAGTCCATTCTTTCTGGTGTAATATCCGTAATGGTTTCCGTCTTATGCACTGTTACCCTTTTTATTTGGAGGTGAGTCCCTATGCTTTCCATCTCGATTCGGTCCTCTCAGACAATCCTATTCTCTGAAATTATCAATGTTGAGATAAAAATTAAGCATTGAATTTGAAATCGAGTCTCCACCTCGATCGTCCGTTTTCCCGATGGTTATTTCCCGAATCTCTTTTCAGCTAGAGTAGTTGTTATTCCCCAGCGGAGACAATTGTTACTCAATTTTATACTTCTTTCTAGGTCTGTTGACGTAGAAGTCTATTTTGGTTTTTTTTATCTTGTCGGTCAACGCCAATACGCGCAGTGTGCTTGCCTAGCACACCTCATCTATTGGGGGTCCATTTGTTGACCTCACTTTTGGTCGAGGTTTAGTTTTCTTTCCGCTTTAGTATCCTAAGGTCTAGCCATAGGACTTTCCTATTGACTATTCTTAGAAAACTAGAAAAGGAACCCTCACAATTAGAAACTCCAAACTCTTCTCTACTCAACTTGAAATTCCACATATTGGTCCCAACCTCCAGCACTTCGTAGGTAGGGTCATTCTGGGGTAACTCAAGATGAGTCACCCTTAGGACTGTTGGACCTTAGGGCTGACCTTGGGTGTTGGTCTAAGGACTAAGGTACATACTTGCACTCAAAATCCCTCACAATCATAAACTTAAACTTCTTGGCTTTGGTCCCTTGATACTTTTGGGAGACTCATGTAGGTGGTCCCCTAAACCCACTAGCCCTATGCTAGGGTTCAGCTAAGACCACTACATAGAGGACCCAAAATGGGGTTTTCATTGGTCCATGGCTTATTGATGGTGGTTGGCACTCCAACTCTACCAAGATACCCAACCAAACTTTTTGCCCCTAAACTTCCTCAAATTACCTAGATACCCTTGGGACCCCAATTTTGGCCAAAATTCCCGAATTTACCCAAAATACCCAAATTGGTTCAAAAATCATTTCAAACAACTTGAAAATGCCCAAACTACCCAAAATCACCAAAATTTGCCAAATTACCGAAATGCCCCTCCTGGGCCAAAAATTCAAAAATTTCAAAAAAATCTCAAAAATTTCCAAAACCTCCCAAATATTCTTAATTTCATTTTCCTCAACTACCACATGACCTAATTTGGCCAATTTGACCATCTTTGACTAATACCCCCAAATTTCCTTTTAAAGACTCATTTTTCTCTAAATCTACCTCAAATGTCTATCAAATTGGTCTCAATTTTCCTGAATTTCAATTATAAACTCAAATTCACCCTTTATATGACTAATCTAGACCAAATCAAAGCTCAATTGATCCATGATTTAAACCCAATTTTGATTTAAACCAAAAGCCTAATTTTGGCCTTATGACTTCGTTCCACCAAATTGAACCCAAGGCATGCTCCATTTGCGATAATTTGTGTTGAAAAATCTTCATAGCATTCCAACACATAAAATTTGACCTTTAATTAGCCTTGGTAAAGCCCTAATTTCATTTAATTTCGAATTAAGTCAAAAAATCCTCAATTTTGTCCCAAATTAGCCATGTCCCCAAATTTTACTAAATTGAGGGCCTTAACCCAAAAATTTCTACTCTATTTCTTCATACAAAATCTTCACAACATTTCCTTGATCATGTGGACTATTAACTTTGGACTTACCCTAAGGCTAGCTCAACCTAGTCCCATGTCTAACCCAACATGCCCAAATTGACCAAATTTCAAAAAAAATATCCCTATAATTGACATCAATTGAACTCAAAATCACTTCAAACCTTCACCAAAAAATCTTCATAACAATCATCTACACAATGTTGATCAATCAATTGGCTCAATTGACATGGCTAGCCTAGCCCAAACCCAAGTTTTGATCACTTGAACCCACATTGAACCCATGCACTAAAGATTGTCTAACTATCCCAAAGTCATCAAATTAATGACTCCACAACCATTAGTTGGACCCTAGTGGCCAACCTAAACCTCTTAAAACCACCTAAACTAAGCCATGGACCAAATGTCCCCTAAATTAACGGAATTCATTCCATATTTGCTTAAGCTTAGGTTATTTTTGCCAGAATAAAGCCTAAACTCATTAAATTGCTGTGACATATTCCCATGGCTTACATGACCTCTCTAGCCACCTCCTCTGGCCACTCGGCCGACCTAGTGGCCGGAAAACACCAAAATGGAGAGCCACAATTATGAGGTCAAACCGAATTCAAACCTAGAAGCCACCTCATCCAAATTAAATTTTAGAGCCTCTCTGCCCTCCACCTAGGCAGCATATTTCACCTTTCAATTGGCCGTGACAGCCATCCCAAGCCATTTTTTTACAAAAGCTCCACCTTCATGGCCATGGTGTAGAGTTGAAATTTTCTTAGAGAGAGCCCTCAAAAGTGCTCACAGAGACTCTTTAAGACCTTCTCAGCTCAAGCCAAACACCTTCCCCCACTGGTTCCAACTGTGGAAGCTCAATTTTGAGCTCAAACTTCTGCTTAAAACCAGAGCACAACTCAATACACCTCCACAGTCCACCAAACTCAAATTAAACTTACCTATTCCTTCAACATAGTGAAAGAAGGAGAAGCTCCATCAAATTCGTCTTCCACAGAGACCCTAACATAGCTCTAGACCAACACCTATAGTTGGGCTTGATCGAAATCATACATAGGCCTTACACAAAGACCAGAGGCTCAATCCCTAGCTTCCTTGCACTCCAACGAATGTGTCGAGCAACTCTGATCGAAGCTTCACTTCTAAGAGCCAAGGTATTGACCTCTCCTCCTCCCGAGCCTCTTTTGATTCTCCATTTGATTAGGCTTAATTTAATTTCATGATTACCATATGGATATGTTTGTCTCACTTAGGCAAGTCCATAAGATCAAACATGAAGTGATTTGGTTGAGTCTAGGCTGAGATCTTACGGTTTTAGTGTGGACAATCACAGGATCACTCTATTTGGGCAGCTGACGGAGAGCCGTCCGATCGCGCGTGTATCGGATGGATGGGGGAGATCGAGCCGAACAGTGTTTCCTTACATGAACCGCGGGCTGAGTCAGCGGCTACGTGGATGGCAAAGTCCAACCAGAGCACGCCACGCGTGCCTTCGGAGCTGTCGAGGATACAGTCTGCGCCGCGCGTTTAAATAGAAAAATAGAAATTTTCTTATTTAAATAAATAGCCCTAGCTTTAAAAATCCATATCTTGGTGTAGAAAAATCACAAAGATGAAATAAAAATACCCTCTTGCTCAGTGAAAAGAAGAAAACAATGTGGAAATGATTTGGAGTCGATTTGAAGCATATTTTATGTTTAATTAATTAAACATTGACTTGAATGTTTTGATTCTCCATGCATGTAGGAATATCACCATGGCTTGAAGTTTTAGCATGTTGTTGCCTCTGTCTTAGAGAACATCCTCTGATTTCTCCAAAGTCAGAGGAGGTCTCTAGACAAAGAACCATATTTTTCAAATTTATGTCTATTATTTGCATAAATTAATTATGATAATTAGCATGTTGCTTAGAAAATTCCAAGAAAATTATGGAAGGTTCACTATGACTAGAGGACCCGTTGGAAATAATTTCATGAGTTAAGTCATTAAGAATGTACTTAATCTTCGCCAACCCTAAAACACTAAGGTAATCAATTTTGGAAAATACAAAAGTCTAAATGACTTAATTTTTGAGCTCTACTGTTGTCTAGGATCCAGTGAACTCACCAAAGAAATTTCAAAGCATTTTGAGTTCATTTGGTAACTTAAGTTGATTTTAAAAGATAAATATCATTTTAGTACTTAAATGATTTTTTTAAAATCAAAATATAACTAAAAAATTTATAAAAACCTAAACTTTTTTAGTTTTATATGATCAGGGGTATTTTCTAAAAATAAAATAGTATTTAAAATAAAAACTTACCTTTTTAGCTTATTTTTAAATATTTAAATAATTTAAAAAATCCAAAAAAATTAAAAGAATAATAAAATTCATAGAAATGTTCTAAATTGCTTCCTAAGCACTTAGGAACATTTAGGATATTTTTCTTGATTTTCTAAATAAAGATATTGAATTGTGAAGCTCAAAATAATTTTTAAAGGCTAAAAATGAATTTTCACTAAAATAATTCCAATAATTCAAAAAAAAAATCAGAAAAATGTGAATTTGTTTCTCTGTGTCCCTTGACATTAGAGAGATTTAATAAAATATAAAACATAATTTTCCAAATTTAAAATATTTTATAATTAATAAACACCAAAGAACTTAAAATAATTATTAAATCCAAATAAAATTCAAAAAATCATTAAATTTATTCCAAAAGCTTCTCTAGTCTATGCCTACCTCCAATAAAAATTTCAAGGCATTAGGATTTACCTTGGTCAAGTTAGGAATTTTTTTTGAAAAATCCTATTTTTGCATTAAAAATAATTATATAGATAAATTAAATTTTGAAATATCACACTTTCTCCTCTGATGTCTCAATTGGCCCATGAGTGAGGTAGGATAAAAATTCCAAAGTCATTTGAATAAAATTTGATGAATTATAAAGTGATAGAGCCCTAGGGGCAAATGTGTAATTTTGGAAATTTAGCCTTAATTAACATTTAGGCCTAATTTTAGGAAGGGAAATGGGAATTTTTTATTCTAATTAACATATTTGGATGTTTGAAGCACAAGGGGTTAATTGGTAGAAACTAACCTCACTTGTCCTAATTAAAAGGGTAAATTTATAATTTCCTTATATTACATAAATTTGGGAGTTTATCCGATTAAAAGATCCTTGATTTAGGGGTATGATTTTGGGTGTCAATAACTCACTAACCTATTTGATGAATAAAAAAAAACAAAAATATGAATCATCACCATCACTTATAAGTTAATTTCATTTGCAATGACTAAGACACTCACCAAAAATCTTAAGGGCTTAGTAGTCACTAAGGCTAAATCAAGTTTCATTTAAATAAGGATTAGAAAAGTAAACCTTGTTGAAAATTAAAACATCTTTCAAACACTACAAGCCCAAGTCAAAATGTGGCTAAGTCTCTTAAACTTGCCTTTTTAAGGGTCTTCACCCACATAATTCTTAAATTGAATCACAAGTGATAATTACCCTATTCTTAGGGATAATTAAAACATCAATGCTCACTGAGCACTAAGTGTATTTACAAGATGAATTATTAAGAAACATAATAAGTTTAAAAGAACTCGGGGTTTTCCACCAGGCAGCGAGAGAGTAGCATGGAACTTCTTTTTTGTCTACATCCGTTGGATACCTCGGAGATCTACTAAATTCAATATATTTTGCTTGACATAATCATCCTTAATTAAACTCCTAAGGACCCACGAAGATATGACATAGGGTTAGGAAAACTACCAAAACCTTACTTTTTTGCCTCTATGTAAATTGCCCTGACATGCATTTTAAGTTTCAGGTGGTGGAACGAGAAGACTCCTCAGGTACGCTTTTACAGTTTTTAGCGTTGTTTTTCTTATACTTTTATGCTTACACAAATTTTCATGTTAAACAACAATGTCACCCTGCGTGAAAACTAAAACTATCAGGATAGCCACAAAACCAAAACCAAAGCCAAAACCAAAACTAAAACTAAACTCAACCAAGATAAAATTCACCGCTACAACATGCAAAATATAAAACAACTCAAAATTTAATCACAAACATCACACAAAACTACAATTGCAACTAAATTAAGATGTCTCTATCGGATGATCGGGAATCCCTCGGAGGATGTAACCTACGGTTGGTAACGAGGCATCCTACGGTCTAAATTAAATTATGGAACTCATTAAGTTGAGCTTAGTAAGTTCATTTGGACTAAGTGAATTCAATTGAAAATAGTGGTGTTGAAACAAGGGAACCAGAGGATCCTAATCGGTGTCACCCTAATCAACTTTAACATGCCCCCATAAAATTTAAAGAACTAGAACCATAGGACCACCTGATTTGACATCATAACTTGACACACTAGAAAACTCAAACTCATCGCAGCAAGGAGCTTGGAGCTAGCATGGTGGGCAGCGCAGACATCTTCAACAGCAAAACCTGGCTTCCCCAGCTAAACCAATCTTCCTTCCTTAGACTTAAACAACAAAGCCATAGGACTTTGAGGTTGCTTGTTTATGCAACATAAATCCTCACCTTATCTTTAGGCATTTGTACAGCTCTACTGTGCAATCTAAGCCCTAACAAGTTTAAGGGTTTCGAGGTTATTGTCTATCACGACCTAAATCCTCACATCTTCCAAGCTGTTTGTGTGATCGTTTCATATGAATGTAAGCCGCAATTAAATAAAATTGGCAGGATGAAACACTAGAATAATTTATCCTCAAAACTGAAGCCAAACCATAGGGTAGACTGGGAAGTCACCGAGGATCTCCTCTGGATCTGTGGCATCCCCTAGTTTTTCCGCCTTTAGATTCTACAATAAATGTTCCAAGTTTGAACTATTCCCCTTTGCACACCTCTTTGTCCGATTTTGTTGAAAAGTTCCATCCTTCTGAAGTCCTTGAAGATAATTTTTCCTGATTTTTATCGAGAGTATTCTTAAGAGACTTGAGTCATTTAAGATGTAATTAACTATAGGGGCTTGCCCCCAGCTTAAAATAAACACTATTTAATTTTTCATATTAAATAGAGGATTGTGTCGGCAAATAAAATGGTTTCGTAGACCAAATGGATGTCATGTATTTCTTAGTTTATTTGATCTAGCATCATCCTCAAGTCTTTTGTTTATCCATGAGGATAGATACAGGGTTTGAGGTAAAGCGCTCTTTCATTTAAACTATGAAAAATATGGGGTCAGTTTTATTTTCATATTTTTTTAAACTTAAATCTATGTGTAAACTAAAGCATCCTTCCGAAGAGGGCGATGTTATTTCAATTCCGATGATCGACAGCTTTCTACGGGCAACTCCTCAAACTTTCAATTTTTTATCGTAGACAATATAAAAGTTAGTTAGTTGTTGTTTGTGAAAATGATTTTTTGTGAATATATTTGTTTGTGAATTATTGTTAGATAAATATTTGTGTTTAAAAATAATAAATACTAAAAAGACTTTGGAGAAAACAAAAAGGAAGTTTTAAATTGAATAAATCGAAAAATGCAATTTTTGACCTGTAGCGCCGATGACGTTGGCATGGGCGCTGACGATGCCCTTGACCTGAGAACAGCCTTTAATCATTTAAATTTTGTCATTTTGACCATAAACCACCATTTTTCTCATTTGATTCACCTTCAACCTACAGTTTTTTCACCTAGGGCTCGCATTTGCTTGAATTTGAGGCAATTTTAAGGCAAAGGAACTTTGGATTTCATCTTCTCTAGGTAAGAGCTTTACTTTAAATTAAATTCTTTTGATTTTCACCAAGTATTTATCTCACATTGCTGAGATTCAAAAATTTTGAAATTTTTAAGAGATTTTGACAAAATCCTTTGGTGAAAAACTCTTACTTAATAGATTTAAGTTTAAAGTGTTTTACCTTGTGATTTTCAAAATTTTTGGAATTTATTCAGATTTTTTCAAAGTTTCTCTAGATTTCTTATGACACTAAGAACGAACAAAGGAAAAAGAAAAGTAGATTATGATGAACAAAAATTGTTAGCTTTAGAGCTAGTGCTCGATTCAACAGTCTACTAGAGCATAAATAAGTAATTATGGATTGTGGTTTTAAAAATCTGAGTTGAGAAGTCGAGCGATTAATTAATGCTCGGTAGTGGGAAAGTTTTTGTTATTTTACTTCCAATGTAATTCTTGGTGTAGTGATGAAATTCTATGCCAACTTTACTGAGGCTTCTGACGACTTTATTATTGTTTATGGAAAAATGGTGGAGTTTTCTCCAAGAAAAATTAATGAGTTTTATCAGTTAGAAGATGTTAACAGTTGCCAGTATAAATCATTTTCTACTATGAATGATGCCTTGGATGAGGTTATTTTCTTTCAAACTGATGGAAGAGGAACCTGGAAAGTGAAAAATGGTGTTAAGGTAAACTTTCCTCTTTCTATGCTTAATGTAATATCTAAGGCCTAGCATTACTTTATTTCTAGAAGAATGATTCTGAAAAATCATCATAGTGAGGTGCCCAAAGATAGAGCCATCCTGAACTTCTGTATTCAGCAGGTGATGAGGATAAATGTAGGCTCTATTTTTTATATGAACACTAGATCTATTGCTCTGGGAGAGATCACTGGTGGTTTAGCACACCCTGCACTTACTTTTACACTTTGTGAACTAATAGGAGTTGATTTTAAACCCGTGAAAGAGAGGATTGAGCTTATAAAACCTATTGGGCATGTCAATATAAAGACATATGAATCTCATGTTGGATGGAGGCCTGGAAGTAAAACCACAGATATTCCTTCTACTTCGAGGACCCCTACTTCTAGTGACCCTACTAACCAAGAAATTTTGGACCAGATGATGATCCAGCTTGGAGATATCTTAAAAATGGATCATATATTACATAACATGGATGCCCAAAATGCTAACACCAATGATTTGATAAGGCAAAAGTTTGAATATGATGCTGATTATCATGATGCACTGGTGAGATACATGAAGGGTGATCATTCAGTTCAGTTTCTTACTAACTCTATTTTTACTCCGTATCAGCGGCAGAATTTGAATGTAGAAGAAGAAGATGATGATGATGATTAGTTATTTTTATTTTAGTTTATGTTTGCTTGTACTTTATTATTTTGTTATTTGTTTTTTGTTATATTGTTGAGACTATTTGTTGTTAGATTTTGAGACTCTGTTTTATTTTTGATGTTATGTTGTGAAACTGTAGTTTGTAAAACTTTTTTCATTTTTTGAATTCAGTTTAATTATGTTGTTAGTTTTTATATTTTTTTAATGTATTGTAATTAACTCTTTCTCAGTAGATTATATATGTATTATGTGCAATTTATTGTTTTAAGTCTTATAGCTTTTTATATATTAGCACTTGCAGTATTTCAGAATTAGCTTTCAAAATCAAAAGCTTCAACAGTTATGTCTTTTCTTTATGTATTTGATGTTTTCTTTCACCCTTTTTTTCAGTTCTTCATGCTAAATCTTTTAAAAATTTAAGTTTGGGGGGGAAAGAAAAATATTGTTTTAAAAAAAAGAAAAACTTAATTTATTTTTCCTCACTTAGCTATATTTTCAAAAAAATTTTAAATTTAACATGACCTTTAGTATTAGGGGTTAACATTAGATAACTATATTTATGTTTCTAAATATATAGTAAACTTAAGTAAAATTTTTCAATAATAAAGGTTAATTTTAGAGATTAAGATATTTGATATAAAAGAAAAAGACAATATTTTTATATTTTAAGTAAAGAAAATTGTATTTATGAAATATTAAAAATCTTAAAGGTTCATTTAAGAAGAAAAGAATTAAACTTTATGAAATCTTTAAGCTAATATAAATTTGTTAAGTGAAGGAATGCGAAAAGTTTTTAACTTTAAGAAGAGGATAGTGAAGTTCAAAATCATTAAAGGCTATCCAGATATAGTAATCCTCACACATAAAAAAAAAAGATGTAGGGAGAAGCTTGAGAAGATGCCTAATAAAAAATTTCTTTCACTTGAGTCAACTTAAAGAAGAAGACTTTGCTACATTTTCTAAACATTTATTTGAGTATTAGTTTGATTACTAGTAAAGTTTTATGAAGTTCTTTTTCAAATGAATACTTTAAGTGGATTTAATATGACAATTTGCAATTTTTCTTGAAAAGACTAGAGCATAAAAAATCTTGGACTTGATTGCTAAATATTCTTATACCCTTAGTATTAACTGGAGTTCTTTTGAATTTTTCTTAAGTTATGCTATTGTATTTAGTGGACTAAGATATAGAAATCTAGAAGTTAAATTCTTTTCCATAAGACATATTTTTATATTATATAGGAGTTACTTGAGGACAAGTAACATGTAACTTTGGGGGATTTTGATACACATAAAATATATAAGCATTTTTAGACCCATATTTTATACTCATTTTTGGTGATATTGCACTTTAATAGAAGGTATTTTTTATGTTTTCTTGCAGGTTGTTGAATTTTAGGACTTGAAGGAAAAATGTAGCAAAAAGGATGAAATTTAGAGCAAAAATTAAGAAGTTGAAAATTTGTTCAGCGCCGACGACACTAGAATGGGCGCCGACTGCGCTTATGGAAGTTCAGCACTATTTCTAGAATATTCAACGAATCTGGATGCTTATTGAAAAGTTCTTGGATGAACCTATTGGAGAACTGACTCTGGGCTCTATTTAGGGCCAAAATTCATAAGAAAAACTCTCTCTTGGCCATTATTCACACCCCTCTTTATTCCTCTTCATCCCTCCCAGCTCATTTTTGCCACACTTCACCTCCATACACTTTTTTCATTTTCATTCCACCACCATTTAGGGTATATTAGTGATTTTTATTTAAGAGTTTAGAAATTTGTTGTGAGATTAAGTGTGAATTCTTCTTTAAGAGTGTTGAAGAAGGAGAAAAGTGAGAGATTTCTTCTTCCTACATTTCTTAGAAGAGGCTATAAAGGATTTGCTTTGAGAAAGAGTTTTAGAAAAGTATTGTTTGTTTATTAGTGTTGTATGAACTTTCTTTTATATATGAAATTTATGTTTTGTTGTATCTTTCTCATTAAGTCTGAGTAGTTTACTTTATCTTTCTCCCTACTCTGAGATATGGTGAAATGAAGAGATAATATAGATGTACCACTATTAAAATACAAATTAAATTGTGATGATGTTTCAACTCCAAACTTAATTTACTTTTTGATATGGTTAATTAAATTGTTAAAATGTGTTGTGAAACATATGATCTGGGAAATGGAGCATGAGTTCTACAGTAGAGTGAGGATCACATTTTATTCCATGAAGTAGAATTTCGTTCATCGAATTAAGTGCAAATAAATAGGAAAAAATACTTTGTTGGGTGTAGAATTGGAGAATCTAAAGGGTTAAAGACTAATATCCCTAATTTGATCTTAGTGTTTAAAAACTAAAGTGAGAGTTAGCCTTCAGGTGAAGGGAAGTAAGAGTCCAGTGTGGGAGCCAGTATCCTCCGAGCCTAACCACAGATTTAGATACTAAACCTGAGATTTGTCAATGATTTTCTATAACACTGTATCAGGGTAGAGAATTAAAACTGCTCCTATTTGGCACAATACATATTAGAACCATTTATCTCATCTCATTTTACCAAAAGCTCATTCAGTGGGAAAGATGTTTTTTTACAGAAGAAATCTTCATCACATAAACATAGTTTAATAGTTTAGTAGTTATTGTTTAAACTTTGTATTTCAGTTTTGTTATTAGTTAAATATTTTAATTTTGATAATATCTCAACATTTGAAATTAGTCACAGTAATTTCATTTTGACTTTTTGTGAATTTCCTAGTAAATTTATCATTTAAAATTTAAACCTTCCACGTGGGATTGATATTTGGCGCTTAAATAGAAAGTCCTTTATTACTTGATAACAATACGTATACTTTCGTAGAATCCCAACATTAATTGCTTAAATTTTTTATTCATAAAATATTGCATCAAGCTTTTGGCACCGTTGTATAGCGGAGTCAACTATACAATTTTTACACAAGTATATTCTCGGGATCAAACTCTATAAACTCTGATTGTGTATATATTTTGTGTTAGCGTTCTAGTGTTGTGGTTTCATTTTGATGCTAAATTATAAATATTTTGCTTTTTGTATGTGAAAGTGTGATTAGAAAAGTGTATTTGTAAGAATTGGATTTTCAAATATAAAATTTAGTTTGGTTTTGTTTGTGAAAATACTTGTTTATGAATTATTTTAAGATGAAAATTAGTGTTCACAAAGACTAATTAGACTTTAGAGTGAATTGAAAGAAATTTGAAAATTGTGAAAATTGAAAAATTGAATTTTTGGCCATTGGTGCCGACTGTGCCGTCGACCCGAAAGTACCCAAATCTTTTAAAATTCAAGATTTGCACATTAAAACCACCATTTTTATCGTTTCAATCACCTTCAACATTCTGTTTGTGCACCTATGGCTTACTATTGCTTGGATTTGAGGTGATTTTAAGGCAAAAGAAGTTTGGATTTCATCTTCTCTCGGTAAGAGCTATAGTTTGAAGCCAAATTTTTTTATTTTCACTAAGGATTTATCATACATTGATGAGATCTGAAATTTTGAAATTTTTTTAGAAGATTTTGAAAAAATCCTTTGGTGAAGAACTCTTACTTAGTAGATTTAAGTTTAAAACGTTCCACATTGTGATTTATGGAATTTTAGGAATGAATTTTATCATAATTTCTTGGATTACCATGGGACCGAGAATGACAAAAGGAAAGATAAAGGAGGATTATAATGATAAAAAATTTGTCAACTATAAGGGGAACATTGGTTTCAATAGTCTGCTTGTAACTAAGATAGTAATTTCGGATTGATAATTTAAAAATCCTGGTGGAGAAGTCAAAAGATTAATTAATGCTCGGCAATGGGAGAATTTTTGTTACTTTACTGCATAGGTTATTATTGGTACAGTGATGGAATTCTATGCCAACTTTAAGCAAACTTCTGAGGACTATGTTTTTGTCCAAGGCAAAATGGTGGAATTTACTCTAAGAAAAATTAGTGATCTTTATCAGTTAGAGGACGTATATAGCTGTCAGTACAAATCATATTCTGCTACAAATGAGGCCTTAGCTGAAGTTATTTCTTTTCTTTGTGATGGAAGAGGAGCTTGGAAGGTGAAGAATAATGTTAAGGTAAACTTCCCTCTTTCTATGATAAATGTAGTCTCTAAGGCCAGACACTACTTTATATTTGCTAGAATGATACCAATAAATCATCATAGCAAGGTTACAAAGGATGGAGCCATCTTGAATTTTTGTATCCAGCTGATAATAAGGATAGATGTAGGCTTTATTTTTTATAGAAATACTCGTTTTATTGCTTTGGGTAAGACTACGAGTGGATTAGCACACCCTGCCCTGATCTTCACACTATGTAAATAGGCAGGAGTTGATTTTAGAATAGATGAGGAGAGGATTGAACCCCTAAGACCTATTGGGCCTGCAAATATTAAGACTTATCAATCTTATGTTGGATGGAGATCTGGAAGGAGTAAGGATATTCCTTCTACTTCTAGTAACCCTACTCTCCAATGACTTATGGAGCAACTGATTATCCAACAGGGAGATGTCTTGAGAATGGAAAGAAGAATGAAAAATATAGAGGCTAGAAATACACATAATGATGATTTGACAAGGCAAAAGTTTGAGTATGATGCTTCTTATGATGATGTGATGGTTAAATACAAGAGGGTTAGTTTCCTAGTCACCTTATTTTTATTTAGTATCAGCATCAAAACTTTGATGTAGAAGAAGAAGATGATGATGATAACTAGTAATGTTTTAGTTTGATCTTTTGTTTACTTTATAGTTGGTTATACTTTATTGTTATTGTTTATTTTTAGAGTGCGATACTTTGTTTTATTTAAGATGTTATGTTATATTGTGAATAGTAGGATTGTAAAATTGTTTACATTGGAAATCATTTTAGTATTGCTGTTAGTTTTTAGTACTTTGTTGAATGTATTTGTAGTAAATTCTTTCTCAATAAATTTTCATATGTATTGTGTGTTATTTAATGTTTCAAGTCTTGTACCTTTTTATATTAGCACCTGTAACATTTCAGAGTTAAGTTTCAATATCAGAAGCTTCAACAAGTAAGTTTTTTCTTTATATATTAAAAGTTTTCTTTCACCCTATATGTTTTAAGTTTTACATGCAAAATCTTTTAAAATTTTAAGTTTGAAAGGGAAAAAAAATTCTTTTTAAAGAAAGAAATTTTATTTTATTTTATCCTCAATTAGCTATATTTTCAAAAATTTTAAATTTAACATCACCATTGGTATTAGAGGGTAACTTTAGATAACTATATTTGTGTTTCTAAAAATACAGTAAACTTAAGTAAAATTTTTTAATAATAATGATTAATTTTAAAGATTAAGATACTTGGTATAAGAGAATAAGACTATGTTTTTCTATTATAAGTAAAAAAATTTGTCTTTTGTAGTGCTAAAAAATCATAGAGATTCATGTAAGAAGAAAAGAATAAAACTTTATGAAAAATCTTTAAAGCTAATATAAATTTATAAAGTGAAGGAATGTGAAAATTTTTTAACTTTAAGAAGGGGATAGTGAAGTTCTAAATCATCAAATGCTATCTAGATATAGTAATCCTCACATAAAAAAAAGAAAAGAAAGAATAATGATTGAAAATGATCCTGAAAAAGAAGGAAAGAAAAGAAAAAGATGTGAGAAGAAGCTTGAGGAGATGCCTAATTAAAAATTGGCTTCACTTGAATCAACTTAAAGAAGAAGTCTTGGCTAATTTTTATAAAATTATATTTAAGTATTAGCATATTTACTAGTAAATTTTCATGAAGTTCTTTTTCATATGGATGTTCTAAGTGGCTTTAATATGAGAATTTGTATTTTTTCTTGAAAAGAATAGAGAATAAGAAATCTTAGTCTTGCGTGGTAGATATCCTTATACGTTTAGTATTAACTGGAGTTATTTTTCATTTTTCTTAAGTTATGCTATTGTATTTAGTAAACTAAAATATGAAAATTTAGAAGTTAAATTCTTCACCATAAGTCATATTTTTATGTAGTAAAGGAGTTACTTGAGGACAAGTAACATTTAAGTTTGGAGGATTTTGATTCACTAAAAATACATGCATATTTAGACCAATAATTTATACTCATTTTTAGTGAAATTGCACTTTAAAGGAATGTATTTTTCATATTTTATTGAAGGTTGTTGAATTTTTGGACTTGAAGCAAAAAGGATAGAATCTGGAGTCAAAATGGAGTTTTTGAAGAAATACTCAACACAGACGGCACCAGGATGGACTCCGATGGCGCAGACCTAAAGAACAGAGGTCAAACTATCCTTAGCATCGACGACGCTAGGAGCAGTGCCGACGACACCATTTAACAGAGAGCATCAAATTAATTCACGGGCCAGTGGCGCTAATGGCGCCAGAATGGATGCCGACGACGCCAATGTCGATGCAAGACTTGTTTCAATAAGATTTGACAAACTTGGACATATTTTGAAGAGTTTTTGGATGCACATATTAGATAAACGACATTAGGCTCTATTTAGATTGGAAATTGATCAGAAAAAACACCCTTCGACCGATTTTCACTCACTTCCACGCTATTTCACATTCCCCACTGCCACTTAGAGTCCATTAGTCATTTATTTCTTTAGAGTTTTGAGTTTTTGTGGTGAGTTTAAGTGCGAGTTCTTCTCTAAGAGTGTTAGAGAGGGAGAGAAGTGAGAGATTTCTTCTTTTTACTTCTTCTGAGAAAGGTTACAAAGGATCTGCTATGAGAAAGAGTTTCAGATAAGTGTTTTTCGTTTATTATTTTTGTATGAACTTTCTTTTATATATGAAATTTGTGTTTTACCATATAATTCTCATGACGTATGAGTAGTTTTCATTACCTTTCTCCCTACTCTGAGATATGGTGAAATGAAGAGTTAATTTGGATGTGTCAATTCTGATAGTTTTTCAACACCGTTCTTAATCTACTTTTTTATCTGGCCAATTGAATTGGTAAAATATGTTGTGAAACATATGAACCGAGAAATGGAGTATGTGTTCTACAGAAAGAGTGAGAATCACATTTAGTTCCATGAAGGAGTATTTTGTTCATGGATATAAGTGCAAATAAATAGGGAAACATAATTTTTTGGGTGTAGAATTGGATATTTTAGAGTGACAGACTAAAATCTCCAATTTGGACTTAGTGTTTAAGTACTAAAGTGAGCGCTAGCCTTCAGGGGAAGGGAAGGGGAGCTATCGAGTGAGAACCAGTATCCTCCTAGCCTAACCACAGATTTAAGGACTAAACCTGACATTAGCCAATGATTTTCTATAACACTGAATCAAGGTAGAGAATTAAAATTGCTCATATTTGGCACAATATATATTTAATCCAATTATCTTATCTCATTTTACTAAAAACTCATTGTAGTTGGAAAGATACTTTTTTATATTAGAAAACTTCATCACATAAAACATATTTTAGTAGTTACTGTTTAAACTTTGTATTTTAGTTTTCCTAATAGTTAATAATTTAGTTCTGATAGTATCTCAAACAATTCAAAATTAGTGACAATAATTTCATTTTATTTATGTGAATTTCGTAGTTAATTTATCATTTCATATTTAAACCTTCCACTTGTGATCGATATTGGGGCTTAAATAGAAATTCTTATATTACTTGACAACGACACGTATACTTGCATAGAATCCTAAGATAAATTGCTTAAATTTCTTATTCATAAAATAACACATCAAGTTTTTGGCATCATTGTAAAGCGGAGTCAACTTTTTAAGATTTACACAACTATACTTTTGGGATCAGATAGCCTTCCCTACAAAATTCCATCAGCACATTCTCTGGATTAAAGGGAGCATGACACATATGCTTCTTACTCATCTTTCTCCTCATGATGAATTTAACCATGGTAAAAGAGATTTATATAAGCTATTTCTCTTAATTGGTGAGGTTTTGAGGTGCTCTCCACCTAAGCTTCTATGTCATCGTTGACCTCACTTTTGGTTGAGGTTTAGTTTTTCCTTTTTTAGTAGCCTAAGGTCTAGCCATAGAACTTTCCTATTGACTATTCTTAGAAAACTAGATACGGAACCCTCACCATTAGAAATTTTATCCTCTTCTTTACTCAAATTGAAGTTCCACATATTGATCCTAACCTCTAGCACTTAGTAAGTGGGGTAAGGGAAACTCAAGATGAGTCACCCTTAGGACTTTTGGACCTTAGGGTTGAGCCTGGGTGTTGGTCTGGAGCTAAGGTACTCACTACACTCATCTACACTCACAATCACTCACAACCATAAACTAAAATTTCTAGCCTAGGTTCGTTGATCTTTTTGGGATACTCATGTAGATGGTCCCCTAAACCTACCAGCCTAAGGGCTATGGTTTAACGAAGACCACTACATAGAGGACCCAAAATGGGATTTCCTTTGGTCCATGACTCATTTAGGGTGATTAGTTACCCAATCCTATTAAAAATACCCATCTTGGCCTTTTTCCCCTAAACACCCCCAAATTACTAAAATACACCTCCATAGCCCAAAATTTCAAAAATTTCAAAAATTCCCAGAAAATCTCAATAAATCCCAAATATTACTAATTTCATTTTTTTTTCAACTACCACATGACCCAATTTGGCTAATTTGACCATCTTTAACCAAAACCCCCAAATTTGCCTTTAAGGGCCCAAATTTCCCCAAATTCAACTCAAATGTCCATAAATTTGATCTCAATTGACCCTAATTCCACTCCTAAACTCAAATTAACTTTTGATATGGCCAAGCTAAACCAAATCCAAGTTTAATTGGCCCATGATTTGAGCCCAATTTTTGGTATAGGTTAAAACCCAATTTTGGTTACATGACCTAATCCCACCAAATTGAACCCATAGCCTAGTCAATTGACCCCAATTAATGTTGTGAAATCTTCAAAAAATCCTTATACATCAAAATTGACCCTCAATTGGCCTTGGTGAAGCCTCAAATGCATTTGATTTTGGCCTAAATCCGAAATTCCCAAGTTTAGTCCAACAATTGGCTAAGTCCCCAATTTTGACCCAATTGATATACTTAACACCCAAATTGGCACTCCATCCATGTTGAAAACTCTTCATAGGGTCTCTATTGACAATTTACAACAATAAATTTGGACTTAGCCCAAGGCTAACCCAAGCTAGACCAAGCATAGCCCAACATGAACAAATTGACTAAAAATCAAAATTCCCTCAAATTGACCATTCAATTGAGCTTAAAACTACTTCCATCTTTCATCAAAGTTGTTCTTTATGATCATGTACACCAAATAAAACATTTATTTGGGTCATTTGACAGGGCTAACCTAGCCCAAACCTAAACTTTGATCACTTAAACCCACATTGAACCTGCACTAAATGTGACCTAGCCACCCTAAAATCACCAAATTAACTCCACCACAGCCATTAGTTGGACTTAGTGACCAGTCCAAACACCATGAAACCACCTAAATCAAGCCATGGACCAAAGGTCCCCTAAATCAAGGGATATTATTTCAAAAAAAAATGCATGTGCTGAAGATATCCTTACGAAAATTAGGTATTATTGCACTAAATTGCTGTGACATATTCCCCTAGGTTCCCTGAGCTCCTAGCCACCTCCCCCTAGTCGGCTGGCCGGCCTAGTGGCTGGAAAATCTCACAACTGAGAGCCACCCCCATGGGACTTCACCCAAATCATGCCTAGAGGCCAACTCAGTCAAATTGAGTTGTAGAGCTCCTCTGCCCTCCACTTAAGGTCCACAATGCACCCAAACTTGTGCCCTGAGAGCCACCCCATGGCCATTTTTATAAAAACTCACCTCCACGACCTGGGAGGTGTGCTGAAATTTTCTTAGAGAGGCCGCTCCAAACTTCTCATAGAGCTTCCCTATGATCCCCTTAGTGCATTGCAACTATTTTCCCCCACTAATTCCCACTGTTGTAGCTCAATTTTGAGCTTGAAACATTGTCGGAAACTAGGACAGAACCCAATACACCTCCAAAGTTCACCAAACCAAAATTAACTACACCCACACCTTCAAAATAGTGAAAGAATATAAAGCCTCATCAAATCCCTTTCACAGAGCCTCTACCATAGCTCTAGACCAACACCCAAATTTGAGCTTGGTCAAATTCATACTTAGGCCTTACACCACAACAAGAGGCTTAATCCCTAGCCTCCTTGGATCTCAACAAAAGTGTCGATCACCTCTGATTGAAGCTTCCCTTTTCAGAGCAAAGGTATAAAACCTCACCTCCTCCCGAGCCTATTTCAATTCTCCATTTGCTTAGAGTTAATTTGATTGTTTGATTACCGTATGTATGTGTTTGTCTCACTTAGACAAGTCCATAGGATCAAACCCAAAGTGATTTCCTTGAGTCTAGGCTGAGATCTTAGGGTTTTAGTGTGTACGGTCACGGGATCATTTTATCGGGGACAATGACGGGGAGTCGTTTGATCAAGTGTGTATCAAATGGACGGAGGAGATTGAGCTAGACAGTGCTTCAGGACATAAACTGTGGGCCAAGTTAGCAGCTACGTGGACTGCAGTGTCCAACGCGTTGTTTAAATAGATAAATAGTGTTTTTTCAATTTATTTAAATACCCCTAACTTAGAAAATTCATAAATTTGTGTAGAAAAATCAAAAAAATAAAATATAAATACCCTCTTGCTCAGTGAACAGAGGTGAACAATGTGAAATAAATTTCAAGTCCATTTGATGCAAATTTTATTTTTAATTAATTAAACACTGATTTGAATCATTTGATTCTCCATGCATATTGACACATCACCTTGGCATGAAATTTTGGCATATTAGAACCACTATTAAGGGAAACATTATCTAATTTTTCCAAAGTCAAAGGAGGTTCCTAGACAGATATCCATATTTTTCAAATTTTTACACATTATTTCCTTAAAATAATAATGGAAATTAGCATGTTGATTAGAAAATTCCAAGAAAATTTTGGAAGATCCCCCATGACCAAAGAAGCTTTTGAATATAATTTCATGGGCCAAGTCATTTAAAATATACCTAATTTTCACAAACCCTAAATCAATAAGATAGTTAATTTTGGAAAATATAAATATTTAAATGACTTTGTTTTTTATCTCCACCATGGTCCTTGATCCAGAGAACTCACCATAAAAGTTTTAAAATATTTTGAGTTCATTTGATAAATTAGGTTGATTTTTAAAGTTAAACATTACTTTTGACATTTAAAGAAATTTTAAAAATGAAAACACAGCTCATAAAATTATGAAACTTAGTTTTTTGAGTTCTCTATGATCAGGGGTATTTTCTAAAAATAAAATAATATTTAGAATAAAAACTTGATTTTTAACCTATTTTAAATAATTAAAAATCCCTAAAAATAACAAAAATAATAAATTCATGGGAATGTTCTAAATTGTTTCATAAGAACTTAGAAACAATTAGAATAATTTTCCTAGTTTTCTAAATAAAGATATTGAATTTTAAAGCTTAAAATAATTTTTAAAGGCTAGAAAAATGGATTTCCACTAAAATAATTCCAATAAATGAAATAACATTTAGAAAAATATAAAAACTTCTCCTCTGAGTTCTTTGATTTCTGGGATACTTTTCAAAAATATAAAACTTAATTTTCTACATTTAAAATATTTTATATTTAATAAATACCTCAGAAATTAAAATAATTCTTAAAATTTAAATGGAATTCAAAAAATCATGGAATTTGGTCCAAAGACTTCTCTACTCTAGTGTTAACTTCAGTAAAAATTTCAAGGGATTAGGATTTACCTTGGTCAATTTAGGAATTTTCTTTAAAAAAACCTATTTTTACATGAAAATAATTATATAAATTTAATCAAATTTTGAAAAATCACGTTTCTCTTTTGATATCTCAATTGACCCATGAATGAGGTAGGATAAAAATTCTAAAGTCATTTGAATTGAATTTGACAAATTATGAAGTGATAGAGTCTTAGAGGCAAATGTGTAATTTTGGAAAATTAGCCTTAATTAACATTTTAGCTTGATTTAAGGAGAGAAATGTGTAACCTCTGATCTTAATCAATTTATTTGATGTTTGAAACATAAGGGGTTAATTGGTAGAAATCAATCTCACTTTCTTAATTGAAAAAGATAAGTTAATAAATTTCTAAATTATTAAAATTTGTGAGTTTATTTAAATAAAAAGAACCTAAAACTTAGGGGTATGATTTTGGGTGTTAATAACTCATCAATTTAATACCCCTATTTTGATGTTCAAATAAGATTCAAATAACGAATCATGATCACCTAAAGCTTAACCTTCTCAAAACTAACTAAGACACTCACCTAGGTCTTAAGAGCTTAGTAGTAACGCAGGCTAAATCAAGCTTCATTTAAATAAGGATTATAAAAGTAAATATCATTGAAAATTAAAACGTCTTTCAAACACTACAAGCTCAATTAGGGTCAAAATTTGGCTAAGTGTTCCAACAACACTAACTTGCCTCTTTAAGGGTCTTCGACCACATAATTCTTAAATTGAATCAAAAGTGATAATTACCCTATTCTTAGGGATAATTGAGACATCAGTGTTCACTGAGCATTAAGGGTATTTACAGGATGAATTATTAAGCAACATCATAAGTTTAAAAGAGCTCGGGATTTTTCACTAGGCAGCGAGAGAGTAGCACAGATCTGCTTCTTTCTTTAGATATGTTACATACATCGGAGATCTACTCAACTTAATATGTTTTGCTTGACAACATCATCCTTAACTAAACTCCTAAGGACCCACCAAGATATGACATAAGGCTAGGAAAACTACCAAAATTTTACTTCCCTGTTTCTTATAAACTACCTTAACATGCCTTTTGAGTTGCAGGAGGTGGAACGAGAAGACTCGTCAGGTACGCTTTTACAGTTTTTCAGCGTGTCTTTCTTGTACTTTCATACTGTACTTTCATACCTACAAATTTGCATGTTAAACAACGATGTCACCCTGCATCAAAACTAAAACTATCAGGATAGACACAAAACCAAAACCAAAACCAAAACTAAAATCAACCAAGATAAAAATTAACCGCCACAACATTCAAAATATAAAATAACTCAAAATTTAGTCACAAACATCACACAAAACTACAACTTCAACTAAATTAATATGTCTCTATCGGATGATCAGGAATTCCTCGGAGGAGGTAACCTACGGTTGTTAATGAGGCTTCCCATCGTCTAAATGAAATTATGGAACTCCTTAAGTTGAGTTTAGTAAGTTCATTTAAACAAAATGAAACCAATAGAAAATAATGGTGTTGGAACGACGGAACCGTAGGATCCTAACCGGTGCCGCTCTAATCAACTTTAACATGCCCCCATAAAATTTAAAGAACTTCAACTATAAGGCCACATGATTTGACATTATAACTTGACACACTAGAAAACTCAAACTCGTCACGGCTAGGAGCTTGGAACTAGCATGGTGGGCAGCACAGCCATCTTCAATAGCAAAACCTGTCTTTCCCTCCTTTTCTCCTCTTTTGCTCTATCTCTCACATTCATTCTCTCTTGCCCTATGTCTCAGTAGAACTCTCTCTCCCCTCTCTCCTTGCCTCCCAACTTATCTCTCTCCTTTCTCTCTCACTCTCTCTATTTCTTATGTTCTCTTTTTATTTCTATCTCTTACTTAATCTCTCAATGTCTGTCCCTCCTTGTCTCTTGGCATTCTTTCTCACATTCTTTCTCTGCCCCTTCTCTCTCATTCTCTTTTGCTCACCTAGATCTATCAATCTTTTGCCTTCTTTTTCTCTCTCAAACTCTCTAGCAAGATGTGGGGAGAAATAAAGATGGATGGAGAGGGAGAACAAATGAGGGGAGGAAAAAAGACAAGTGAGAGAACGAGTAATAGAGAGAATGATGGGGATAAAGAGATTGGAAGATCTGTGGAGAGAGAGAAAGAAAGGGGGAGAGTGAGAACGAGAGAAGGTCAGGAAGAGAGAAAGAGGGATGGGATGAGAGAGAGAACAAGACCAAGAGAGAGTGAGAAAGAGAGAGCTGAAGAGAGGGAGGGGAGTGTAAATAAGAGAGGGAGGGATGAGGGAGAGAGATCAATTGATCACCCCATCTTCCTCTCACTCACTCTCTTTATCTATTTTTCTCTCACATGTGAGAGAGAGTTAGGAGAAGTGAGCAAGACTTAGAGAAGGAAAGGTGATAAAAAGAAAAATGTAGAGCTATAAAGAGATGAGAGAAAAAGAAATAATGAGAGATAGTGAGGTAAAGAGAGTGGAAGGTGGGGAGAGTGGGAGAAAGAGGGAGAGGGAGAGACAAATCAAAAAAGGGAGGGGGAGAGTGAAAGAGAGAATGAGAGTAGAGAAATATAGAGATAGAGCAAGGAGAGATAGAGAGATAGCAAGATAGACAGAGAAGGAGGTTCTCTCTCTCTGTGTTGGAGAGAGCTAGTGAGGTGAGAGAGAAAGGGAAAGAGAGTAAGAGAAAGATGGGGAGGGAGAGAGAGAGAAAGAGAAAGCGGGAGTAAGAGGAATGGAGTGGAATTAAGAGAGGGGATATGAGGGAGAGACATCAGTTTATCCCCTCATCTCTCACTCACTCACTCTGTTTATCTGTCTATCTATCCGATGTGAGAGAGGGCTAGAAAGAGGAGAGTAGAGAGAGAGAGCAGAGACATAGGTGGGAGGAGACTTAAAGAGAGAAAGGAGATAGAAAGAAAGATATAGATAAGGGAAAGAGAAAGAATAAGATATAGTGAGGTAGAAAGAGTGAAAGATGGTGAGAGTGAGAGAAAGAGGGAGAGGGAGAGAATATAAAAAATGGGAGGGGAAGAGAGTGAAAGAGAGAATGAGAGTAAAGAGATATAACAATAGAGCCATGAGAGATGGAGGGATTGAAAAATAGACAGGGAAGGAGGGTCTCTTTCTCTCTCTCTCTGAGGTGGAGAGAGTGTGAGAGAGGTGACATGGAGAGGGAGTGATGTAGAGGGAAAGGGAGAGGGAGACAAAGAGAGAAGAGAGATAGGGGAAAGCAAGAGAGAAATATCAAAAGTGAAAGAGAGTGAGATAGAGCAAGAGAAAGAGAGCAAGGGAGAGTGAGAGAAAGAAAGGGAGAGTGATAGTGAGGGTGAAAGAGAGAGAAAGGGGAAGAGATAAAGAAAGAAGAGGGAGGTAGAAAGAAAGAGGGAGGTAGAATGAAAGAATGTAAGTAGGAGGGAGGATATTAGAAGAGTGAAAGAGTGAGAGAAGAAGGATAACGATAGAGAATGAGAGTAAGAGAGAATGGGATAGACATGTTAGGGAGACAAAGAAGAGTGATAAGGGGAGCATTAGAAAGGGAGAAAGAGAGAAAGAGGAAGAGAGCAAAAGAGGGTAAGGAGAAATGCGAGGGAAAAAAAGGGAGAGGAGCAAGAAATGAAGCTAAATGGAGTGAGAGTGATAGACAAAGTATTATTTGAATCATGGAGAGATTGTGGGTGGTAGTGAGAGTGAAATATCTCAGTAGCACTTTATCTATATCTCTTACTCTTACTCTCATTCCCTATAGCTCTCCCTATTCTATCACTCTCATACTCTCTCTCCTCTCTCGTGTCCTATCTCTCTACCTCCCTCTTTTTTGCTAGAGAGAGACAAGGAGAGATTAAAACAGAGAATAATAAAAAAGAGAGAGAGAGAGGGAGTGGGAGAGGTAGAGAGTTGTGGAAGAGAGAGAGAGGTTGAGTGTATGAGAGAAAGAATGATTGAGAGAGGGAGATAATTAGAGGGATAAAGGAGAGAGTGGGAGAGAGGGACAGAGGGAGATAAAGATAAAGATAGAGAGACACAAGAGAGATAGAGAATAGAGAGGGTAGGGGAGAGGTAGAGAGTGATGAGAGGGAAAGACAAGGTAAAAGAGAGAGAATGAGAGAGTGTGATATAGCTCTTTTCATTCACCTCTCTCATGCTTCCTCTTCTCTCTCTTTCTCTCTCTTTCTCTTTCACTCACACTCTATTTCTATGTCTCACCTCTCTCACTCTCTTTCGCTCTCTTTCTCTGTTTTACTATCTCTCTCTAATTTCTCACTCTCTCTCCCTCTATGCTATTTTTTCTACTTTCTTTCTATCTTCTCTCTCCCCCTCTATTACCTCACTTTAGAGAGCATATTTGCTCATTTCTCTATCATTCACTCTCTTTCATGCTTCTTCCTCCCTCTCTTCTCTTTCTCTTACTCAAGTTGTCTCTCACCCTCCCTCAATCCTTCTCTCTCCTTTTCTTGATTCTCACACTCTATCTCTTTATCTCTCTCCCTTTCTTTCTCTTTCTTTCTCTCACTCCCTCTCAATCTCTCCCTCTCTCTCTTTATTTTTTGCTTCTCTTGCTCTCTGCATCACTAGCTCGTTTTATCTCTCACAATCTCTCTCTCTCTCTCCCTCCCTCTTTCTCACTGTCTTTCAATCTCTCTATTCTTTCTCTCTCTCCACCTCTCTCACTATTGCTCTTCCTTTTGCACTTTTTCCCTCCCTCGCCTCCCTCTCTTTCTCTATCTCTCATTTGTTCTATTTCTTCCACCCTCTCTCTCCCCTCCCATTCTCTCTCTTTTGCTTCTCTCTTTCTCATTCTTTCTCTGCTCTCTCTATCTCCTTCTCTTTCTGCCTTTCTCTCTCACCCTCACTCTCTCTGTTGCTCTTGCTTTCCCACCTCACATTACTCTCTTTATCTCAACATGTCTCTTTCACAGTCACATTCTACCTATGCTTACCTCCCTCTCTTATTGACTCTTTTCTCCTCCCTCCCATCTCCTCTCCCATTCTCTCAATCCCTCTATATCTCTTTCTCTCTCTAACACAATCCCAATGGTTTGCCCTTCTCTCTCACATTATCCCTGTTCCCCATCTCCCTCTCTCTCTTTCTCTCTTTCTCATTTTGTCCCTTTCTATTTCTCTTTCTCTTAATCTTCTCTTCTCACTTTTTTTCATATCATAGAAAGTGGAGATAAGGAAAGAAAGAATAAGAGATTAGTTTCTCTGTAACTTTGTCCTTCTCTCCCTTTTTATTTACTCTCTCCCTTACTCTCTCTCACTCCCTACCTCTTGAGAGAGATATAGTGAGAAAAAAAGTGATAGTGTGTGATATGGAGAAAGACTGAGGGGTATTAGAGATGGGAGATATGGATAAAAGGACCTAGATAGTAAAGGCAAAAGAGAGTGAGAGAAAGAGGTGGGAGAGAGCAATGATAAAATTGAGAGAAATATTTCCTTCATTCATTTTTTATCTTTTTGACTCTTAGGGAGGGAGAGTTTGAGTGGGAGATAAAATGAGAGAGGTGGAGAGGGAGGGAGGGAGAGTGGGTAAGAGAGAAAGAGTTAAGAGTGAAAGTGGTGAGATTCATAATAGAAGAGAGATATCACCCTATTCTTCCCCTATCTTCTCTCCCCCTTCTCTCTATATGATTGTCCCTCCATCCATCCTCATTCCCTTTCTTTACATTGCTCTCTCTCTTTGAGTGTGATAAAGACAAAGAGAGGGTGTGAGAGAAAGATAATGAGGGATAATGTGTGGTAGAAGTGGGAGAGTGATAAAGAATAGGAGAGAGTGGGTGGAGAATTGAAGAAGAAGGGGAGCTCTTTCTCCCTCTCTCTCTCACATGCAAACACTTCTCTCCCTCTTTCAACTCTCTTTATCCTCACCAATCTCTCTCTAAGTCTTTCCATTGTTCTCTCTCTCTCTCTTGTCTTACTTTAAAACTCTCCCACATTAATTCTCTCTCACTCTTGCTCTCTACCTCACACTCACTCTCAAATACACACATTCTCTCTCTCTTATTCTCTATCTCACCCTCCCTCCTTCCTCTTTTCTCTCTCTTCCCCTCTCTCTGGCTTCCTCATTTCCTTTCCCACCCTCTAACTCTCTCTTTGACTTTATCTCTCTATCTCTATCTCCATCATAGCCTCCCTCGCCTTTTAACTCTCTCCAACTCTAAATCTCTCTCTTACTCTCCCTCTCTCTCTCTTCCTTCTCTTCCTCTCTAGATTTGTTCCTCTCACTTTCTCTAGCTCCCTCCCTTCATCCATCTCTCCTATCCCTCAAAGGGAGGGAGTGACATAGACAATGAAGAGTGTGTGCGTGAGAGATAAACAATGAGAGCTCTCACTTTCTATCTCTCTCATTTTTTATTTCTTGTAATTTCTAATTATCTTCACTTCCTTATCTCTCCTCTCTCATTGTCACTCTCTCTCTCTCTCTCTCTCAAATTATCAACATTTCACTCTCTCAACTCTTCTATCAAGAGATAGAAAGAAATAGGGATATTAAGGGTAACAGAAGCATGGGAGTGAGAGAAAGAGAGGGAGGGAGTGATGGGGATTAGGAGAGAGGAACGGGTTAATAGTTTAGGGAGAGAGAGAAAGATACGAGATAAGGTAATGAATGATGAAGAGAGAGAATAGTGAATGAGAAAGTGAGGGAGCAAGAGAGAGAAGAGAGAGTGAAGAGAGAGTGTGTGAAAGAGAGAGAGCAACGTAGAAGGAGAGAGAGGGGAGAGATAGAGAGAATGGAGGTATCACTTTTTATCTCTCTCTCAAAATAATCATTTCTTCCCCTCCCTCTCTCTTCACTCTCTTATATCTCTCTCCATCTCAAACTCTCCTTCCATACTAGATAGAAAGAGATAAGATGAGAGGCAAAATTCTCTTTTAGTTTAACTCTTGTTCTCGCCCTTCTACCTCTGTCTTTCTTTCTACTCATTCTATTCAGCTCTTGCTCTCCAGGTCTTTACATCTCTATATCTTATTTACACTTGCACTTTCTCACTCTATTTCTTTTTTTCTCCCGCTATCTCTCTCAAGAGATAGGAAGAGAGAGGGATACGGAAGAGAAAAAATAGATAGAGCGGGAGAAGGGGAGAGATAGTGAGAGAAAGATTACTCTCGCTCAATATTTCTTGATCTCATCTCTTATCTTTCTACGACTGGAAAACTGGAAGGGAAATAAAGAGATAGTTAGAAATGAGTGTGAGTAGAAATGAACAAGAGACCGAGAGAAGAGAGGGGGAACAAATAGAAAGATAGGAAGAGAAGACAGAGAAGAGATAAGAGAGAGAAGAGCGAGGGAAAGCCAGGGGTGGACAGAGTTAAGGAGGAAGAGAAATATAGAGGGAAGGAGATTGATAGAGAAGGAGAGATAGGGAGAGTAAGAGAGAGAAGAAAGTTTGAATAAATAAGGATGAGAGAGAGCAAGGGAGAAAAAAATAAATTGAGTGAGAGAAGGGGAGAGATAGTGAGAAAGAGATTACTCTCTCTCAATCTTTCTTTACCTCATCTCTTCTCTTTCTTTGATAGGAAAAGTGGAAGATAAATAAAGATATTGTAAGAAATGAGTGAGTAAAAAAATAACAAGAGACAGAGACGAGAGAGGGGGTACTAAAAGAGAGATAGGAAGAGAAGAGAGAGAAGAGAGAGAAGAGAGAGAAAAAGTTGAGGGAGAGAAATATAGGGGATGGAGAGTGATAGGGAAGGAGAGATAGGGAGAGTGAGAGAGAAAAAAAAATAGGAATGAATGAGGATGAGAGGGAGGGAGGGAGAGGAACAGAGAGTGAAGGACAAAGAGTGGGAGAAAGAGCAAGAGAGGGACAATGAAAGACAGGTGATGGGAGACTGAGAGAAGCGACAAAGCTATTTTGAGCTAGTGAGGGAATAAGAGAAAATAGGGCGTTAGAGAGAGGAGAGGCAAGTAGAGGCACAGAGAGGAAGGAAGAGCGAGAGAGAAAGGAAGTGAGAAGATGAAGAGAGAGTGATATCTCCATAAAGAAAGGTCTCTTGTACTCTCTTTCTTTCTCTCACACTCTCTTTCTTATAATTTTGCATCTCTTTTTTGTATCTTTTTATCATTTTTCTTGCTATGTTCCTTACTCTTTCAAGAGAGGGGAGACAAAGAAAAGGAGGAAGAAACAGAGAAAGTAAGAGCGAGAGAGAGGTAAGAAAGAGAAAATTGATAGCGATAGAAAGGAGAGGCAGAGAGAGAAAGGGAGAGAGAGTGAGGAGAATAAGAGAGAGAGGCACTGAGCGAAAGAAAAAGGGGGAGGGATTGGGAGGGACAACTTTATATCTCTCTCCCCCCTCCATCATCTGTCTTTCTCTCTTGTCTCTTATCTTAATCACTCTCGCTACTCTCTCGCTCCATCTCTTCTCTCTTTTGTCATTCTCTCACGATCTCACACTTTTTTCTTTCTCTCCCTTCCCCTCTCTCTGCTTTATCTCTTTCCTCCCCTCCCACTCTTTCACTCTTTCCCTTTCCCTATCAATCTTACTCCCCATCTCTCAACCACAATCTCTTTCTCTCACTCTCTCGCTCTATCTCTTTATATCTTTTCCTCTCTCTCCTACTTTCTCTCAATCTCTCTTCCTTCCTCTATCTCTTTTTCTCTTTTACTCACTTCCTTCATTCTATTTATCTTTAACTCTTACTCTCTCTAACTCTTTTTCTCTTCATCTCTCCCTTTCACCGGCTTGATGGATAATGGTATAGTAGAGGTTGGGAGAGAGGGATGAAAAAAAGAGATAGTGAAGGAAGAGAAAAATATAGAGAGGGCAATATAAGAGTGAGAAAGAGTGAGAGAGATAATAACAGAGGGAGATGAGAGAGCATGAACCAAAAAGAGAGAGTATGGCCCCCTCTCTCTCTCTCTTTATCTCTATATCCACTCCTATTTCTTCTCTTTTTTTTTATCTCCAGCTCACTTTCTACTCTAACGGAGGGAGGGTGAGAGGGAGAGAGAAGGAGAGGGGAGAGAGAGAGAGAGAGGAAGTTAAGAGGGAGAGAGGGAGGGTGGTAGTGATGGAATGAAAAAATTCAGAGTATGAGAGTGTAAGAGAGAGAGGGAGGGAGAGAAAAGAGAATGAGGACAAAAAGAAGGGAGAGAAGGAGAGATGAACAAGGAGGGAGGTAAAAGACAATATAATGATAAAGCAAGAAAAAGAGAACTAGAGAGAACGTAAGGGAGAGAGAATAGAAGCGAAGAAAAGAAAGGGATTGAGAAAAAAAGCTAAAAAGAGTGGAGAGAGGAGATAGAGAGTAAGTATAAAAGAGAGAGAGGGGAGGGGGAAGAATATAGAAAGAACGAGAGAGATGTAGAGCAGAGAGAGATAAGATAATGAGAGAGAATTAGAGATAATGAGGTAAAGAGAGTGAAAGAAGGAGAGAGGGAGAGAACGAGGGGGAGGGAACGAGATATGAAGAGTGAGGAAAGGGGAGAGAGTGAAAAAGTGAATGAGAACAAAAAGGAGAGAAGGAGAGGTAGAGAGAGAAGTTTTAAGGATAGAGGAGAGCCAAAAAAATAGGTAGAGAGATATTTTCTTTCTTCTCTCTCCCTTTCTCTCATTCTCTCTCTTCCCTTCCTCTAGAGAGCATATTTAGTAATTTACTCTCTCTCTCTCTCACACTCATTCTCTATCATGCTCCCTCCCTCCCTACCTCTCTTTTATCTTTCTTAAACAAGCTCTCTCTTACCTCTCATTGTCCCCTCATCTCTCTTCTTCATGGTTTTCTCACTTTATCTCTCTATACCTCTCTTCCTCTTTTTAGCTTTCTCTCACTCTCCATCCCTCTCTCTCTCTCTCCTTCTCTTTTTATCACTTCTTTTTCTCCCTCTACCTCTAGCTCTTCTTCTCTCTCGCCATCTCTCTTTGTTATTCTTTCACACTCCATCCCACTCATTATCTCTATTATTTCTCTACGTTATCTCTTTCTTACATTATTCTCTCTCCTCCTCCTAATCTTCACTTTGATAATTACTATCTTTCACTCTTTTTTTTCTCTCATTCTCTCCCTACTCACTCACTCACTCTCTCCCCCTTAGGTTGTCTCTCATTTGTTCTCTTTCTCCCTCCCTCCCTCCCACCATTGTCCCTTAATCTAGCACTCTTACTCTTCACTCTCTCTTCATCTTCTATTTTTCTCTCTCATTTTCTCTCTCATGTATCTCTCACTCCCCGATCTCTCACTAGTATTCTATCTCTCTCGCTCACTCTCATTAGAAGGGTGAGTGAGTGGAAAGGGCTGGGCCTTTCTCTCTCCCTCCCTCACGATCGCTCATTTCTCTCTCTCTCTCACTCACTATTTCTCTCCCTCACTTCCCATCAACCTCTCTATCTCTTTTCTCTCCCTTCCCTTTTTTTTCTCTATCTCGCTCTCTTCCTTTTAACTCACTTTCCACATCTCTTACGCTCTCTTTTATAATTCTCGCTCTTCTCTATCTCTTTCATTTCTCTATTTCATTCCCTTTATCTTATCCTCTCTCACTCATTCTCTCTAGTTCTCACTCACTTATCCATCTCTCACTCTCTCTATCTCACTTTTCTCTTTCTTGATACATTCTACCTCTTTATAAATTGCTCTCTTACTGAATCTTTTTTCTCTCCCTATTTATTATCCCGTATTTTTATTCCCTCATTCTATCTCACTCTCTCTCCAACACCCTACCTCTTTCTCTATATCTTCCTTTCCCTCTCTCTCATTATCTCACTCTCATTCTCTCACATAGTCCATCCATGTTTTATCATTGTCTCTACTAATCTCACTCTACTGCTTTGCGCTCACTCTTCTCTTCTCTTCTCTCTTTCACTCTCCCCTCCTTTCCTCTATTTTTAACCCTACCTCTATTTCAAATCCTCTATTTCTCTTGATTTTTCATTAATCTCTTTATCTCTCTCTTTCCCTCTACCTTTTCCCTCTCTCACTCTCTCTTGCTCTCCTCCCTTTCCATTCATCCCTCCTCTCCCTTGATAGTACAACAAAGAGATGAGAGAAAGAGAAAGTGGGGGAATGATAATAAAAGTGATAGAGATGAGTGAGTGATAAAGGCAAATAGACTGATAGAGAGTGAGTGATAGTGAGGGAGGGATAAAGAGAGAATGAGAGAGTGTGTGTGAGAGAAACTTTGAGGGAGTGAGAGAAAGCTTTATTCTCTATCTTAACTCACTCTCTCACTTGCAATCACTCTTGAAATCTTGCTTTATTTATTCTCTCTTGCTCGCTATAGTAGCAGAGAGATGGAGGTAAAGAGAATGATAGAGAAGCTTCATATTCTCTCTCTAATGAGTGAGTGAGTGTGAGAGGGAGAGAGCAAGAGAAAGAGAGTGAAGGTTGGATAGATATCATAAGTAAGAGAAAGAGAGAGAGATAGGTTGGTCCTCTCTCTTCTGCTCTTGTTCTCTCTTTTTCTCTTCTCTCTATTTCTGACTCTCTCTATTTCACTCTTGATACCTCCCTTTCTCTTCCCCTCTCTATTTTTTCTCTTACTCTCTCCCTCTCTCACACTCATTATAAGAGACAAGTGTATTATAATGTAAGCAAAAGAGAGAGAGAGAGAGAGGAGAAGAGTGGAGTGAGAGAGAAAAAGAGAGAATGAGAGAGGGTGGGCGTGTGAGAGTCAAAGTGTGAGTGAGTGAGTGAGTGAGTGTGTGAGAGAGAGAGATAGAGAGTAAGAACTCATTTTACCGTCTCACACTCTCTTTCTTTTATAATCTCTCATTCTCTATTCTCTTCCTATCTATCTTCTCTCTCTCAAATTATCAGGTCTAAGTCCCCAATTAAAGAAAAATGATTTTAAGAGTAAGAAAGAAGAGAGGGAGTGTGAGAGAGAGGGAGCAAGAGAGGGAGCGAAAGTGAGAGGGCGCAAGAGAATAAAGGTAATGGCAAGACAGGGAAAAAGTTAGAAATTAAGAAAGAGATAGAGAGGAGATAGGTGGGGTGAAGGGAGAACATTTCTCATTCTCTCTCGCTAACAAACTCCATCATTCCTTACTCAAATCCTCTACCTCTCCTCCCAATCTCGGGCACTCTCTCTCTCTCTCTCACTTTCTCTCCCTCACTTACTACCTCTTTATATATCTATCTCTCACCCATTTCATGATCTCTCTCTCCTCTCAACATTGAATCTCCCTCCCTTTTTTCTTTATCACTATATCTCTTACTTTCTCCCACTCTGCTCTTTCTCTCTCTTCTCTATCTCACTTTCTTTATCTCTCTCTCTCTTCATCCTCCTCTCTCTTTTTATCTTTCTATCTTCTTCATCATTATGAAAGAGAGAGAAATATACATCATTCGCGCTCTCTTTCATATTATCAACACCTCTTTCTCTCCCTCTCTCTCCTTCTCTCTAATAGTAGAGAGAAAGAAAGCAAGAGGAAAAGAGGAGAGAGAGGGATGAAGAGAGCATCCCACTTCTCTCTCGCATTGTCTATCATTCTCCTTCTCTCAAACTCGCACTCTTACTATCTCTCTTCACCTCACTTTATCTCTCTCTCCATCTTTCTCCCTCATTCCCGCTCTCAACCTTCCTCTCTCCCTCCCTCTCCTTCCCTTTCTTCAAAGGGACAGAGTAGGAGTGAGAGAGAGAGATAATCAAAGGATAGGGATTAAGAGAGTGAGAGATAGAGTATGAGCTCTCCCTCCTTTTCACTCTTTATCTTCTATAACTCTCTCTACCTCTCACTCTTTATTTCTATTTATATTTTGCTAAAGAGTGTGAAAGAGAAAAATGTGAGAGAGGAAGAGAGAGAGGGAGCACAATAGAAGAGAGAAAAAACACTCTTCTTTACCTCTCCTTCTGTCATTCCCATCTCTCTTTTTCTCTCTTTCTTTGTCCCTCTGTCCCTCCCTATCTCTTTCTCCCTCCATATCTTTCACCTCACACTCTCTTTCTCCACTTTACCCTTTTCTCTCCTCTCTCACTCTTCCCTCCTTAACTCATTTGCTCTCTACTCTCTATTCTCTTTCTCTATCTTATCTATCTCTTAATCGCTCTTATCTCTCTCACTATTTTCTCTCCCTCTCTCTTGTACCTCACTCCCAGTCTCTCTTTCTCCCTCATTCCCACATTAATCTCCTCATTCTATTTTGTATCTCTCTGTTCCAACCCCTCCCTCTCTTCTCTCTTTTCTCACTATCCTTTTCTCCATCTATCACTCACTCTCTCTTCTCATTGAATGGAAAGAGAGAGGGAGATAAGAGAGTGAGAGAGTGAGAGCTAGAGAAGGTGAGAGAAAATGAGAGAGAATGGAGTAGAGAAGAGTGTGAGAGGGGAGGGAGAGAGTAAGAGTGAGAGAGAGGAAGAGAGATAGAGATTGAGAGAGAAATGGAGAGAGAAAATAGAGAGCAAGAGAGAAAGAGTGGGAGAATGAGAGAGAGAAAGAAAAAAGTCAAAGAGAGGGAGAGAAGGAGGTAGGTAGAAAAAGAGAGAAAGATGGAGTGTGGGAGGGAGAGAGGGAGGAGAGACAGATAGAGTCAGAGAGAAGAATGAGTGATAGAGATTGAAACATAAAAGATAGATAGTGAGGGACATAGTAGAGGAAGAGTGAGAGAGGGTAATATAGAAAGAGAGAGAGAAGAGATTGATAGAGGCAAAATGAGATACAAAATAAGAGAAATAGAGGGGAGAGAATATTTGTTTGTGAGAGAGAGAAAAGAGAGCACAATGGAGAGAGAGGGAAAAAATAGGGAGTGAGAGAGGGAGAAAGGAAGAGAGTGAAGGGGGCTGAAAGAGGGAGAATAGAAGAGAGAGAAGGTGAGTGATTTTGATGACAATATAGAGAGAGAGAGATAATGGTGAACGAGAGAGACAGAAAGAAAAAGTTTTGCTCTCTTTGCCAATTAAGTATTCTTTTTCTTTTGCTCTTTCTTATTATTTATCTCACTCTTTTTCTTACTCTCCCTCTCTTCTCAATCTCTAGCATTTTCTTTCCTTCTTTATCACTCTCCCTTACTCTCTCTCTCTCTCTCTCTCTCTCTCTCTCTCTCTCTTCTCTCTCATTATATCTTCTTCTCACTTTCTTCATCATTCTCTTTATCTCTCTTTTGATCTCTCTATCTCTCACTCCTATCTCTATTACTCTCACTTTCCACTCCATCCCAGCATATCTCTCTGTTTCACTCATCAACCTCTTTCTTTTACTCCCTTTCTCACTTTTTTTTGCATTCTCTCACTAACAGCCTTGCTCCCTCCCCTCACTAAATTCCTCTGTCCCTCCCTCTCCCCCTCTCAGTCTCTTACCTACTTTTTCCCAGTCCCTATTTCTATCTCTCTCTCACCATCTCTCACCCATCATCTCTCTCTAGCTCTCCATCTCTATCTATTTTTCTATTCTCTTGAGATATCTATATTTCTATGATCTCTAGATCTCCTTCTCTCCCACTTTCTCTTCTTCCCACTTTCTCTGTCTCTCTCATGCCCTCTACTTGTTTCTTCTCTTATCTCTCTCTTTCTATTTCTCTCTTGCTCTCTCACTCAAACCATCCCTCCTCACCCTTGCTTTCTCCCTCCCTCTCTCTTTATTTCTCTCCCATGTTCTCTCTCCTTATTTCTTCCAATCTATCTCACTATCTCACTCTTTCTCTCTCCCTCTTCTCTCTATCTCTCCTTCTACCTCTCTCCTTGTCTCTCTCTATCTCTCATTCTTTATACCTCTCCCTCTTCTCTCACCCTCTCCCTCCATCTCTCCCTCACCCACTTCCTCTCTCTCTTCTCCTCTCTTTATCTCAATCTCTCATTATTCTCAATTTTCTTTTTCTATCATCCTATATCTATTACTATTTTCTCTCTTACTCTCTCTTTCTATTCTATCCCTCCTCTTGTCCTACTCTTCTCTGTCTCTCACATTCATTCTCTCTCGCCCTATCTCGCACTAAAACTCTCTCTCCTCTCTCCTTATCTCTCAACTTATCTCTCTCCCTTCTCTTCTCTCTCTCACTCTCTCTACCTTGTTCTCTCTTGCTTTCTCTCACTTACTCTATCTCTCAATCTCTTTCTCCCTCCCCATCCCTTGTCGTTCTCTTTCACATTTTCTCTCCATCTCATCTCTCTTTGTCCCTCACTCACGCTCTTCACTTAGTCTTCTCCTTCTTTTTCTCTCTTACTCTCTCTAGCAAGAGGTGAGGAGAGAGTGAGAGAAATAAAATGAGGGAGAGAGAGCCTAGTTTTATTAACTACCTCACTCTCTTTGTTTCTCTATCACTTTCTCTTCCACTCTCTCTCGATCCCTCAACCACTCTCTCTCACTGATAGTGAAAGAAAAAGAGAGTGATTGAGAGAGTAAGATAGAGAAAGTGAGAGTGATAGAGATAGCTGGAGATTTAGAGAAATGGGAAAAAGATAAGTGAAATATAGTGAGGTATAGAGAGATAAGGAATGAGGGACAAAGAGATAGAATATAGAGAGATAGAGAGCAAGGGTAAAATAGAGGAGGAAAAGAGAAAAGTGAGAGAAAGAGTAACAGTGAGAGAGAGATCCTTATTTTTTGCATTCTCTCGCAAGCAGTCTTGCTCCCTCCCTCACTCAATTCCTATCTCTCTCCCTCTCCCCCTATCTCAGTCGCTTGCCTACTATCTTCCAAACCCTATTTTTATCTCTCTCACACAATCTCTCGTTCATCATCTCTTTCTAGCTCTCCATATCTCTATCTTTACTTCTACTCTTTCAAGTTCTCCATCTCTCCCTCTTTCTATCTTTCCCACTCTCTCTATCTCTCTCCTGCACTCTACCTTCTCTATCTACCTCTATCTTCTCTTCTCTTCCCACTCTCTCAATCTCTCTCTATTTCTCTCCCACATGCCCTCTCTCCTTATTTTTTTCAATCTCTCACTCTCTCTTCTCTTATTCTTTCTCTACTTCTCACTGTCTCAATCCTTCTCTTTCCTTCTTCTCTCTATCTCTCCTTCTACCTCTCTACTTATCTCTCTCTCTCTCATTCTCTATCTCTCTCCATCTTCTTTTACGCTCTCACCATTGCTCTCTTTGTCTTCTCTCACATTCTTCTTTCAGTACCACCCTCCAGCCCTCCCTTACACTTTTCCTCTCTCTCTCTCTCTCTCTCTCTCTCTCTTTCTCCCTCTCACTTTCTTTATCTCTCATTATTCGCATTCTTTCTCTTTCTCTCATTCTATATATGTTACTATGTTCTCCATCTCCTTCTATTAAATATCTCCTCTTCTTCTCTGTCTCTCACATTAATTTTCTCTCGCAATCTCCCATTAAAACTCTCTGTCTCCTTCCCTCTCAATTTATCCCTTCCTTCTCTTCTCTCTCTCACTCTCTCTATCTCTTATGTTCTCTCTTTCTTTCTCTCTCTTACTCTATCTCTCCATCTCTTTCACCCTACCCATCCCTTGCGTTTCTCTCTCCCTCATCTCTCTCTTTCTCAATCACTCAAGCTGATCTCTCAATCTTTCTTTTTTTCTCTTTTGCTCTCTCTAGCAGAAGGTGGGGAGAGATTGAGAGAAATAAAGAGAGAAGCAGAGAGAGAGCCTAGTTTATTCACTATCTCACTCCATTTGTTTCTTTATTACTCTCTCTCACACACTTTCAATTCCTCAAGCACTCTCTCTCACTGATAGAGAAGCAACAAAAGAGAGATTGAGGGATTAAGATAGAGAAGTGTGAGAGATTGTGATGGCTGGAGATTCAGTAGAAAAGGATAGAGTTAAAGAAAGAGAGGTATAGAGAGAAAAGGATGAGAGAGAGATAGAGAGAGTGTGTGTGAAAATGAGAGAGGGAGAGGGAGAGGGAGAGGATGATAGAGAGATTGAGAAATAGATAAAAGATATTGTGTGTGAGAGAATAGGGAAAGAGGAAGAAAGAGAGTGGGAGAGAGGTAGGGAAAAAGGTTTATAATACGATAGAGAGGGAGTGAGAGTGAGAGAAAGCAAGTGGGAGGGAGGCATAGAGAGAGCGAAAGAAAAATAGATAGGAAAAGAGAGAGAAAGAGTGAGAGAGAACAAAACCTAGAGAAAGAGAGAGAAGGTGAGATAATGAATGAAGGACCACTCATCTTTGTCTCTTTTTCTTACTCCTCTCTCTTGCTCTCGGTCTCTCACTCTCTTCATCTCCCTCTCCCTCTCTCCTTCGCCATCTCTCCCTTTTCTTGAACTTTCTGTATCTCTCCATGCCTCCCAACCTCCCTCTTTCTCCCTCCCTCACCCTCTCTACCTCTCACTTTATCTCACTATATCTCTCTCCCCCTCTATATCCCTCTATTCTATCACTATGTTTCTTCCTCTAGCTCTCTTTTTTCTCTCATTCTTTGTCTCTCTCTCTTTGTCTGTATCTGCCTCTCTCTTTTTCTCCACCCTTCTATTATCTTTTGCTCTCGCACTTTCTCTCTCCGTACCTCCCAGTCTCCCCCTTCCTTTTTTTATCACTCTTCCTCTTTCTAACTATCTTTCTCTCTCCCTATCTTCTCTCATTCTCACTCTTTTCTCTCTCTTCGTCACTTTCTCTTTCTTTCTCTTTAGATGTCACTCTTTATCTTTTCTCTATAACTACCGCATTCTCTTTATTTCCCTCTCCTCCACCTCACCCTCTCTTTATATCTTCTTCACTCTCTCTCTCTCTCTCTCACATTTCTACTCACTCTCCCTCTTCTCTCTCTTTTCTCATCTCGCCCTATTTTCTCTCTCATACACATACCCTTATTTGGTGGATGATATAGAATGAGTGTTAATAAAGTAGTGAGAAAAATTGAGAGCGAGCGAGCAGCTAATGATATGAGAGGGGTTGATGGTATGAGAGAGTGTGTGCTCTATCAACTCCCTCTCTCATTATCATTTTCTCGCTGTCTCTCTCGCCCATTTATTTCTCCTCTCTTATCCTTCTCTCTCACTCTCTATCTCTCTTCTCTCACTCCCTCCCTCTCTCTTTCTCTTTATGTATATCCCTCACTCTCTCTCATGCTTCTCTCTCTCTCATACATGCTCTATATATCTTCCTAAGCTTCTCTCTCACCCTCACTCCATTTAGCTCTTATTCTCTTTCCCTCTCTATCACTATTTCTATTGCTCTTTTCTTACTCTCTTCCTCTCTCATTCTCCAATTCTTACTATATGTTACCTCTATCCCACTCCCTTTCTCTATTTTTCTCTTTCTCCATTGTTCTCTCTCTCACTCTCTATCGCTTAATCACTCACACTCTCTCTCAAACCATCAACTTCTCTCATATCATTAGCTTCTCCCTCCCTCTCGTTTTCTCTCCTACTTCACTAACTCTCCATCTATATCTCCTTCTCCTCCCTCCATTTTCTCTATCTTACTCTCCCTCTCTCTCTTCTCTCACCCTCAATCTCTTTCTTTCTCTCTATCTGTCAAAGAAATTAGCTATCTCTCCCACATTTCACTCCCTCTCTTCTTCTTCATCTTACCTCCTCTCTCTCATCTCTCTTCTTTTTTCTCATTTCACATCATTCTCTCTCTATTCCCACCCTCTCTTACTCTTTATCTCACTCTAACCCCTCTAGCTATGCCTCATATCTCTCTACATGTATCCCTCACTCTATAATCTTTCTCTCTCACATTCTCTTGGCCCCTCTCTTTCTCCCTATCGCATTATCTCTCCTTCTCCCTCTACATCTCCATCTCCCAATCTTTCTATGTCTTTTGAGGAAAAGAGAGAGGGAGAAAGAGAGAAGCGCAATGGGAGAGTCTATGTGTGAGAGAGAAAGTGACGGTGAGTGAGAGAGAAAGAGAGTGAAAGAGGGAAGGGGCATGAGAGAAGTAAGAGAAAGAACTTCCCCTTTATGTCTCTTTATTTGTTCTCTTTGCCTTTCCTACTCTCTCCCTACTTTCATCCTTCTCTCTCTTCCTCTATTTACCTCACAAGTGTTCTTTCTATCTTTATCTCTCTCTCTATAGTTGTATCCCTCCCACCCATTTACATTCTATTTCTCTCCACCTCCCCCTTTATTTCTCTCTCTTTCTCTCACTCTCCCTTTCTCTCTTTCTCTATATTGATCTATCTCACTCCCTCTCACTCATGATATCTCTCTCTCCCGCTTTCTTCTTATCTATATTCTTTGTTCCTCCACTCTCCCTCTCCCTCTCCATCACTCTCCTCATCACGCCCTCTCCTTCTCAACTCTCTTTTGCTCTCTCAACCTCAGAGAGATACCCTCCATCATTACTTGTCATTTTATTCCCCCCACTCTCCCTCGCTCAATCGTTATATCTTTGTATTCTCATTCTCACTTTCACCCTCTCTTTCACTCATTTTTGATATATCTCCTTTGCCCTCTTTCTCTCACTCTCTCTTTCTTTCACTCTCTCTACGTAACTATCTCTCATTCCTTTTTTCTCTCATCTCCGACATCTCTATATCTCTATTTCTATCTCACTTTCCCTCATAAGTCTCCCTCTCTCCTTTCTCTTTCTCTCTCTCACTCATGAGAGAGATAGACAGATAGAGAGAGTGAGAGAGAGAGAGAGAGAGATTGAGGTATCAGATGATTTCTCTCCCCCATTCCTCCCTCTTTTACTCACACTTCCTTCCTCCCCTTTTTCCCACTTTCTATTTCTCACTCTCTTAACTTTATCTCCCTCTCTCTCCCTTTCCATCTTTCACTCTCTTTCTCTGTCCCTTTCTCTCTCTCACCTCTCTTGCTATTTCTATCTCTTTCTAGCACTCTCTTTTTCTCCTCTCCCTCTCTCTAGTTTTCTCTTACTCTCTCTAATAAGAGAAAGAAATTGGGAGAAAAATGAGGGAGGGAGAGAAAGAAAAGGAGATTATCTCTAAAAGAGAGTATCTCTACATAAGAAGAGATTGGGAGAGAGATTGGTTGATAGATGTATGGAGAGAGAGTGATCAAGAAAAATGGAGAGGGTGGGAGAGGACAAAGAGTGAGAGTAATAGTGATAAAGGGAAAGGAAGAGAGAGAGAGAGAGATGGAGATGGGTAGGAAGGGAGAGGAATATGTAGAAAGAGTGAGTGAGAAAGAGAGAGTGGGACAGAGGTTAAGAAAGTTAAAAAGAAAATTGATATCAATCTCTTTCCCATCTATCTGTCACACTCTCTCTCTGACACTAGCAACCATCTTCCCCTTTGTATATTTTCTCTCCCTCACTATCTATCTCTTTATCTCTCTTTTCCTCTCACATAAGTCTTTATCATTCACTCACTCACTCTTATTTTTCCCTCACTCGCTCTTTCTCTCACACTTTCTTTCTCCCTAAAACTTTCTTTCTCTTGCTCTCTCAAATAATCTCTCTCTTACTCTTCTCTCACATAATTCTCTTTCCCTTATCTTTTATCATTCTGTCACTCCCTCAAGCAATCAACTCATCTCTCTCTCCTGATCTCTATCACTCTTTCTCTCTAGCTCACTTGATCTCTCTATTTCTCCTCACACTCATTTTTCTCCCACTCTTGAAGTGATGAGAAAAAGAAAGATTGAGAAAGAGAATAGAGAGAGAGAGAGAGAGAGAGAGAAAGAGTGAGTGAAGTTGTAAGAGATAGAAAGTGTGAGAGAGATGGATAAAGTAAGGGAGAGAGCAAGAGGAATGGAGTCAGTGTGAGAGTGTGGATGGAAGAGAGAAATGGGAGAGAGAGGAAGTGAGAGCGAGTGTGAGAGAGAAAAAGAGAGAGATGGTGGAAAGATAAGAGAGAAAGATAAAGATAGATTGTGATAAAGCTAGAGAATGATGACGTGGGAGAGGGAAAGAGAGGGATAAAGAGGAAGGGTGGGATCGAAAAAAGAGAAGAAAGACAGTGGAGGTTTAGAGAGAGAAAAAATAGAGAGAGATAGAGAAAGAAAAGTGTAAGAAGAGAGAGCAAAAAAATAGAAAGAGAGAGTGAGAGATAGAGAGAAGGTGAAAGAGGACAGATATATGTGAAGGAGGGTGAGAGAAATAAAGAACCTCCTATTCTTTGATCCTCCTCTCACTCTTTCTTTGTCTTTGACACCCACCCTCTTCTCTCACTTTCTCATTCTCTCTTATTACCTTTTCTCATTCTCTCTCTCTCTCTTTGTCACTTCTCACTCAAAGAGAGTGAGGGTAAGGTAATGAGAGGGATAGAGAGGGAGGGAGGAATATTGAGAGAGAGAATGGGAGAGAGAAGATGAGGGAAGAAGAGGGCGGGGATAACAGAGTGAGATTTTGAAGAGAGAAAGAGAGCATGAGAGTTAGAGTGGGTAAAAGTTAATGCTCTAGAGAAAGAATAAGAGATTGAGATAGATAGATAGAGACGTAGAGAACAAGAGGGAAAATGGATAAAGAAAGACAAAAGTTGGGAAAAAGAAAAATTGAGAAAGAGAAAAGTGTGTGAGAGAGAAAGAGTGAGTGAAGTTATAAGAGAGAGAAGGTGGGAGAGAGATGGATAAAGTGAGGGAGAGAAGGATAAAGTGAGAGAGAGAGAGCAAGGTAATGGAGTCAACGTGAGAGAGTGGATTGAAGAGAGAGATGAGGGAGAGAGGATGTGAGAGCGAGTGAGAGAGAGAGTAAAAGAGAGAGAGATGGTGGAAAGATAAGAGAGAAATATAAAGAGAGATTGCCAGAAAGCTAGAGAAAGATGAGGTGGGAGAGGGAAAGAGACAGATAAAGAGGAAGGGAGGGAGTGGAAGAAGAGAAGAGTGACAATGAGAGGTTGAGAGAGAGAACAAAAAGAGAAAAATAGAGGGAGAGAGAAGTGAGAAAAGAGGAAAAATAGAAAGAGCGAGTGTGAGACGGGGAGAAGGTGAAAGAGGACAATTATATGTGAAAGAGGGAGAGAGAAAGAAAGAACATTCTCTTGTTTGAACCTCCTCTCACTCTCTCTTAGTCTTTGATGCTCTCCCTCTTCTCTCTCACTCTCTCATTCTCTCTTTTTGCCTTTTTCTCATTCTATCTCTCTTTGTCACTTCTCACTCAAAGAGAATTGTGGCAAGGTAATGAGAGGGACAGAGAGGGAGGGAGGAATATTGAGATAGAGAGAGAGAGAAATGAGGGAAGAAGAGGGTGGGGTTTATCTTACCTTCTTATCTCTACTCTAACTTTCTCTGACTCTCCCTTCCTCCCTTACTCTCCTCTTTTCTTCTTATTCTAACTCTCTTCTTTTCCTCTTATTCCCTTTATCTCTCTTCTTTCATCTTGATGTCTCTCTCGTCTCTCATGGTGAGACTGAGCACAATGGAGATGAGAGAAATTAAGAGTGAGCATTTGAGTGATGAGTGGGAAAGAGATAGGAAGTGATAAGTGAATAAGATAAAGATAAAGCGAAAGACAGAGTGTGTATGGGGTGAGAGATTGTAAAAGAGCTTGCTCACCATTTCTCAAATTATCAACCTGTTTTCCATCTCATCTCCCTTCTCTATCTCATGCTCTCGCAGCCTCTCCCACCCTCCCTCACTAATTTCCTCTCTCTCATCCTCCACTCTTAGTCCATCATGTTCTTTTGTCCCTTTTAACTTAGAGATAAAGAGAGAGAAAGAAGTGAGAAAAATGTGGGGGAGGAAGCAAGAGATTTTGAGGGGGTGTGTGTGTGTGTGAGAGAGAGAGAGAGAGAACATAGGGGAAGGGATGAGAAATAATGGAAAAAGAGGATGAGAGAGCGATAAAGAAAGAGGGGGAAGGAGAGGCATGAGAGAGGTGAGAGAGAGAAAGAGCATTAGAGAGGGTAGGGTAGAGAGAGATAAATGTGACAGAGAGAGAGATAGAGCTATAGAGAGAAGAAGAGATAAAACTTAGAAGATTTAGAGAGAATGAAAAGAGAATGATTGAGAGACCAACAGATAGAGAGAAAAAAGGAGTGACTGAGAGAGAAAAGAGAGTGAGACAACAACAGTGAAAGGTAGGTTAAGAGAGAGAGAGAGCGAGATAAAGGGATGAGAGAGGAATGGGTAAAAGAGTAAGGAGGGATATTGAGAGAAGGGGTAGCTCTCTCCCTCTCTTTTCTCCTGACCCTCCTTGCTCTATCTCTCTGTCTCATCTTCCCTAAATTTCTCTCACTCTCCCACCCTTTCTTATGCTCAATTCCCACTCTTCTCTCTCTCTCATCTCTCTCTCCCTCTCATTTTCCCTTACCGCTCTATCTCTATTTTTATAAATCTCTCTTTCATTCTCTCTGATTCTCCTCTCTCTAACTCTCTTTCTCACATGAGAAATATGGACATATAGAGAGAGTGAGTGAGAGAGCGATGGTTGGATCAAGCAATGGCTCTCCTCCTATCCTTCCCTCTCTTAATCTCAGCTATGTAGTTTCTCTCTCTTCCTTCCTTAATCAGCCTCTCTCACTATTCTCTCTCTTGATCTGTCATTATCTTATCTCTTATTTTTCTCTATCTCCCTCAAGCTATAAACCCGCCTTTCTCATTTGTTCTCTAACACTCTTTACCTCTCGCTCTCTCAATTTCTTCATATCCCCTCTCCCTTGCTTCTCCCACTTCCGATTTCTCTTTCTCTCCATCTCTTACTAAAAGAGATGGGGAGAGAGACAAGTCGATAGTTTGGGAGAGACTGTATGATAGTGAATGAGAGAGAGGAGAGATAGAGAGGAAAAGAGAAAATAAGATATTAGAAGAGAGAGCGTGAGATAGGCAGAAATTGAGAGCTCTCTCTATAACTCTCTCTCTCTCTCTCATTTCCCTCTCACACACTCTCTCACTTGGTGGAAGAGAGTTAAAAGGGGAGGGAGGTTAGTAGGGGAAATGTGAGAGTGAGAGCTAGTGATAGAGAGAAAGAGTGAGTGAGAGAGGGCGGGTGAGGGAATGAAGGAGGTAGAGAGAGACAAGAGAGAGATAAAGAAGAGAGGGTTATAGTGTATAGCTAGTGCTAGAGAGAGATTATTACGAAGTGAGAATGGAGTAAAAGATGGGAGAGAAAATAAAGTGATACAGAGTGAGAAAGTCAGAAGTGAGAAAGGGTGAGAAATACGGGATGAGAGAGAGAGTGGAAGAGAGGGAATGAGCAATAATGGGAGGGACCATAGAGCAAGAGCAAGAAGTGATATTTTGAAGAGAGAGTCTGAAAGTTAGAGAGGGATAATGTTAAACTTAGAGAGAGAATAATAGAGAAGGAGATAGAGAGAAATAGTGATGAAGAACAAGAGCAAAAGAGGAGAAAAAAGAGAGAAGTTGAGAAAAAGAATGATTTAGAGAGAGAATAGTGAATGCAAGAAAGAGTGAGTGAAGGGAGTCAGAGAGGCAAAAAGTGTGTGAAAGAGTGATTGAGAAAGTGAGAGAGAGAGGACTGAAGGGAGTCAGGGTGAGAGAGTGGAAGGGAGATAGATATGGGAGACATAGAGGAAGTGAGAGCAAGTGAGAGAGAGAGCAAGAGTGTGATGGTAGAAAGATAGGGAAGATAGAGTGAGAGAGATAATGAGAAAGCTAGAGAATAATTAGGTAGGAGAGTGAAAGAGAGAGAAAGAGGGAGGATCCAAAAAGAGAAAAGAGAGAAAGTGAGAGGTTGAGAGAGAGAGAACAAATAGAGAAAATATAGAGAATAGTGAGAGAAGAAAGAAAATAGTTAAAAATAGTGACGGAGAGAAAAAAAGAAAAGTTTAGAGAGGACAAATAGATGTGAATGATGGAGGGGAGAGGGAGGGTGGGATAGAGAAATAAAGAGCTCTTTCTCTTCTTTAATCCTTCTCTAACCCTTTCATTCAATTACAGTCTCCCTAACTCTCTCTCATTCTCTCTTAATGTCTTTCTCTCATTCTCTCTCTCATTATCAGTTTCTCACTCAGAGAGAGTGAGAGTAAGATAATGGGATGAACTTAGAGGGTGGGAGGGATATTGAGAGAGAGGGAAGGAGAGGAGAAGGGATGAGGGAAGAAGATGGTGTGATACAGATTTTCCCTCTTCACTTTGTCTCCCTCTAATTTTTTATATATTTCTCTCCCCCCTCTTTCTCTAGCGCTCTCTTTCTTTCACTCTCTCTACCTCACTATGTCTCAATCTTTCTCTTTCTCTCATATCTCTGTAGCTTTATATCTCTCTCTATCTCCATTTCCCTCTCTATGTCTCCCTTCTTCCTATCTCTCTTTCACAGTCTCTCTATTTCTCTTCTCTATAACTCTCTCGCAGATTAGAGATAGACAGATAAAGAGAGTAAGTGAGAGAGAGAGATTGGGGGATCAATCGATCTCTCTCCTCCCATCCCTCCCTCTCTTACTCCCACTTCATTCCTCTTACTCCATCTCTCCCAGACTATGTTTCTCACTCTCTCTTACTCTTGATATTTCTCTCCCCTTCGCCATCTTTCTCTCACCTCTCTTATTATCTCTATCTCTCTCTAGCACTTCCTTTTTCTGCTCTCTTTTTTTCTCTTGCTCTCTGATAAGAGACCGAGGGATCAAGATAGATAGAAAAGAGGGATGGGGCAAAAGAAGAAGAGAGCGTCTATAAATATAGAGAGATTAGGAGAGTGACGATTTGATAAATGCATAGAAGGAGAATAATCGAGAGAATTAGAGAGAGGGTGAAAGAGAACAAAATAGAGAATAAAGAAGATAGAGGGAGAGGAAGACAGAGAGAAATATAAAGAAGAATGGGAGGGAGGGTGGAAGGGAAAGGGAAAGAGGAAAAAAGAGAGAGTGGGACAAAGGTAGAGAGAGTGAGAAGGAGAGTGAGACTGAGATAGTTAGAGTGAAAGAGAGAGCTCACACATGATAGAGGAAGAGAGAGGGAGATAGAGATAATATTGATATCACTCTCTTTCTCCCCTCTATCTTGCTTCTCTCTTTGACACACACTCTCTCTCAAGCTATAAACTATCTCTCATCTATCAATTTTATCTCCCTCACTATCTATCTCTCCCTCTTACTTAAATCCTTAGCTCTCACTCTCTCTCACTCTTCTCTCTCCCTCACTCAATTTTTCTCTCTCTTGTGAGCTATCAACCCATCTCTCCTTCCTAATCTCTTTCTCTCTCACTCTCTCACTCTCTCTGTATCTCCTCGCTCCCTTGCTTATCCTACTATTGATATCTCTTACACTACCTTTTATTAGAAGAGATGGGGAGAGTGTGACATGTTGATTGTTTGGGAGAGATTGTGTGTGATAAGGGAGGGATGGAGAGGAGAGATAGAGAAGAGAAAGGGAGATAGAGTATAGGAGAGAGGGATACTCAGAGAGGGAAAGGGAGATAGAGAGAGATTTAAAGCTATAAAAAGATGAGAGAAAGAGAAAGAATGAGAGATATTAATGTAGAGAGAGAAACAATGATAGAGTGAGAGAAAGAGGGGGAGGGAGAGATATATTAAGAATGAGAGGGGGGAGAGTGAAAGAGAGAATGACAATGGAGAGATATAGCGATAGAGTGAGGGAGAGAAGGAGGATAGAAAGATAGGCAAGTTCTCCCTATCTCTGAGGTGGAGAGATCAACAGAGAGGTGAGAGGGAGAGAGTGATGGGGAGAGAGCAGAAGAGAGAAGAGAGATAGAGAGAAAGCAGGAAAGTTGATATAATGGGTGAGAGAGAGTTAGTTAGTCAAAGAGAGGAGAGAAAGGGGAGTGAGAGAAAGAGAGATAGAGAGGGATATTTATTGTGGGAGGAATGGAGAGAAAGGGGGAGAGATAGAGAAATAAATAGAGAGGCAAAGAGAGGTAGAATATTAGTGGGAGGGAGGGATACAACTAGATTAAGAGCATGAGAGCAGAGAAATAAAAATAGAGAATGAGAGTAAGAAAGAATTAGAGAGTGATATAGATAAATATATAGATAGAGAGGTTTAGGAGAGAGAGAGAGGGAGGGAAACAAGGGAGGGAAGTGAGGGAAGAAGGAGAGGGAGAGAGAGAGATAAGGTTGAGAAGGCATGCATGAAAAATGTAGAGTGTGAGTGAGAGAGAGAGAGTAAAAGAGGGTGAGATGGGAAGGGAGAGAGAGAAAATAAAAGAGGGTGAGGATAAAAGAGAGGGAAGAGAGGGAGCGAGTGAGCTATAAATGAAGCAAAAGAGAAAGAGAAAGAGAGAGAGTGTGTGTGTGTTTGTGTGTGTGTGTGTGTGTGCGCGCGCATGTGTGTAAGTGATTGATGGAGAGATGGAGCGTGGTTGTGGGAGAGAATGAGTACAGAATTGAAGGAGAGGGAGAGTTCTTTCTCTCTCTCTCTCTCACATGCACAAACTTATGTCCTTTCTGCTCTCTTTATCCTCTCCCATCTCTTCAAAGTCTCTCAATTGCTCACACACTCTCTCTCTTCTTTTATTTTAACTCTCTCCCACACTAAATCTCTCAAACTCTTGCTCTCTACCTCACACTCACTCTCACACAATCTCTTATACACTTTCTCTATCACGCTTTCTCCCTTCCTCTTTTCTCTCTCTTACACTTCTCTTTGCCTTCTTCATTATCTTTCCCACCCTCTCTTTTTCTCACTTATCCATCTATCTCCAACTCGGTCTTCCTCCTAGCCTTCCTCCCTTTTAACTCTCTTCACACTAAATCTCTCATGTACTTTATCTCTCTTCCACTCTATCACTCTCATTTTCTCTCCTTTGTAGCTCTTTTTCTCTCTCTCACTTGCTCCCTCCCTCCATCCCTCTTACCCTTCAAAGGAGGGGGGAGTGGGAGAGAGAGTGAGAGAGATAATGAGAGAAAGTTTGTGTTAAAGAGAAACATAGAGAGCTCTCACTTGCTATCTCTCTCAAGATGTCTTTCTTGTAATAGCTCATTCTCTTTACTTTGTTATCTCTCCTCTCTCTCTTTGTCACACACTTTCTCTCAAACTATCAACATGTCACTCTCTCCACTCTTTTAGCAAGAGAGAGAAAGAAATAAAGATATCATGGGTGAGAGAAGCATGGAAGTGAGAGAGAGGGAGGCAGAGAATGATGGGTAGAAATAGGTTAATAGTTTAGGGAGAGAAGAAAGATAAGACGTAGGATAATAAAAGAGGGAGAGAGAGAATATTGAAAGAGAGAGTATTGAGTGAGCAAGAGTGAAAAATATTGGGAGAGAAAGAGAGAGTGATGGGGATATATTAAGAGAGAGACATTGAAGGAGAGAGAGGGTGAGCGAGATATCAGGACAAAAAGATTTGTTGATAGTTTGAGAGAGAGATAATGAGAGAATCAAGATAGAGAGTAATATCTCTATTCTCTTTATACCCCTCTCTACCTCCCCCTGTCTCCCCTTTCTCCTTACTTTCTCTCTCTCTCTCTCTTTCACACACTCTTTCTACCTCTATCCCACTCTATCTTTATTCTTCTTTCTCCCTCTCTCCCTCCTTTTCTCTCTCCTCAATCTCTTTTATGTGTTTCTTTGTCTCTCTTACTCCATTAATCTCTTCTTCACTCTCTTTGTTCTCTCCCACACTCTCTCTAACTCATTCACTCAATCTCCACTTCTTATTGATTTATCAACTTGTCTCCTCCTCTATCTCTCACTGTTTAGATTCTCTCTTTCTTTCTTTCTCTACCTCCCTTTCTTCTTCTCCCTTCCGCATTTTCTCTCACTAGAGCGAGAAAAAAGAGTAGAAGGATAGATAGCTAATGAGGTTTTGAGAGCAAGAGAGAAATGGAGGAAGATTGATGGGGTGAGAAAAATATGGGAACAGAGGGAGATCCAGAGTGAGAGAGACTGAGAATGAGAGAGATAAAGAGAGGTAGTGGGAACAAGAGATAGAGAGATGGGTGGGAAGAGAGACAGGTTGATCCCCCATCTCTCTCCCACTCACTCTCTAAATCAATTTATCTCTCTTATGTGAGACAATTAGAGAGAATAGAAATATAGAGGGAGGGACAAAGATGAGCAAGAGAAAGAAAGAAAGAAGAATGTTTGTTTTAGAGAGAAAATGTTGGATATGTGGGGGAGGGAAAGGAGAGAGAGAAAGAGAGAGAGAGCTAGGAAGAGAGAGTGAGGGTGAGGTTAATGGCATGGGAGAGAGAGGAGCAATGGGAATAAGGTAGAGAGATGGAAAAGAGTGTTGAAGAGATCAAGAAAAAGATAGTGAGAGAGAGAGTGTAAACGATTAAGTAGAGAGAAAGTAAGCAATGGAGCAAAAGAAAAATAGAGAGAGAGAGAAAAGAGCAACAGAATTAGCGATAGAGTAGGAAAGAGAAAAAGAGTTAAAGAGAGTGAGGGTGAGAGAGCGGAAGAAAAAGACAGTGAAGGACAAGAAGGTAGGTGGAGTAAGTGAGAGAGAGTGAGAGATGGATATAGTGAGTAAGAGAGAGGGATGGATGGGTGTAGAGAAGAGAGAGATGGAGAGTGAAAGAGAAAGAAAGATAAGAAAGGAGAAATAAAAGGGAGCGAGAGAGAAAGGCATAAAGAGAGGAGTTGATAAAGCACACTCTCTCTCATACCATCAACCTCTCTCATATCATCAGCTTCACCCTCCCACTTATCATCTCCCTACCTCACCAACTCTCCATCTATATCTCCCTCTCATCTCTCTGATTGCTCTCTCACTCTCCTTGTCTCTTCTCTCAATCTCTATCTCTTACCCACCTCTCTCTTCTCTTACCCTTAATCTCCTCCTATCTCTCTATCAGTAAAAGAGAATGACTATCCCTCTCAAATTTCTCTCCCTCTCTTCTCATTCATCCTTCCATCTCTCTCTCCTGTCTCTTCTTTCTTTCTCATTTCACATTGTTCACTCTCTACTCCCACCCTATCTTACTTTAATTATCTCACTATCACCCTTTATGTTTCCCTCATCTGTGTCTACATGTCTCCCTCTCTCACCCTCCTTCCTCCCTTTCATATTTTTTCTCACTATCCTTCTGTATCTCTATCTCCCAATCTTTATAATTCTTTGAGGGATGGAGAGAGAAAAAGAAAGGGAGGAAGAAAGAGATAGGGAAGAAGGGAGAGTCTCTATATGAGAGAGACAATGTTAGTTAGTGAGAGAGAAAGAGAAAGTAAAATAGGGAAGGGTCAAGAGAGAAGAGAGACAGAAAGAGCTTTCCCTTTATCTTTCTCTCTTCT
>NEWO01000072.1:323550-342366 GCA_003013225.1 Phalaenopsis aphrodite
GAGTAAGAAAGAGAAAGAGAGTGTGTGAGAGAGATGGGGGTGAGAGGCAAAAGGAGGCGAGAGACGAGTAAGAAAGAGAAAGAGAGAAGAGAAAGAGAAAGAAAGGGAGGGGAGAGAGAGGGTGGGAGAAAAAAGAATGAATGAGAGAGAGATAAAGGAAGAGATGAAATGAGAGAGAGTGAGAAAGAACAATAGTAAGGGAGGGTGGTGAGAGAGAGATAAAGGAAGAGATGAACTGAGAGAGAGTGAGAAAGAGGGAGGGAGGGAGAGAGAGAAAAAGAAAGAGATTATGAGAAATAAAAATAGGTAGAGATGAGAGGGCAAGTGAAGTGCTAAAGAGAGAGAGGGAGTGAGAGAGTGAGGAGCAAGGGAAAGCAAAAGAGAGAAGGCGAGAGAAATATGAGATAGAGAGTGAGAACCAAGAAAAAGATAAGGAGAATAAGGGAGAGGGAGGGATTGAGGGAGATGAGATAGTGTGAGTAAGGGACGGAGAAGAGAGAGGGGAGGGAGCATGAGCGAGAATGAGTGATAGAGAAAATGAACAAAGATGCTCTCTAAAGACAAAGAAGAGAGACGGAGAGAGAGAGAGTACAAAAATAAAGTAGAGAATGTAGGATAGACATAAAGAGCGAGGGAAGAGTGAGAGAATTTGATAAAGGGAGTGAGATAGAATAGAGAGTTAGAGAGGAGAGATAGAAAGTGAGAGTAAGAGAGAGAGAAAGAGAGATAGAGGAAGGGAGCAGAAGAGAAGTGAATGGTGAGAGCTATATCACATCTCTCACTCACTCTCTTTTACCTAGGTCTTTCCCTTTCTCTCTAGAGATATTTCTCATTATCTCACTCTCCCTTTCATCATTCTCTTACTACCACTCTCCGTCATTCCCTCAGTCACTTCCTCCCTCTCTCCTCTCTCTCTCGGGCTCTCTCTCTTTCACTCTGCCTCTCAGATTTTCTCTCCCTCTCTTACTGCCTCTTTATCTATCTTTTTGTCATCCATTTCACTATCTCTCTTTCCCCTCCACACTAAATTTCTCTCTCTCTTCTTTATCACCATAGCTATCACTTCTCCCTCTCTGCTATATTGCTCTCCTCTTTATCTCACTTGCTCTATCGGGATCTCACCCTGACTCTCCCTCCCTCCCTTTATCTTCCTCTCTTTCCTTTTATCACTCTCTTCTTCATCATTATGAAAGAGAGAGAAATATATTTATTTGCGCTCTCGTTCATACTATCAACACCTCATTCTCTCCCCTTTTATCTAGCAAGAGAGAGAAAGAGAGCATCAAAAAAAGTGGACAGAGAGACAAAGAGAACATCTCTCTTCTCTCTCGTATTATCTATCAGCTTCCATCTCTCTCTCTCACACTCTTACTTTCTCTTTTCTACTCACATTATCTCTCTTACCATCTTTCTCCCTCATTCCCTCTTCCGCCCTCTCTTCCTCCATGCTTCTCCTTCCCTTCCTCCAAAATGAAAAAGTAGGAGAGAGAGATAGAAAGAGATAATCAACATTCCATCTCCTATCATCTCTCTCCCTCTTTCTCCCACACCCTCTTACTCCCTGTTAGAGAGAAAGAGCTCTCTCTCTCTCTCCTTCAATTCTCCACGCACTCTCTCTCGCTCTTAGTTTCTCTCCCTCTTATTTCACATTATTATTTTCACTGATTTTCTTTCTCTCACACACTCTCTTTCATTATCTCTGTCTTACTGAAAGAGCGAACAAGTTAAAGAGAGGGACAAGGATGGACAGATGGACAATGAGAGAGAGAAAGGAATGAAGAGGGAGAGAGAGTGTGTGAGAGCAAGAGAATTGAGAGGGCTATAGAGAATGAGAGTAGGAGAAAGAGATATAGATAGAGAGCTAGTGAGATATCTCTCTCTCATTACCACCCTCCATCTCTCCATCACTCATACATACTCTCTCTCACTCTCACTCTTTTTAGATTCATTTCTAGCTTTCTCCCTCCCTGTCTCTTTCTTCACTCTCTTTTCTCCTAAGCCTCTTTTGCTCTCACTCTCATCCTCCCCAAATTTCTCACTCTCTCTCCCTTATGGTCACATTCCCACTCTTCTCTCTATCTCCCTCTCCTCCCCGTCTCCCTTTCTCCCTAACCTCTCTATCTCTATTTTTATAAATATCTCTCTTTCATTCTCTCTATTTCTCCTCTCTCTAACTCTCTCTCTCAAATGATAGAGTGAGTGAGAGAGACTTGGGTGGATCAAGCAATCTCTCTCTCTCCCATCCTTCCCTCTCTTACTTGAAATCTTTCTCACTCTCTCCATTTCTCTCTCTCACCTCTCTCACTCTCTCTAGCATTTTGTGTTTCTCTTGTCTCTCTTTTTCTCTTTCTCTCTCCAGAGAGCGACAGAGAGATCGAGAGAGAAAAGAGTGTGTGACAGAAAGAATGAGAGAGCATCTCTACATAGAGAGAGATTGAGAGAGAGACAGGTTGATAGATGGATGGAGAGAAAGGAAGTGATTAAGAGAGTTGGCGAGAGGGTGGGAGAGGATGAAAAGAGAGAATAAGAGAGATATAGGGAGAGAAAGAGAGAGAAAAAGTTATAGAAGAGAGGGACGGTGAAAGATGGAGAAAGAGAGTGAGACAGAGGTAGAAAGTGAGAAAGAGAGAGTGGGACAGGGTGAGAGAGAGTTAAAATAAGAGAGTGCAAGATTGAGGAAGAGAGGAATTCAGAGATAATATTGATTCACTGATTCCCCATGTATCTTGCTTCTCTCTCTATCACACTCACTCCCTCAACCTATCTCTCCCTCTATCTATTCTCTCCCTCCCTCTCTATCTATCTCTCTATCTCTCTTTCCTCTCAATCAACTCTTTATCTCTCCCTCTCTCTCACTTTTCTCACCCTCAATTGCTCTTTCTCTCAAAACATCTTTCTCCCTTGTAGTTTTTCTCTCTTCCTTCCTCAATCAATCTCTCTCACTATTCTCTCTATTTTTCTATCATTCTCTTATTTCTTATCTCTCTCTCCCTCGAGCTATAATCCAGTCTCTCTTTTGTTCTCTAACACTCTTCTCTCTCGCTCTCTCAATCTATTTATATCTCCTCTCTTCCTTGCTTCTTTCACTTCTGATATCTCTTTCTCTCTGTCTCTTATTAAAAGAGATGAGAAAATGAACAGGTTGATAGTTTGGGAGAGAGCTTGCTTGGCGGAGAGGGAGAGAGGGGAGAGATAGAGAGGAGAGATAGTGAGAAGAAGAGAAAATAAGAGATTATACAAGAGAGAGGGTGTGTGAGATAGGTATAACGTGAGAGCTTTATCTGTATCTCTCTCTCTCATTGCCTTCTCACACTCTCTCTCACTCGGTGTAAGAGAGTTAAAAGGGGAGGGAGGTCAGCAGGAAATTGTGAGAGTGAGAGTTCATGATATAGATAGAGTGAGTGAGAGAGAGGGAGGGAGAGGGAATGATGAAGACAGAGAGAGGTAGGAGAGAGATAAAAAAGAGAGGGTTATAGTGTATAGTTAATGCAAGAGAAAGATAATTACAGAGTAATAATGGAGTATAAGAAGGGAGAAAGAATAAAGTGATAGAGAGTGAGAGACTGAGAAGTGAGATAGAGAGAAAGAAAAAGTGATAGAGTCATTAAAAAGGGTGAGTGATACAGGACGAGAGAGAGATGTGGGAGAGAGAGAATGAGCAATAGAGGGAGGAAGGATAGAGCAAGAGCAAGAAGAGAGTGATATTTTTAAGAAAGGGTGTGAGAGTTAGAGTGGGAGAAAGTTAAGCTTATAGAGAGAATAAAGGAGAGAGTGAGATAGATAGAGAGAGTTAGAGGGATAAAGAACAAAGGTAAAAGAGGAGAAAGAAAGAGAAGAGTTAAAGAAAAAGAAAAATTTAGAGAGAGAATAGTGAGTGCAAGAAAGAGTGAGTGAAGTTATAAGAGGGGGAAAATGTGTCAGAGAGAGACAGAGAATGTGAACGAGAGAGAGACTAATGAAGGGATTCAGGGTGAGTAAGAGAGAAATGAGGGAGAGAGAGAAAATGAGATCAAGTGAGTGAGAGAACGAAAGAGATGGTCAAAAGATAGGGAAGATTAGAGTGAGAGAGATCGTGAGAAAGCTATAGAATGATGAGGTGGGAGAGGGAAAGAGAGGGAAAGAGGAAGGGAGGGTGCTGAAAGAGAGAAGAGAGATAGTGAGAGTTTGAGAGAGAAAAAAAAGAGAAATAGAGAGAAAAAAAGTTTAAAAGAGTGACTAAGAGACAAAGAAAAGGTTAGAGTGGACAAATAGCTATGAAAGAGGGAGGGGAGAGTGAGCGTGGGAGAGAGAAATAAAGAGCTTTTTCTCTGCTTTATTCCTCCACTAACTCTATCTTATTCTATGACGCTCTCTCTCACACTCTCTCACTCTCTCTTATTATCTTTCTCTCATTTTCTCTTTCATTATTAGTTTCTCACTCAGAGAGAGAGAGCAAGATAATGGGATGGACTTAGAGGGAGGGAGGGATGGATATTGAGAGTGAGAAAAAGGAAGGAGAGGAGATGAGGGAAGAAGAGGGTGTGATAGAGCTCTTCTCTCTTTCCTGCCCTCTCTATATCCCTCCTCTCTCCCACTCTCCCTTCTCTCCCTCATTTATCTTACTCTCTCAATTGATCTTTCTCTCACACCATCAATCTCTCTCACAGCCATTCTTCCACCACTCTACCTCTCCCTCTCCTTCCCTTTCTCTCTCATCTCTATCATTTTGTGTTCTAATCTCTCCCTCTCTTTAGCAAGAAAGAGGGAGTAGAGAGATGAGATACAAGAGAGGAGGGAGGAGAAAGAGTGTGAGAGTGAGAGAAGCAGGAGAGCTACAGAGAATAAGAGCAAGAGAAAGATTCATAGATAGAGAGCTAGTGAAAGATCTCTCTCTGTCTATACCACCCTCCATCTCCCCATCACTCACACACTCTCTCTCTCACCCTCACTCTTTTTAGCTTCTTTTATGACTTTCTCCCTCCCTCTCTCTTCCTTCTTTTTTCTCCTCACCCTCTTTTGCTCTCTCTCTCCCTCCCCATTTTTATCTTACTCTCTCTCCCTTTCTCATGCTCCACTTCTAACTCTTGTCTCTTTTCCTCTCCTCCCTTCCTCTCTCTCTCTTGTTAACCTCTCAGTATCTATCTTTATATATCTCTCTCTCATTATCTCTGACCCTCATTGTCTATTTTTAATCCTCTTCTTTCACTCTCTCACTCTTGTTGTATCTATCCCACTCACATACATTATACTTCTCTCTAACTCCCTCTGTCTTTCTTTATCTCTCTTCTTTTCTGTCTCTTTCTCCCACACTATAACTCTTTCTATCCCTCTTTCTCTCGCCCCTTTCTCTCTTCCCCTCTCTCTTGCTCTATCTCACTCTCTAACTCGAGAGGAAGGGGAGGAGATGTGGGAAGAAGAGGGTGTAATAGAACTCCTCTCTTTTTCCTGCCCTCTATTTATCTCTCCTTCTCTCTGCCACTCTCTCTTCTCTCCCTCTATTTATCTTAATCTCTCAATGAATTATTCTCTAATACCATCAATCACTCTCATACTCATACTTCCCCCACCCTATACCTCTCCCTCTCCCACTATTTCTCTCTCATCTCTATCATTCTTTGTTCTAATCACTTTGTCTCTCTTTAGCAAGAAAGAGGGAGGTAGAGAGACAAGATACAAGAAAGGAGGGAGAGAGAAATAGTGTGAGAGTGAGAGAAGAGGGAGAGTTACAGAGAATGAGAGTAAGAGAAAGAGTTATAAAAAGAGAGATAGTGAGAGATCTCTCTCTGTCTCTACCCCTTCCATCTCTCCATCACTCACACACTTTCTCTTACCCTCACTCTTTTTAGCTTCTTTTATGACTCTCTACCTCCCTCTCTCTTCCTTGTTTTTTCTCCTCACCCACTTTTGCTCTCTTGTTCTCTCCTTCCTCATCTTCTCCTTACTCTCTCTCCCTTTCTCATGCTCTCCTTCTCAATCTTCTCTCTCTCCTTCTCCTCCTTCCCTCTCCCTCTCTCATAACCTCTCAATCTCTATCTTTATATATCTCTTTCAATATCTCTCTCTCATTGTTTATTGTTAATCCTTTTCTCTCACACTCTCTCTCTTGTTGTATCCATCCCTCCCACATACATTCTACCTCTCTTGAACTCCCACTTTCATTCTCTTTCTCTCCCCCTTTTTGTCTCTTTCTCTCACCCCCTTTCTCTCATTCCCTTTCTCTTGCTCATTTGTACCATTATTCTCTCTCACACTAGTTCTTCTACCACTCTCTACCTCTCCCTCTCCCTTTCCCTTTCTTTCTCTCTCATCTCTATCATTCTCCGTTCTAATCTCTCCTCTCTTTAGCAAGAAAAAGGAAAATAAGAGAGATATGATACAAGAGAGGAGGGAGAGAGAAAGAGTGTGAGAGTGAGAGAAGTGGGAGAGTTACAAAGAATGAGAGTAAGAGAAAGAGCTATAGATAGAGAGCTAGTGAGAGATCTCTCTCTATCTCTACCACCGTCCAACTCTCCATCACTCACACACACTCTCTCTTTCCCTCACTCTTTTTAGGTTCTTTCTAACTCCCTTCCTCCCTCTCTCTTAATTCTCTTTTCTCCACACTCTATTGTGCTCTCTCTCTCCATCCCCATTTTTTCTTACACTCTCTTCCTCTCCTCCCTTCCTTTCTCTCTCTCCCTAGCCTCTCTATCTCTAACTTTAAATATCTCTTTCTCACTCTCATTGTTTATTGTTAATCATCTTCACTCTCTCTCTCCTCCACCTCACCCTCTCTTTATAACTCCTTCACTCACTCTCTCTCTTTCTCTTTCTCTCTCATTTCTACTCACTCTCCCTCTTCTCTCACCTTGCACATCTCGCTCTATTTTCTCTCTCTTACACATACCCTTATTTTTTTCTTTGCTCTTCTCTTTTCTCTCTACCTTCCTATTTCTTTCACTCCCTTTTATTTTTCTCACACTCAATCTCTTGCTCTATCTTTCTCTCTTCTCTCTTTATAACTCTCTCTGGCTCTCTCTTTCCCTCTCTCTCTATCTTTCTTTATCGCTCTTTCACTTTCTTCTACCACCATCACTCTAACTTCATCATATCTTTCTTCTCCTCTCTCTTTCACACTCTCACTGCATTTCACTCTTGATATCTCCCTCTCTTCTTCTCTGTCTTTCTCCCTCTCTCACTCTCATTATAAGAGACGAGCGTACGATAATGTAAGCAAAGGAGAGAGAGAGAGGAGAAGAGGGAGAGTGAAAGAGAGCGCAAGAGAGTGAGACGAGTTGGAGTATAGAAAGAAAAATGTGTGTATGAGAGGGAGTGTGAGTGATTGAGTGAGTGAGAGAGTATGAGAGGTAGAGACTGAGAACTCATTCTACGCTCTCATGATTTCTCTTTTATAATCTCTCATTCTCTATTCTCTTTTCTATTTATATTCTCTCTCTCAGATTATTAGGTCTCTCTCCCAATCTCTTTCAATGAGACAAAAAGAAAGAATAATAAGAATAACAGAGAAGCAAGGTAATGTAGAGAGGGAGCAAGAAGAGAGAGAAAGAGAATAGACGTAGCTAGGGAGGGACGAAGATATAATTGGAGAGAGAGATATAGATGGGATAAGAGGGATGGAGGGAGATCATTTATCATTCTCTCACTACCACTCTCCCCCATTCCTTTACTCTCTTCCTCTCTCTCCTCCCTCTCTCGGGCTCTCTATCTCTCTTTCTCTTTTCTCTCACACATTCTCTCCCTCTCTTAATATGTCTTTATCTATCTCTCTCTTACCCATTTCATTATCTCTCTCCCTCCTCACACAGAATCTCCCTCCCTCTCTTCTCTATCACTATATCTCCCACATTCTTCCAATCTACCCCTTCTTTCTTCTCTCTCACTTGCTCTATATCCATCTCATCCTGACTCTCCCTCCCTCTCTTCATCCTCCTCTCTCTCTTCTTCATCAATATGAAAGAGTGAGGGATTGACTTAATTTGTACTCTCTTTCATACCATCAACACCTCATTCTCTTCCTCTCTCCTTTTCTCTAATAAGAGAGAGAATGAGAGAGTAAGAAAAATAGGAGACAGAGAGGGAGAGACAAAAAGAGCATCCCTCTTCTCTCTCACATTATCTCTCAGTCTCCTCTCACTTTCAAACAAATGGTCTTTATCCTTACCTCACATTTTCAGTCTCTTCCACATCAAAGAGATAATAATAATCAGAGAGAGAGATTAATTGAGAGAGATAGAGTGAGAGCTATCCCTCCTTCATTTCATCTCTCATCCTCTCTCTCTTTCTCCCTCACCCTTTTGCTCTACCTCACATTTTATCTGTCTTACTCTTTCTTTCTAGTCTCTCTCCCCCTTCCTTTTACACTTTCTCTTCTTTCTCTCTCTAATCTCATTCTCTTGTACTCTATCTCCTATCTCAGTCTTTCTCTCTCTCTCTCTCTCATTTCTTTTCTCACTCTCTTCTCTCTCCCTCCCTTTCTTTTTCTCTCTCATTCTTTATCTATGTATTTATGTTTCTCTTTCTCTATCTCTTATGTCTCTCATTCTTTTTTGCACTCTTTATCTTTCTATCCTCTTTTTCTCTCGCTCTCTCTCACACTCTATGTCCCTATCTCACTCCCTATACTCTCACCCACTTTCACTCTCACATGTTCTCATTTTTCTCTCTCTTACTCTCTCTCTCTGTCACTCCCTCCATCTCTCCCTCTGCTCTAGGTCTCTCTAGCTCTCACTCTTTATTTTCATCTATGCATTGATAAAGAGTGAAAGCACTGTGAGAGAGAAAGAAAGAGAGAAAGCGAGCACAAGAGAAGATAGAAAAAGAGATCTCCCACTATCTCTCTCCCTCTCTCATTTTCCATCTCTCTTTATCTGTCTTTCTTTCTCTCTGTGTCCCTCCCTATCTCATTGTGCCTCCATATCTGTCACCTCTCACTCTCTTTCTCCCACTTTACCCTCTTATATCTGCTCTCTCTCTCCCCTCTTTTACCTACTTTCTCTCTACTCTCACTATTCTCTATCTCTCTCTTTCCTATCTCTTTCTCACTCTTCTCTCATACTATTCTCTCTCCCCCTCTCCTGCTCTCTCTTTCTCCCTCATTCTAACTCCCTCCCTCTCTTTTTTCCTCTCTGTAGTATGTATCTCTCTTCCAACCCCTCCTTCATTTCTGTCTCTTCCCTCACTCTCTCCCTTCTCCATCTATCACTCTCTCTCCCCAACTCTTTGAATGGAATGAGAGAGAGAGATAAATGACTGAGAGAGTGATATAGAGAGAGAATGATAGATGATGGGGCATGAGAGAAGAGTATGAGTGGGGAGGACGAGAGCAAGTGTGAGAGTAAGGAAGAGAGACAAGGAATGAGAGAGATGGGGAGAGAGAATAGAGAGGGAGAGAGAAAGAGTGAGAGAGTGAGAGAGAAAGAATGAGTCAAAGAGAGGGAGGAAGAAGGTAGGGAGGGAGCGATGGAGAGAGAGAGAGAGTTGAATGAAATGTGAGAGGGAATGAGAGAGAAGAGAATGATAGATAGTCACGAAGAGGAATGAGAAAAAATTGTTGATAAGAGTAAAGAGGGAGTCAGAGGGATGCACAGAAGGGAGAGTGAGAGAGGGTAATACAAAAAGAGAGAGAGAAGAGAGAGACAAAGAAAAAAGTAAGTTACATAATAAGAGAAAATGAGGGGAGAGAGAGAATGTGTGCGAGTGAGTGAGAGAGAGAAAGGGAGAGAGAAAGAGACTAAGTGAGAGTGGGAGAAAGGTAGAGAAAGAAAGAGAATAGAGAGGGAGAAAGGTTAACTGATAGTGATGACAAGAGAGAGAGATAGAGAGAAAGAGAGATTGCTCTCTTTACCTCTTAAGTCTTTTTTTTTATCATTCTCAATCTCACTTTTTATCTCACACTCCTTTTTCGTGATCTCTCTATCTCTCCTCAATCTCTTGGATTTTTTATATCTCTTTATCACTTTTGCTTACAGTCTTCTAAATCTTTTTATATCTTCCTCTCACTTTCTTTTATCTCACTCTTTTTATCTCTTTCGGTCTCTCTATCTCTCACTCCTCTCTCTATTGCTTTCTCTTTCTACTCACTCCTAGCCTATTTCTCTTTTTAACCATCAATTTCTCCTTTAAACTCTCTCTTTCTCTTTTTTCTCATTATCTCACTAGCAGCCTTGCTCCGTCCCTCACTCATTTCGTCTCCTCTTCTATGCTCCTCTCTCTCAATCCTTTACATGCTCTCTCAGTCTCTATTTCTATCTCTCTCACTGTCTCTCACTCTTCAACTCCCTCTAGCTCTCCATATCTCAATCAATATTTCTACTTTATCTAGATCCCCATCCCTCCCACTCCCTCTCTTTCCCTCTCTCACTCTCTCATTATGTCTACCTACTCTCTCTATATCTCTCTTTCTTTCTCTTGCTCTCCCACTCACACCATCCCTCCTCACCATTTCTTTCTCCCTCCCTCTCACTCTAATTCTCTCCCACATGGAGTCTCTCTTTATTTCTTCCAATCTCTCCCTCTCTCTTCTCTTATTTTTTCTCTCCCTCTTCTCTATCTCTCCTACCTCTCTTCTTATCTCTCTCTTGCATTCTCTATCCATCCCTCTCTTTTTTCACTCTCTCACTCTTGCTCTCTCCCTCCTCTGTCAAATTCTACACTCAAAAGCACCCTCATTCCTCCCTCACTCACTTTTTCTCTCTCTCAATATTCTCATTATTTTTCTTTCTCTTATTCTATATTTGTCACTCTTTTCTCTCTCAGTCTTTCTATTTTCTCTTTATCGCATTCATTCTCTCCCGCCCTATGTCGCAGTAAAACTCTCTCTCCTCTCTCTTCTTTCCTCCCAACATATCTCTCTCTCTCTCTCTATCTTTTATGTTCTCTCTTGCTTTCTCTCTTACTCTACATCTCTATCTCTTTCTCCCTCCTTGTCCGTTGACCTTCTCTCTCACATTCTCTCTGTGCCCCATCTCTCTTATTCTCCTTCGTTCACATTGATCTCTCAATCTTTCTCCTACCTTATCTCTTTTGGTCTCTTTAGCAAGATGTGGGCAGAGAGTGAGAGAAATAAAGAGAGATTGAGGGAGAGGGGGATAGAGAGCAAGAGAAAATGAGGGGAGGAAAAGAGAAAAGCTTGAGAAAGAGCAATAGAGAAAATGATGGGGATGAGGAAAATGGGAGATATGTGGGGAGAAAGAGTTAGAATGAGAGAGGGAGTGGAAGAGGGAGAGGATGATGAGAGAGAGATTGAAAAAGAGATGAAAGAGAGTGAGAGTGGGCAAAGAGGTAGAAAGAGAGTATGGCACAAAGGTAGGGAAACTGGTTGAAAGTATGAGAAAGAGGGAGGGAGAGGGATGGAGGAAGAATGAAAGAAAGTAAGAGGAAGAGAGGGAGAGTAAGAGTGAGAGAAAAAAAATAGACAAGGAGAGATAGATAAGTAGATAGAACAAAAGAGAAGGAATGAAAGAGAAAGAATGAGGGATCACTCATCTTTCTCTCTTTTCTTACTCTTCTCTCTCCCTCTCAGTCTCTCACTCTCTCCCTCTCCCTCTCTCCCTCTCTCTCTCTCTCCATCTCCCTCTCCGTCTCTCGCTTTTGTTACTCTTTCTTTATCTCTCCAGACCATCTAAACTCACTCTTTCTCCATCCCTCATCCTCTCTACCGTCACTTTATCTTTCTCTATTTCTCTATCTCTCTCCCTCTCTATCCCTTAATTCTCTAAATTTCTCACTTCCTCTAGCTCTCCTTTTTCTTTCATTCTACGTCTTTTACTCTTTCTCTCACACATTGTCTCTCTCTACCTATCTCTTTCTATATGCTCTTTTTTATTCTTTTTTCTCTCTCCTTCTCTCTCCCTGCCTCCTTGTCTCACCCTCCCACTCTCATTTTTTATCACTTTTCTTCTTCCTTACAATCTTGCTTTCTCTCTATCATTTCTCATTCTCACTCTTCATCTTTCTTTCTCTCTAGATGTCTCTTTCTCTATTTGTTCTCTCTAACTACCTCACTCTGTTTATCTCCCTCTCTCCTCCACCTTACTCTCTCTTTATATGTTATTCTATCTTTCTTTATCTTTCTCCATCTCTCTCTCATTCCTACTCTTACCCTCAATCGCTCTCTCTTTCTCCCTTCTCTCAATCTCACTCTCTCCCTCTATCTCTTCCTTTTTATCACTCCTTTATTTTCTTCTCTCACTATCTCTACCTCCATCCTATCCTTCTTTGTCCTCCCATTAGTCTATTTCTCTATATCACACACACTCTCCCTCCCTTCTTCCCCTTTCTTCCTCTTTCTCTGTGCCTTATCCTCTCCTACCATCTTTCCAGCTCTCTCCACTTACTCTCAGATTCTAACTCAGATTTTCTCTGTCTCCCTCTCTTTCCCACTCCCTCCCTATTATTACATCTCTCTCTCTTGTCTAGCTCTGTCACTCTCTCACTCTTCTTTGTTTATCTATCTTTCCCCTCATATTCTAATCTCTCTGTCTTTCTTACGGTCTCTATGTCACCCTCTCTCCATCCCTCTCACACTCTCAATAGAGAGAAAGATATAGAATGTGAGAAAGAGAGAGTGAGAGGAAAAGAGCTAAAGTGAGAGAGATAGAAAAAGAATAAGGAAGAGGTAGAAAGTTTGGAAGAGAGAGGGACGGAAGGTAAAGACAGGTTGATAGTTTTAGATCGCCCCATCCCCAACTCTTCTCTATCACTCTTTCTCCCCATCTCATTACCTCCACCCATTTTCTCATTCTCAATCTCTCTCTCCCCTATCACTCTCTCATCTTTCTCTCCCTACATTCCATTTCTCCTCCCTCTCTATCTTACATACACCTCTCGCTTGCTTTATCTCTTGCTCCATGTCCCTTGCCCTTCTCCCTAGCTCATTCTCTCATTGCGTTGTCTCGCACTCCCTCCCCCACCCTCTCTCACTCTCTTTATCTCTCTCTCATCTCTATCACTATCCCTTCTTCCCTCTCTATCACTTTTTTGCCCTTCATCCCTCCCTCTTTTCTCCCTCCCTCCCTTCCTCCCTCCCTCCCTCCCTCCCTCTCTCTATATCATCTCTCTATCACATTCCCTCTCCAAATCTCTTTATCTCTTCCTCTCTCACTCACATCTTTCCTCCCTCCATCCTTCCTTTTTTTCTCTCCTGATTTTTTATATCTCTCTCTTTCTCTAACTTCTTTCTATCAAAGGAAGAGAAATTTTGAGGTAAGGCGAGGAAAAGTGAGATGAAGGAAAGTATGGAGAAAAATAGAAAAGAGAAATTGAGAGGGAGAGAGTGGGAAAGATAATGAGATAAAAAAAGATAAAGATAAAGGTTAAGCACTTTCTCTCTCTCTTTTCCTCATAAAAAATACAAAGATATGAAATGTAGCGGGAGAGGGGAAGAGAATGCAATAGGGAGAAATTAAGGGAATGAAAGAGGGTGAGAGAGAAAAAGAATAGAGAGAGCTAAAATTGTAGAGAAAGATGAGAGATAGCTAAAGGGGTGAGAGTGAGATAAAGAGAGTAAGAAAGGGTAGGGATAGAGAGAATTATGTGAAACGAGAGAGAAAGAAGGGAGAGAGGAGAGAAAAGGTAAGATGAAAATTAGAGAGAGTGAAATGTAAGATAGTCACTTTCTTTGATTGATAGAGAGATGGAAGAGATTGAGGATGAGAGAAGAGAATGAGGTGAGTGGGAGATTGAGAGTGGAAGAAGAGAGAGGGAGAGTAAGAGTAGAACAATGCAACAAAGAGATGGAGATATAGATGGAGAGTTAGTGAGGAAGGGTGAGAAGGAGAGAGGGATGAAAAAGCTGATGATAGGAGAGAATTTGATGGTATGAGAGGGAGTGTGAGTGATTAAGCAAGAGAAAGAGAAAGAGAACGATGGAGCTAGAGAAAAATAGAGAAAGGGAGTGAAAGAGAGGTAAAAGAGAGTAAGCAATGGAGAATGAGAGAGATAGAGAGAAAGAAAGAAATAGAGAGGGAATGAGAATAAGAGGTAAGGAGAGAGAGGGTGAGAGAGCGGAAGAATGGGAGAGAGAAACGTAGGTAGACAGAGGGAGTATGTGAGAGAAAGAAGCATGATAGAGAGTGAGAGATAGAAATAGAGAGCAAGTGAGAGGGAGGGAGAGAAGAGAGAGATATAGAGTGAGAAAGAAAAATAAGAGAGGTGAAATAATAGAGAGAGAGAGAGAAAAGATAATGAGTGAGGGAGTTGATAAAGCACACACTCATACCATCAACCTCTCTCATATCATTAGCTTCTCTCTCTCTCTCTTTCTGTCCTTATCGTTTTAACAGTCCCATCTATATCTCCCTCCCCACTCTACCACTGTCTCTCTCTCTCTCTCTTTTTTTGTCCTCTGTCACTCTCTATCTCTCACTCACCTCACTCTTTTCTCTCGCCCTCAATCTCTTCCTATCTCTCTAATAGTCAAAGGGAGTGACTGTCCCTCTCACTTTTCTAACCCTCTCTTCTCATTTATCCTGCCTTCTCTCCCCACTCTATCTATTCTTTTTCTCTCATTTCACATTATTCTCCCTATCTCCACCCTCTCTTACTCTCTTTAACTCTCCCACCCCTCAATATATCCCTCATTTCTCTCAACATGTCTCCCTCCCTCTTTTCTCTTACTATCTCTCCTTTTTTCTCCCCTCCTCTTTCCCCTTATCACATTCTCTCTCCCTCTCCCTCTATATCTATATGTCCTAATCTCTATGTCTTTTTTTAGGGAAAGAGAGAGAGAACTAGGGAGATAGAGAGGACGAAAGGGAGAGTCTATGCAAGAGAGAGAAAGATAGAGTGAAAGAGGGAAGGGGCATGAAAGAAGAGATAGAGACATCTCTCTCTCTCTCTCTTTCTTTCATTCTCACTCTCTATGTCCTCCCTCCCCTCTCTTTAGCTTCTTTTCTCAATCCCTCTCTTACTCACTCTCTCTCTAACTTTTCTCAATCCCTCTCTTACAATTCCTTTTATTCTCTTCTCTCTCTTTCTCTCTCATTCTCTCTAGCTCTCTTTCTCTTGTTCTATCACTATATCCCCTTCTACCTCCCTCCATGTTCATCTCTCTCTCCTCTCCCTCCACAACTCTCTCATTTTCCCTCATTCCCTCTCTCCCATTTTGCTTGTCTCTACCTCCCTCTCTCGTACTATTAACCTCTCCCTATCTCTCTCACTCTATCACTCTACTCTTTCACTCTCTTCCTATCTCTCTCTATAACTTTTTCTCTCTCATACTCTTTATGGTTCTCTCATTCTCTCTTTTACTCCCTCCCTCCCTCCATCTCTCTCTCCTCTCTCCTCCCACCCTTTATATTCTCTATTTCTTATCATCTCTCTCTAACTCTCTTTCTCTCTATCTTCCTCTCTTGCACCATCTCTCTCTCTCTCTCAGTCTATGTTGCTCTCACTCTTCTCTCACTCTCACTTCCTATCTTTCTTCTTCACATGGTCCCTTACTCTCTATCTTCTTTCTATATCTCTCCCTCTTCTTTCCTACTCTCTCCTTCTTATTTCTCTTTCCCTTCACTCCCTTTCTCCCTCCATATCTCTCTAATGTCTCTCCTCCCTCTCTCTTGCACTCTCATACTGTGAATTTTTTCATTCCATCACTACCACCCCCCTCTCTCCCTCTCACTCTCCATGATTTCTCTCTCTCTTCCTCCTCTCTATTCCTTCTCCCTCCCTCGCTACTTTAGGAGAGAAAGTTAGAGGAAGATAAAGAAAAAAAAAAGAAAGAGAGTGGATAGAAGGACAGAGAGATAGAGAGAGGGAGGCATATTCTCTTCTATAGTCCATGCTCTCTCATCTCCCATTTTCACTATCTCTCTCACTCTTTCTACCTCTTCTATTGCCCACTCTTTATCTTTCTCTCTTCCTTCACTCTCTCTCTCTTTCATCCCTCTCTCACAACCTCTATTTTACCATTATCTATCAAGAAGGGAGAGAGGGATAAAGGGAGAGATGGAGAGAGAGGGATAAAGGGAGAGATGGAGAGATAGAGACTAAAGAGTGAGAGAGAATAAGAGTTAAAGATAGAGAGATTGAAGGAAGCAGTAAGAGAGAGGAAGAAATACAGGAATGGAGGGAGATTGAGGGAAAGTAAGAGAGAGAAGAGAGAGAAAAAGTGATAGACTGAGAGTGTGAGAGAAAGAGACAATGGGTAAGAGAGGAGAGAGTGAGATTGGTAGAGAAAGAGAAAGAGAGGGAGAGTGGGTGCGAGAGAGAGAGATAAAGTAGAGAGAAGGGGAGGGAGAGAGAGAAAGAAAAAAGAGTAAGTCGAGAGAGAATGAACAAAGAGAGAAAAGAGACAAAGCCAGAGAGTAGGGAGAGTAAGATAAGAGAAAAGAGAGAAAGAGAGAAGATGAAGGGGGAGGGAAAGAGACATAAAGATGTCCCTCCCAATCCCTCCCTCTTTTTCTCTCACTCCATGGCTCTCTCTTGCTCTCTCTTTCTCCTTTCTTACTCTCCCTTTTTCTCACTCTCTCTATAAACCTGTTCCCCTATCTCCTCTACCTCTCTGCTCCCTCTCTATCAATTTCTCTTTCTCACCTCTCTCTCTAACTTTCTCTCTTTCTTCCTCCCGTTCTGTCTACCTCTCTAGAGAGAATGAGGAAGAGAGCAATAAAAAAATGAAAAAAGAAATAGAAGAGATTTGTAGGATTATAATAAAGAGAGAGTGTGCAAGAAACAAAGAGAGTACAAGAGTCTGATCTTTATGAAGATATCTTTCCCTTTCTTCTCATCTTCTCGCTTTCTTATCTCTAACTCTACCTTCCTCTCCATCCCTCTACTTCACTCTCTCTCCCTAACACTCTCTCAATCTCTTGGTTCCGCAGTAGCTCTCTCTTGCTCTATCACTTCTCTCACTCTCTCTACCTTTCCCCTCTCTTTCATTGTCCCCCTCTTGCTATTTCTCTCACACTTTTTCCTTCACTCCATGTTCCTCTCGCTCCCTCTCTCCCATCCTCATTCATTCTACCTTTCTTTTTTTTCTTACTCTTCTTATCTCTCCTTCCATATCATTCTCCCTCAGCTCTCTCTATCCCTTCCTTTCCCTCTCTCTTCTCTCTCTTCTCTTCCTATTTCTCTTTTTTGTAGAAGAGATGAGATAAATAAAGATTGAGAGAGAGTAATCTCTCTCTTGCTATCTTTTTCCTTCTCCAGCTATCCCACTCACTCTCTTCACTTCTTAAGAGAGAGTGAGAGAGACGTAGTGTAAATGAGAGATAGAGATAAATAGATCTAGAGAGCAAGAGCAGAATAGAGTGAGTAGAAAGAAAGAGAGGGATAAGGGAGAGAGCAAGAGTTTGAGTAGGAGAGAGATTTTTTCTCTCATATATTCTCTTACTATCTCGTAGGGAATGAGAGTATGAAAGGGAGATAGATAGAAGAGGGTGCAGAGAGAGGGAGGGGAAGAAATGAGTAAGGAAGGAAGGGAGAGTTAGAGAGGCGGAGGGGAAGAAATGAGTAAGGGAGGAAGTGAGAGTTCGAGAGGGGGAGCTGAAAGATAATAAGGGAAGATATATCTAATCCTCTTCTTCCCTCATCTCCTCTTCCAACCTTTCTAGCTCTCCCAATTTCTCTCCCTCCCTCTCTATTCCTACGATTATCTCTCTCTCATTTACTTTAGGTGAAAAAGGGACAATGAGAGAGAGAATGAGAAAGAGTGAGAGAAGAGGGAGAGCGCCAAAGAAAGATAGAGAGTGGAAGGATCAAAGAAGAGGAAGAGCACTTGAGTTCTTTCTCCCTCTTTCAAATCTTTTTGTTATCTCTCACCTTCTCTCTGTCTATAACCCACTCTTTCTATCTATATCTCTTTCATCTCTCACTTTTCTCTCTTACCCAGCATTCTATTGCTTTCTAACTCTCTCTCTCACTGTTTCTCCCATATATTTCCACCATCTCCCTCTTGCTCTCTCTCTTTCACTTTCTCTCAATTCATCTCTTTCCATTCCATTCTATCAACCTGACTCCCTTAATTCCTTTTTCTCACCCACACTCTCTCTCTTTATAGATTGATTGAGGAAGAAAGAGAGAAAAAGTGTTAGGGAGAAATATATTGATAGGGAAAGAGTGAGTGAGGGAGAGAGAATATTGAGACAGAGCAAGACATAAAGAGTTAAATAAGAGGGAAAGAGAGATATAGAGATAGATAGTGAGGGGGAGTGAGAATAAATAGAAGGAGAGACAAGTTGATAGTTTGACAGAGAGTGTGTGTGATAGAAAGAGAAGCAAGATAGAGGGGGAAGTGATTGATATCAATATTCTCTCAATCATTCTCTCTCTTTGTTTATCTTGAGGTTTCACTTTCACACTCTATACCTTGTTCTTTTCCTCTCTTTCTCACTCTTTCTTCCTCTATCCCACTCTCTCTTAAACCCTTCCCCCTCCCATCCTCTCTCCCTCCTTCTATTCTCTATATATCTATCTCTCTCTTTTACTCCCTCTATCTCTCTTATTCTCTCTTTTTTACCCCTCCCTCCCTCTCTTTAAATTTCTCAAGCACTCTCCCTCTCTTCATCCATCTTTAAACTTATCTTTCTCTAAACCTTTCTCTATGTAGAGCGGCTCTCTTCTTCTTTCTCTCCCTCACTCTTTTTTCCCTCATTGATCGCTCTGTCTCTTACAAGAGTAAGAACAAAAGAGAGAAAGGAGAAACAAAGAGTACTAGAGAGAGATAGAGAGAGCGAGAGAGGAGAGAGAGAGAGAAACAGAGAGAGAGTTTGCAAGAAATATGAGGAGAGAAAGATATCAAGAGTAAGAGAGTGTGAGAAACAGAGAGTGGGAGAGAGGTAATAAAAGGAATGGAGTCGGAGGGATGGGGGAGAGAGAACGGTTGATCCCCTCATCTCT
>NEWO01000072.1:353757-375348 GCA_003013225.1 Phalaenopsis aphrodite
TTTTTTTTTTCATTCTATCTTTCACTCTCCCCCTTTCCCTTACATTTGATATCTCCCTCCTTTCCCCTTGTTTTCTCTCTCTTTCACTCTCTCTAGCTCGTTATCACTCATTTTCTCTCATTATATTATATCTCTCTAGCTCTACATCTCTCTCAGTCTCCTTATACATCTTCCTCTCTCTCTTTTTCCAACTCTATCTCATTACTATCTCTCTTTATTATTCACTCTCTCTATTTCTATTCTCATTGACTCTCTCACGTGAGAGTGATAAACTGATATAGAGAGTGAGTAAGAGAGAGATACATGATCAACCTGTCTCTCTTCCCATCTCTACCTCTATTATTCTTGCTCACTCTCCCTCGCTCCCTCATTCTCCCTCTCTTGCTCTGGATCATTCTCCCTCCTCATTTGTTTCTCACTCTCTCTATCTTCATCCATTTCTCTCTTTCTCTCTACCTCTCTCTAGCTCTCTTCCTTCTCTTCCCTTTTTCTCTCTCTAATGAGAGATAAGGAGAAATGGAGAAAAAAGACTCTATCTCCCTCATTCTCCATTTCTTTCTTGCCATCCCTCTCTATCTCTCATTCTCATTCTCTCCCATCCTCCCTTTTCCCTTTGCCTCCCTCATTCCTCTTTCTTTCCCTCACTCTCTTTTTATTTCTCTAACTCTTATTCTATGTCATTCTCCCTCTTCTCTCACTTTATCATTCTTGCTCCAAACCTCACTCTCGCATTTTATCTCCCTCTACCTCTCTTATTCTTTCTCTATCTTTCTATCCGTCACTTTAACTCTCCCTCTCTATCACTCTCTTTTTCTCACATTTCTCTCTCTCGATCTCTTTTTCTCTCTCAGTCTTGATATTTTTTTCTTCTTCTATGTCCTACATCTCTTCTCTCCTACCTTTCCCTCCCCATGTCTCTCTCTCATCTCTCTCCTGCTCTTTTTAACTGAGAGAGAGACCATCCATCCCTTCCAATACTTTTGTCCCTCCATCTATCCTTCGCTCTATAATTATAACTTTTTATTTTCATTCTCTCTTTCACTATCTCCGTCTCCCTCACTTTTGATATCTCTCCCTCCCCCTCGCTCTCTTACTATCTCCTTATTTATCTCTCTCTACCTCATTTTCTCTCATTATCTCTCATTATCTTATCTCTCTCTAAATCTTCCTCTCTCTCTATCTCTTTCTCTCTTTCAAACTCTACCTCACTACCATCTTTCATACTCACTCTCTATTTCTATTCTCTCTGACACTCTCACATGAGAGAGATAAACTGATATAGAGTGAGTGTGAAAGAGATGTGGAATCAACATGTCTCTCTTACCATCTCTCCCTCTTTGTTGCTCTTTCACCCACTCTCTCTCACTTTGGATCTCTCTCTCCCTCCCCATTTTTTTCTAACACTCTTTTTCTTCCTCCATTTCTTTCTTGCTCCCTTTCTCACTCTTGCTCTGATCCTTCTCCACTCATTTGTCTCCCTCTAGTAAGAAATAACATGAAAGGGAAAAAAAGAGGGAGGTAAAGAAACAAGTAGGCGGGTCTAAATAGAGAGAGATAGAGAGAGGAGATTCGTTGATAAATCAATGAATGGAGAGAGGAGACAAAGTGAGAGTTAGAGAGAGAAGAAGAGATTAATGCGAAGCGAAAAAGAGAGAAAGACATAAAATAGATGGAGGAGGGAGGCAGGGAGGGAGGGGCAAAGAAGGAGGGGAGGGGGAGCAAAGTATAAGGAGAGAGCAGGGGAGGTAGACAGGGGTAGAGAGAGAATAGAGATATCACTCTCTATCTTAATTCACTATTTTCTCCCTCTCAAACTATTAACCTATCTTTCTATCTTGATCTCTAACTCACCAACTATCTGCCTATTCTCTCTCACTTACGATCTCTCTCTCTTAATCTCTCTAGCTTAATCTCTTCATCTATCTTTCCCTCTCTTCACTCTACATCTCAATCTCTCTCACCCTCACTCTCTCCTTCTCTCTATAGATTTTCTCTTTCTTGGTCCCTATCTCTTTCACTAGTCAGTCTCTTTATTATCTATCTTATCTCTTATCTATCTCTCTATCCCAAAATTAATAACCTATTTCTCTCTCTTAATCACCATTGATCTCTCCATTCCTCTCTCTCACACTCTCTTGCTTCTCTCACCCTTGATATCTCTATTTCTCTCTCTCTTAATAGAAGAGTGGAGAGAGTGACATGTTAATAGTTTGAGAGAGTGTGTGACAAATACTGAGAGGAGAGATAAAGAATTGAAGAGGATGAGAACTTACAAGAATAGAGCATGTGAGAGATAGCCAATGAGAGCTCTCTACATTTCTCTCTAACACACACACTCTCTCATTGTCTCTCTCACTCTCTCTCCCACTCCCTCCCTTTAAATGTAGGAGGGAGGGAGAGAGGGAGGTGGGGAGCTAGAGAAAGAGAAATGGAAAAAGATCTAGAAAGGACGAGAAGGGAGAGTGAGATTTGAAGTGAGCGAGACAGTATGGTTGAGATTTAGAGTGGGAGAGTTAAAAGGAGAGGGAGGCTAAGAGCGAGACAGAGCTACAGATAGAAAGATAAAGTGTGAGAGAGAGAATGACAGAAGGAATGAGGGAGGTAGAAAGAAGGGGGAGAGAGAGAAGAGAGGGAGGGAGGGAGGGAGGATGAGAGGGTAATTAAGAGAGAGAGTTGGTATGGACAAAGTGTGAGAGAGAGTTAGTGCACAATAGAGTTAAAGAAAGAGAAGAGAGAGAGAGAGCAATTTAGAGACTTAGAGAGAGATGGGAGAGTATATAGAGAGTTGGAAGAGGAAGAAAAGTGTGTACATGAGAGAGAGAGAGAGAGAGAAAGAAAGAGCACTCCCTCTCCTTCAATTAACCACTCACCCTCTCCCATTCTTTGTTACACTTCATCTTCACTCACACTCTCATTCTCACTCATTATCTTTCTCTCACACACTCTCACTCATTGTCTCTGTCTCACTCAAAGAGAGAGTAAATAGAGGGATAGGGAGGTAGAAAGAGTGAAAGAAGGAGAGTGTAACAGAAAGAGGGGAAGGGATTTACATATCAAGAATGAGAGGAGGAAAGGGTGAAAGAGAGAATGAGAATAGAGAGATATCGCGATAGAAGAAGGGAGAGATGGAGGGATAGAAAGATAGGCAGGGATGGAGTGTCTCTCTCTTTGAGGTCGAGAGAGTAAGAGAGAGGTGAGCGGGAGAGAGAGTGAGAGGGAGAGATAAAAAAGATATGCAAAAAGCAGGAAAAAGAGATATCAAGAATGAGAGAGAGTGAGATGGAGCAAGAGAAAGAAAGAGAGAAAGAGGAGTGAGAGATAGAGATAGAGATGGAGAGTGATAGTGGGGGAGAAAGAGAGAGAAAGGGAGAGAGAAAGAGAAAAAAGAGGGAGGTAGAGAGAGATGGAGGGAAGGATACAATAGGAGTACGAGAGTGAGAGAAGAGGAATAATCATAAAGAATGAGAGAGAGAGATAAATAAAGGTAGAGATAGAGAGGTTAGAGAGAGAGAGGGAGGGAGGAGAGGGAGACAAGAGAGAGGAGAAAACAGATGGAGAGATTGAGGGAGAGAGCAAGAAATGAAGCTAATAAAAGTTAGAGTGAGAGATAATGTGTGTGAGTGATGGAGAGATGGAGGGTGATAGTGAGAGAGAGAGAGATATCTCACTAGCTCTTTATCAATATCTATTTCTCTAAGTCTCATTCTCTGTAACTCTCCCTCTTCTCTCACTCTCACACTCTTTCTCTCTTCCTCTCTCATATCCTATATCTTTCTACCTCCCTCTTCCTTACTAATAAGACAAAGAGAGAGATTAGAATAGAGAATGATTGAGAAGAGAGAGAAAGATAGGGAGAGGTAGAGAGTGTTGGAAGAGAGAGAGAGAAGTTGATTGTACAAGAGAAAGAGAGATTGAGAGAGGGAGATAAATAGAGGGAGAGAAGAGACAGTGGGAGGGACGGAGAAGGAGATAGAAGATTGAGATAGAGAGAGAAGAGAGAGATAAGGAATATAGTTGGCAGGAGAGAGGTAAAGAGTGATGAAAGGGAGAGTGAGATAATGAGAAATATCTCTAGAGAGAGAGGGAAAGACCTAGGTAAAAGAGAGTGTGTGAGAGATGTGATATAGCTCTCTACATTCTCTTTTCTTCTGCTCCTTGCCTCTATCTCTCTTCGTCTCTCACTCTTACTCTCACTTTCTTTCTCCTCTCTCACTCTCCATTCTATCTCACTCCCTTTATCTAATTTTCTCACTCTTCCCTAGTTCTTTATCTCTATCCTAAATTCTCTACTTTCTTTTTTTATTCTCTCTCCCCCTCTCTCTTCTTTCTCATTATAGAGCATCCTTGTTCATTTTCTCTATCACTCACTCTATCTCGTGCTCCCTTCCCTCTCTCTTCTCCATCCCTTACTCAAACTCTGTCTCATCTCCCTCAATCCCTCCCTCTCTCTTATTCTCTCTATCTCTTTCTTGGTTCTCACTCTCTCTCTTTATTTCTCTCCCCTTCTCTCTCTTGCTTTCTCTTGCTCTCTCCCTCCCTCTCTCTCTATCTCGCTTCTCTTGTACTCTCTATCACTAGTTATTTTTATCTCTCATAATCTCTTTCTTTTTCTCTCTCTCTCCCTCCCTCTTTCTCACTCTCTCATTTTATCTCTTCCTTTATCTCTCTCTCACCCTCCCCTACTATCGTTCTTCCTCCTGCTATTTTTCCCATTCATTCTCTCTCACGTTCTCTCCCTCATGCTCTCTCACATTCATTCTTTTTTATATCTCTCTCACCCTCCCATATTGTTCTTCCTTCTGTTGTTTTTCCCATTCATTCTCTCTCATGTTCTCTCCCTCACGTTCTCTCACATTCATTCTTTTTTATCTCTCTCTCACCCTCCCCTACTATTGTTTAGGGTTTCCCACGGTTTTTCCCATTCATTCTCCACGTTCTCTCCCTCATGCTCTCTCACATTCATTCTTTTTTATCCCACCCTCTCTCTCCCCTCACTTTCTTTCTATTTCTCTTCTCTCTTTCTCTTTCTTACTCTTCTATCTCCTCCTTTTGCCTCTCACCGCCATCTATCTCACACACACTCTCTCTCTCATTAGAAGTGTGAGAGATTGGAAGGGTCAGGGTCTCTCTCTCTCTCCCCTTACCCCCTTGCTCACTCCTCCCTCTTTTTCATTTTATCTCTCTACTTTCTTTATCTCTCTATATGTCCCTCCCTCTCTTACTTTTTCTTTTCCTATTCTCTCCCCCTCTCTGTCACACACACACTCCCTCTCATGCACTATCTCTCGCTTCCTTTCCCTTGCCATTCTCTCTAACTTTTTCTCTCATTGCTTTGTCTCACACTCCCTCGCTCTCTCTTTTATCTCTTTATCACCACTCTCACCATCCCTTCCTATTTCTTCTTTGTACTTCATATCTCTATCATCAACCTTTCTATACCTCTCTCTCCAACTCCCTCCCTCTCTCGCTCTCTCCCTCCCTCCCTCTTCCTCTCTCCCTCCCTCCTTTCCTCACTCCCTCCATCATTTTTTGTCTCTTGATTTATTTAGTTCTCTTATTTTCTATCTTCTCTCTCTCACAAAGAGAGTAATAGTGATGTGAAAAGAGGAAGAGTGACAGGAAAGAAACTAGAGAGAGAAATAGAGAGCAAATGAGTGAAAGTAAGTGAGAAAGACTGTAAGAGAAGAAGGGAGACAGATAAAGGGAAAGCTCTTTCTGTCTCTCTTCTCACTTGACCCTTCCCTATTTTACTCTCTCTTTCTCTCTTACTAATTGACTCTATCTCTCTCATATAGAGACTCTTCCTTCTTTCTTATCTCTTTCTTCCTCCCTTTCTCTTTCTCTCTATCCCTCAATAAAAAAATAAAGATTGGGAGATAGAGATATAGAAGGGTAGTGAGAAAAAAATATGAAAGGGAGAAAGAGGGAGGGCAAGAGAGGGAGACATGTAGAGAGATATGAGGGAGTGATAAAGAGTGTGAGAGAGATAATGAGAGTAAGTTAGGGTGGGAGTAGAGAGTGAACAATGTGAAATGATAAAGAAAGAAGAGTGGAGAGAGAGAAGGTAGGATGAATGAGAAGAGAGGGAGAGAAATATAAGGGGGATAGTCATTCTATTTAACTGACTAAGAGATAGGAAGAGATTGAGGGTAAGAGAAGAGAGAGGTGGGCAAAAGATAGAGATTGAGAAAAGAGACAAGGAGAGAGAGAGAGAGAGATATGAGGGGAATATATAGATGCAGAGTTGGTGAGGTAGGGAGACAATCAGAGGGAGGGTGAAGCTGATGATATGAGAGAGGTTGTGCCTCCCTTTCATCTGTCTCCTTTCTTTTTTATGTATAAAACCCTTATGGCTCTTACCCACAACATCTCATCTAGCACCTCCAGCCATATGTATTTTTTTTCTTTTAGGCCATATCTATAGGCTATCTCTCTATCCAAATCATTCAGATACACTTGATAGTTTCCATTTCCCCTTTTCTCTCATGACCCCATCTCGCTAACCTACGCCCCCTCTCATTTCACATATGCAACCAACTTGTGCCCATCTCCTACTCATCCATGATCTCCACATACGACTTTCTCTCCAAAAATTCACTCACCTAAGGTTATATATGCCTGTCATCTCTCAACTATCCAGATTGATTACATATAGCCCTCCTCTTCATGGTCCCTCAAAAAAAATATAAAGATTGGGAGATAGAGATATAGAAGGATAGCGAGAAAAAATATGAAGAAAGAAAGAGGGAGGGTGAGAGAGGGAGACATGTAGAGAGAGATGAGGGGTTGATAAACGGTGAGAGAGAGATAATGAGAGTAAGATAGGGTGGGAGTAGAGAGTGAACAATGTGAAATAATAAAGAAAGAAGAGAGTGGAGAGAGAGAAGGTAGGATGAACGAGAAGAGAGGGAGAGAAATATTAGGGGGATAATCCTTCTCTTTAACTGATAGAGAGATAGGAGAAGATTGAGGGTAAGAGAAGAGAGAGGTGGGCAAAAGATGGAGATTGAGAAAAGAGACAAGGAGAGTGAGAGAGAGAGCATTGAGAGAGAGATGAGAGGGATATATAGATGCAAAGTTGGTGAGGTAGGGAGACAATAAGAGGGAGTGTGAAGCTGATGATATGAGAGTGGTTGATGTTATCAGAGAAAGTGTGCTTTATCAACTCCCTCTCTCATTATCTATCTCTCCAACTCGCTTTTATTTCACCTCTCTTATCTTTCTCTTTCACTCTCCATCTGTCTCTTCTCTACTCCCATCTCTCCCTCTCTCTTACTCACTATATCTATCTCTCACTCTCTGATTTATTTACCCTCACTCTCTTCCATGCTTGTTCTGTTTCCCACTATCGCTATTTTTGTTGCTCTTTTCTTTCTCTATCTATTTCTTTATTGCTCAATTGTATACTCTCTCTACTTAATCGTTCACACACTTTCTATTCTCGCTTGACCCTTCCCTATTTTACTCTCTTTCTGTCTTAGTAACTAACTCTATCTCTCTCATATAGAGACTCTCCCATCTTCCCTTTCTCATTCTTCCTCCCTTCCTCTTTCTCTCTCTATCCCTCAAAAAAATATAAAGATTGGGAGATAGAGATATAGAAGGAAAGTGAGAAAAAATATGAAAGGGAGAAAGAGGGAGGGTGAGAGAGGGAGACATGTAGAGAAAGATGAGGGAATGATAAAGGGTGAGAGAGAGATAATGAGAGTAAGATAGGGTGGAGTAGAGAGTGAATAATGTGAAATGAGAAAGAAAGAAGAGAAAGGAGAGAGAGAAGTCGGATGAATGAGAAGAGAGGGAGAGAAATATGAGAGGGATAGTCATTCTCTTTAACTTATAGAGAGATAGGAAGAGATTGAGGGAATGAGAAGAGAGAGGTAGGCAAGAGATAGAGATGAGAGTAGAGACAAGGAGAGTGTGATAGAGCAATAGAAGAGAAGAGAGGGAGATGTAGATGCAGAGTTGGTGAGGTAGGCAGACGATGAGAGGGAGGGTGAAGCTAATGATTTGAGAGAAATTGATGGTATGAGAGAAAGTGTGCGTTATCAACTCCCTCTCTCATTATCTCTTTCTCTCTCACTCCCTTTTATTTTACCTCTCTTATCTTTCTCTTTTACTTTCCATCTCTCTCTTCTCTACTCCCATCCCTCCCTCTCTCTTACTCACTATATCTATCTCTCACTCTCTCTCACTTACTCCATCTATCTTCTTGTCCTTCTCTCTCTTATTCTTCTGCTCTCTCACCCTCACTCTATTTAATGCTTGTTCTCTTTCCCGCTCTATCACTATTTCTATTGCTCTTTTCTTTCTCTCTCTATTTCTCGATTGCTCCATTGCTTACTCACTCTATCTACTTAATCGTTCACACACTCTCTCTATCTCTCACTATCTTTTTCTTGATCTCTCCAACCCTCTTTACCATCTCTCTACCTCATTCCCATCGCTCATATCTCTCCCATGCCATCATCCTTGCTCTCACTCTCTCTTCCTAGCTCTTTCTCTCTCTCTCTCTTGTCCCTCCCCCATCTAATCCAACATTTTCTCTTTAAAACACACATTCTCCTTTCTTTCTTTCTCTTGCTCATCTCTTTGTCCCTCTCAAGCTCTTTCTCACATTCTTCTCGCTAACTCACTCTTTCCCTCCCTTCTCTTCTCTTGGTTCCTCTCTTACCCTCACTCATTCCATCTCTCTCCTCTCCTCTCCTCTTCTCAACCTATCCCTCTTTCTTTCTCTAAAGGTAGAAGGTGACCAAGAGAGAGACAAGAGATAGAGAGAGTGAGAGAGGGATGAGCGAGGGAGAGAAATCGAGAGAGTGAGACAGAGAGAATAAGAGAAAGAAATTGACATAGATAGAAGAGACATACAGAGATGAAGGAGAATTATAATAGAGAGCATAAGAGAAGTGGAGAGTGAGGTAAGAGGAAGAAAGTGAGATAGGGAGATAGAGAAGAGAAAGCATAGAGAGATAGCAAGAGTGAGGGAAAGTGAGAAAGAGTGAGTGAGAGAGAGAGAGAGAGAGAAATGAGTGACAGTGAGGGAGGGAGAGAGATAAGCAATGTCCCTTCCACTCGCTCACCCTTATAGTGACAGTGAGAGAGATAAAAATTGTACTTGAGAGAGAGATGGGGGAGTGAGAGATAGAAGAGTTAGAGAAAGAGAAAGAGAGAAAGAGAGAAAGAGAAGAATAAGAGAGAGAGAAGAGTAAGTGTGCTGGAGAGAGGGGCAGTAGCAGAAGGGAGGGAGGGAAAAAGAGAACAAATGAGAGAGAACATGAGAGGGAGAGAGTGAGTCAGAGAGAGAGGATGAGAGATAAAAAGTGCAAAAGAGAGTATAATTTTTGAGTCGAAGATCAGGAGGAAGAGAGAGAAGAGGGTAAGAAAGAGATAATGTAGGGAAATAATAGAGATGATGAATGGAGGGAGTGAGAAAGAAACAAAAAGAAAGATAGTGAGAGAGAAAAAAGAGCTAGAGGAAGAGGGAGAGAATGAAGAGAGAGGGAGAGAGAGATGGAGAATGAGAGAAAGCAAGAGAGAGAAAAAGAGTTATAGAGAGATAGAGTGAGAGAAGCAAGAAGGAGAGAGATGGTGGATGGTGCGAGAAAGCGAGAGAGAGTGAGAGAAATCTTGTTTAAGAGGTAGAGAATAGAGAGGGAGGGTGGGAGGGAGGGAGCATGATAGAGAATGAGTGAAAGTGAGGGTGAATGAGAAAAGATGCTCTCTAGAGGGAGGGAAGAGAGTGAGAATGAGAGAGAAGGAAAGAGAAGAAAAAATATCTCTCTACCTCTCTTTGTGGCTCTCCTTTATTCTTGAGAACTCTCTCTCTACCTCTCCCTCCCTCCCTTCTTTTTATTATCATTCATCTTTCACTATGTCCCTCTTCCTCACTCTTGATATCTCGCTCCCTCCCCCTCATTCTCTCCCTCTCTCCTTCTTTCACTCTCTCCACCTTGTTATCTCTCATTCTCTCTGATTAATTATCTCTCTCTGGCTCTACATCTCTCTCACTCTCTATATATATCTTCCTCTCTCTCTCTCTCTTTCATACTCTACTTCACTACTATCACTTTTTTTACTCTCTCTCTCTATATTTCTATTCTTTCTAACTCTCTTACATGAAAGAGATAAATTGATTTAGAGAGTAAGTGGAAGAGAGATGGGGAATCAACCTGTTTCTCTTCCCACCCATCTTTCTATCTCTTGTTCTCATTTCCTCTCTCTCTCTCATTCTCACTCTCTCTCACTCTGGATCTCTCTGTTCCCATTTTTTTCTCACCCTATCTATCTTCCTCTGTTTCTCTCTTACTCTCAACCTCTCTTTAGCTCTCTATCCTTCGGCTCTTTTTTTCTCACTCTGGTGAGAAAAAAGGAGAAAGGAAGACAGAAGAGAGGGAGGGAGAGAAAGAAAGAAAGAGAGAGCATCTAAACAGTGAGAGATAGAGAGAGGAGACAAGTTGATAAATCAATAAGAAGTGAATATTAAGTGAATGAGTTAGAGAGAGTGTGGGAGAGAACAAAGAGTGAATAAGAGATTAATGGAGCGAGAGAGACAAAGAAATACATATAAGACATTGAGGAGAGAGGGAGGGAGGGAGGAAGGGAGAAAGAAGAAGAAAGAGGTAGAGAGAGTGTGTGAAAAGGAGAGAGAGGAAGTAAGGAAAAGGGGGGAAGGGAGGAGGTAGAGAAGGGTAGAGAGAGAATAGAGATATTACTCTCTATCTTGATTCTCTCTTTATTTCTCTCTCAAACTATCAACCTATCTTTTTGTCCTGATATCTCACTCACCCTCTCTCTCCTTCACTGTCTCTCTCTCTCAATATATCCCCATCGCTCTCTCTTTCTCTCCCAATATTTTTCACTCTCACTACTCTCTTTTTCTCCATCTTTCATTATCTTATCTCTTTTCTTTTTTCACCTAAACTATTAACATGTTTCTCCCCATTACTCTCTCCCTCCCTCTCCCTCTCTCTCCCAAGCTTCTCTCACCCATGATATCTCTATTTCTTTTTATTTCTTCTTTAAAAAGTGGAGAGAGTGACTTGTTGATAGTTTGAGAGAAAGTGTGTGACAAAGAGAGAGGGAGAGATAACAAAGTAAAGAGAATGAGCAATTACAAGAAAGACATCATGAGATAGATAGCAAGTGATAGGTCTCTATGTTTCTCTCTAACACAAAATTTCTCTCACTCTCTCTCCCAATCCCCCCTTGAAGGGTAAGAGGGAGAGGGAGCAAGAGAGAGAAAAGAGCTACAGAGGAAAAGAAAGGGAGAGTGAAAGAGTGGAAGAGAGATAGAGTACGGGAGAGGTTTAGAGTGGAAGAGAGTTAAAAACGGAGGGAGGCTAGGAGGAAGACTGAGTTGGAAATAGATAGATAAAGTGAGAGAAAGAGAGGGTGGGAAAGAGAATGAGGAAGGCAAAGAGAAGGGCGAGAGAGAGAAAAGAGGGAGGGAGGTAGGGTAATAGAGAAAGTATATAAGATTGTGTAAGTGAGAGTGAGTGTGAGGTAGAGAGCAAGAGTTTGAGAGATTTAGTGTGGGAGAGAGTTAAAATAAAATAAGAGAGAGAGAGAGGGAGAGTGAGCAATAGAGACTTTGAAGAGATGGGAGAGGATAAAGAGAGTAGAATAAAGGACATATGTTTGTGCATGAGAGAGAGAGAGAAAGAGCTCTCCCTCTCCTTTAATTTTGTACTCACTCTCTCCCACAACCACACTCCATCTCTCTATCAATCACTTACACACACACACACACACTCTCTCTCTCTCGCTCTCTCTTTTGCTTGATTTCTAGCTCACTCCCTCCCTCTTTTCCCTCTCTTCTATCCTCACCCTCTTTCTCTCTCTCTCTCTCTCTCTCTCTCCCTTCCCATCTTTCTCTCACACTCTCTACATTTCTCATGCACGCCTTCTTATCCTTATCTTTCTCTCTTCTCCTCTCCTCCCTCCCCCGCTCTCTCTCCCAAACCTCTCTATCTCTATATTTTACCTCGCTCTTATTCTTTCTTACTATCATTCTGTATCATTATTTCTCTTCTCTCAAACTCTTAATCTAGTTGTATCCCTCCCTCCCACTAAATTTCTATTTATTTCTCTACCTCTGCCCCTTTCTCTCCATTTCTCCCTCACAATAAATCTCCCTCTCTATTTCTCTTTCTCTCGCTCCCCCTTTCTCTCCTCTCCTTGGCTCGCTAACTCTCTCTCACTCATTAAATCAACTTTACTGCTTTCTCTCTATCTCTCTTCTCTCTCCCTCTCTCTCCCCATCAATCTCCCTCCCTCTCACCTCTCTTGTGCTTTCTCCACCTTAAAGATAGGGAGAACCTGCCTATTTTTCTATCCTCCATCTCTCCCTCACTCCATCGCTATATCTCTCCTTGTCATTCTCTCTTTTACTATCTCACCCTCTCATTATTGATGTGTCTCTCCCTCCCCCTCTTTCTCTCACTCTATCCTTGTTTCACTTTCTACCTCAATACCTCTCATTCTTTCTCTTCCTCTTACTCTCACCTTTTTATAGCTTTAAATCTCTTCCTATCTCCCTTTTCTTCTCTGAGTATCCCTCTCTCCTATATCTCTATCTCCCATTCTCTTCTCTATCTTTCCTCTTTATCGCTCCCTTATCACACACAATCTCTCCCAAACAATCAACATGTCACTATCTCCCCATCTCTTCTAGTAAAAGGCAGAGTAAGAGATATCAATTGAGAGAGAGTGAGAGAAAGAGTGATAGAGATAAGGAAGAAAAGACAAGTTGATAGATTAAGAGAGAGAGAAAGAGTGAGTGAGGGAGAGAGAAGAGTGAGAGATAGCGAGAGCTAAAGAGTTAAGTGTGAGAGAGAGAGAGATAGAGAGACAGATAGAGAGGGAGAGAAAATTGATAGATGGAGAGATAGTTTATAGCTTGAGAGAGTGTGTGTATCAGAGAGAGAAGCAAGATAGAGGGGGAAAGAGAGTGATATCAATATTATCTCTATCCCCTCTCTCTATCTTGCAATATCTCTCTCTTTCACTCTCTCTACCTCAGTCTCACTCTCCTTCTCACTCTCTCTACCTCTGTCTCACTCTCTTTTTCCCTCTTTCCCTCTCCCTTCTCCGTCCCTCCCTCTCTTCTTTATTTTTCTCTCTCTATCTTCCTCTCTCTCGATCTTCCTTATTCTCTATTTTTGTCCTCTTTCAACCTCTCTCTTCTTCTCTCGATCATTTTCCCTCTCTCTATCCATCAATCAAATTGTCACTCTCCTAATCTCTCTCCATTCATAGATGCTCTCTTCTTCTTTTGCTCCCTGCTTTCAGTCTATCTAGATCTCTCTGTCTTTTGTCAGAGAGCAAGAGAAAAAAAGAGGACAAAAAGGAAGTGCTAGAAAGAGATAGAGATAATAAGAGAGGTGAGAGAAAGATGTAAGGGGGAGAGAGAGATATCAAGAGTAAGAGAGAGTGAGAAACAGAGTCTAGGAGAGATGGAGTAAGAGGAAGGAAGTGGGAGTAAGAGAGGGAGGGATGGGGGGAGAAGGATTGATTGATCCCCCAATCTCTCTCTCACTCTCTTTATATGCTATCTCTCTAATCTGAGAGAGGATTAGAGGGAAGAGAAATAGAGAGACAGTGAAAGAGAGATAGGTAGGCAGACATAGAGAGGGAAAGGATACAGAGGGGGATAGACATATAGAATATAGTGAGGTAGAGAGATTTATATCAAGTTACAGAGATAAGAGAGAAAGAGAAAGAATGAGAGATAGTGAGGTAGAGAGAGTGAAAGAAGGAGAGAATGAGAGAAAGAGGGGGGAGAGAAATATATCAAAAATTAGAACGAGATAGAGTGAAAGAGAATGGGAATCGAGAGATATAGTGATAGAGTGAGGGAGAGATCAAGGGATAGTAAATATAGGCAGGGAAAAAGGATCTCTATCTCTCTCTAAGGTGGAGAGATGAGGAGAGAGAAGAGGGATAGAGAGTGAGGGAGCAAAGGAGGGGGAGAGGGAGAGGAAGAGAGAGGGTGAAAGAAGAGAGTTAGGGAGAAAGTAGGAGAGAGAGATATCAAGACTGAGAGAGAGTGAGAGAAAGCAAGAGAGAGAAAGAGAGAAAGGGAAGAGTGAGAGATTGAGAGATAGAAAGAGTTATAATGAGGGTGAAAATAACAGAAAGGGGGAGAGATAGAAAAAGAAAGAGGGAGTTAGAGAGAGGTAGAATGTATGTGGGAGAGATGAATACAATATAAGTAAGAGAGAGAGAAGAGGAATAACGATTGACAATGAGAGTGAGAGAGAATGAGAGAGATATATAAAAATAGAAATAGAGAGATTAGGAAGAGAGAGACGAGTGAGAAGGGGAGCATGAGAAATGGAGAGAAAGCAAGAGAAAGATGAGGAGGGACAGTGTGAGCAAAAAAAGCTGAGGAGAAAGGAGAGGGAAGAGAGAGGGAGGGAGAGAGTCAGAAAAGAATCTAGAAAAAGTGAGGGAGAGAGTGCGTGTGATGGAGAGATGGAGGTGATAGAGAGAGAGATCTCTCACTAGCTCTCTATTGATATATCTTTCTCTTATTCTTCTTCTCTGTAACTCTCCCGCTGCTCTCACTGTCATACTCTTTCTCTCTCTCTACTCTCTTGTATCTTATCTTTCTCTGCCTCCATCATACTTGCTAGAGAGAGGCAGATATATTAGAACAGAGAATGATAGAGATGGGAGAGAAAGCGAGGGAGAGGGAGAGGTAGAGAGTGGTAGAAGAGAGAGTATGAGAGAGATTAATGGTACGAGAGAATGAGAGATTGAGAAAGTAAGATAAATAGAGGGAGAGAGGCAAGGCAAGAAAGAGAGAAGCGCTCTATCACACCCTCTTCTTCCCTCATCTCCTCTCCCCCTTTTCTCTCTCTCTAAATATTTCTCTCCCCCTAAGTCCATCCCTTTATCTTGCTCTCACTCTCTCTGAGTGAGAAATTGTTAATCAGAGAGAGGATGAGAGAAAGACAATAAGAGAGAAAGAGAGAGAGAGTGAGGGAGAGTGTCATAGAACGAGAGAGAGTGAGAAAAGGATCATTGCAGAGAAAAAAACTCTTTATTTCTCTCTCCCACCCTCACTTTCCCCTCCCTCTTTCACATCTATTTGTTCTCTCTAAACTTCTCTTTTTATCTCAGTCACTATTTTTAACTATTTTTCTTTCTTCTCTCACTTTTCTCTCTATTTTCTCTATTTGTTCTCTCTCTCAACCTCTCACTTTCTCTCTTTTCTTTTTCTACATCCTCCCTTCCTCTTTCTCTCTCTTTCCCTCTCCTACCTCATCATTCTATAATTTTTTCACTTTCCCTCTCCAACCATCTCACTCTTGCTTTCTCTTGCACTTGCTCTCACTTCCTCTCTCTCCCCATATATGTCACCCTTCCACTCTCTCATCCTGACTTCCTTCAAGCCTCTCTCTCTCACTTTCTCTATCTCTCTCTCTCACACTTTCTACATCTTACAACTTCACTCACTCTTTCTTGCATTCACTATTCTCTCTCTAAATCTTTCTTTTTCTCAACTCTTCTCTCTCTTTCTTCTCTTTTGCTCTTATTCTCTATCCCTCTATCTTTCTCTATCTATCCCACACTCTCTCTCTTATTCTCTCTCTAAGTTTAACTTTCTCCCACCATAACATTCTGACTGTCTCTTCAAAATATCACTTACTTCTTCCTCTTGTTGTATGCATCCTCCATCTATTGCTCATTTCCTCTCTTTCACATCTCTCTCTCATCCCGTATCTCTCGCCCTTTCCAATCACTCTATCACTCTTGCTTTCTTTCTATCTCAATTCTGACTTTCTCACTCTGCATCACTTTATTCTTTATCCCTTCCTTTACTCCATCCTCACTCTGTAATTATATCTCTCTAGCACTAACTATACACTCTAAGCCTCTCTTCTCTATCACTCTCCTACCTCTCTCTACCTCCTTCATTCCCTCTCCCACCCTCGCTCTCACTCACTCTATCTCTCTATCACTAGCTCTCACTCTCACACTTCCCCTACTAAGTTGTGGGAATTGAGCATAAGAAAGGGAGAGAGAGTGAGAGAAATTTGGGGAGGAAGAGAGAGAGAGAGAGAGAGAGAGAGAGAGAGCAAAAGAGGTTAGGAGAAAGGAGAGGGAATAGAGAAAGAGGGAGAGAGCTACCCCTTCTCTCAATATCCCTCCTTACTCTTTTATCCTTTTCTCTCTCATCCCTTATTCTCTCTCTCTTTCTTAACCTACCTTTCACTCTCTCACTCTCTTTTCACTCCCATTCACTCTTTTTTTCCCCTCTATCTCTTGGTCTCTCAATCATTCTCTCTTTTCTTTCTCTCTCAATCTTTTATGTTCTATCTCTCCCTCTCTCTACCTCTATCTCCCTCTCTGTCACATTTATCTCTCTCTACCCTACCCTCTCTAATGCTCTTTCTCTCTCTCACCTCTCTCATTGCCTCTCCTTCCCGCTCTTTCTTTATCGCTCTCTCATCCTCTTTTTCTCTCATTTCTCATCCCTTCCCCTACGCACTCTCATGATCTTTATCTCCGTCCTTAACTCCCTCTTAGACTCCCTTCGACTCTCTCACCCTCACACACACACACACACTCTCTCTCTCTCTCTCACACAAACACATACACACACACACACCCTCAAAATCACTTTCTTCCTCCCCAACATTTTTCTCACTTCTTTCTCTCTCTTTATCTCTAAGTTTAAAGGAGCAAAAGAACATGATGGACTAAGGTGGAGGGCGAGAGGGGAAATGAGTGAGGGAGGGTGGGAGAGGCAGCAAGAGCATGAGATAAAGAAGGGAGATGACATTGCAAACACGTTTATAATTTGATAAATGGTGAGCAAGCTCTTTTCCAATTTCTCACCCCACACACACTCTGTCTTTCACTTTACCTTTATCTTATTCTCTTATCACTTCCCATCTGTTTCCCACTCATCACTCGAATGCTCACTCTTAATTTCTCTCATCTCCATTGTGCTCAGTCTCACCATGAGAGACGAGAGAGATATCAAGATAAAAGAAGAGAGATAAATAAAATAAGAGGAAAAGAAGAGAGTGAAGAAATGAGAAAAAGAAGAGAGAGAGAAAGAGGGAGGGATGTGGAGCAAACGAGAGTGAGAGAGAGTGTGTATGAGAGATTCTAGATCCCACTCTAGTACATAGAGAAGAGAGAGAGAAAATTGAGAGACAAATAAGGATGGGAAGTGAGAGTCGTGTTGATAACTTAAGAGAGGATGAGAAAACAATTGAGAGAGTATGAGATGATGTAGAGAGAGAAAGAGAGAAAAAGAGGTCTGAAAAGAGCTCGTGTAAATAAAAATGACTGAGATTTAAAGAGAATGATAAAAGAGAGAAGAGACGACGTGAGAGAATAAAAAGAGTGAGTAAGAAAAGGGAAAGATAGAGAAAGAGGGAAAATGGAGAGAGAGAGGAAAGAGATAGAGATGTCCCTCACAATCCCTGCCTCCCTCTCTCATAACATCTCCCTCTTTTTCTCTCACTACATGCCTCTCTCTCTCTCTCTTTCCCCCTCGCTCTTTCTCCCTTTTTCTCTCTCTCTCTTTATCAATCTATGCCCTCACCTCCTTTACCTCTCTTCTCTCTCATGCTATCAATTTCTCTTGCGCAACTATCTCTCTCCTACTTTCATTCTTCTTTCCTCTTTTTATCTCCCTCTCAAGGGAAAGTGAGGAAGAGAGTAAAAAAAGCTAAAAAGAGAAAGAGCAGAGATGAAGGATTATAGTAAAGAGAGGCCATGAGAGAAAAAGAGAGGGTACAACATACCATTTTTTATGGAGTATCACTCTCTCTCCCAATACACGTCTCTCTCTTGTGCTCTCTTTATCTTTTGGTCCCTCACTTTCTCTCTCTATCTTTTGGTCCCTCAGTAGCTCTCTCTCTCTCTCGCTCTGTCACTTCTCTCACTCTCTCTCCTATCCCCCTCTCTTTCCTTATCCCTCTCTCACTCTTTCTCAGTAGCTCTCTCCATTTTTTATGGAAATTCTCTTATCACTCTCTCTCCCAATACACGTCTCTCTCTTGTGCTCTCTTTATCTTTTGGTCCCTCACTTTCTCTCTCTATCTTTTGGTCCCTCAGTAGCTCTCTCTCTCTCTCGCTCTGTCACTTCTCTCACTCTCTCTCCTATCCCCCTCTCTTTCCTTATCCCTCTCTCACTCTTTCTCAGTAGCTCTCTCCATTTTTTATGGAAATTCTCTTATCACTCTCTCTCCCAATACAACTCTCTCTTTATCTTTCTCTCTCCCTCTTCTAATCTCTCCTTACTGCTCTGCACCAACTCTTCTCTTTTCTTCTCTCTTTTACTCTACCCATCCCTTGCTCTATTTTATAACCAACATTTATTTCAAACCCCTCCCTCCCAAGTCGAAAACTACCTTCAAAACAAAATATGGTTTGTATGAATGATTGGTTAAGCCTTTTCGTTTGATTAAAGCACCTAGCACTTTCATGAGACTAATGAACCATGTTTTATGTGATTTTATTGGAAAATTTATTGTGTTCTATTTAAATGATATTCTAATCTATAGTTGAAACTTGAAGGATCATGTTGAAAATTTAAAACTTGTTTTAGATGTTTTGAGAAAATAAATGTTATTTGGTAACTTGGAAAAATGTACCTTTTACACCAATGAACTTTTGTTTCTAGGATTTGTTGTGAGTGCATAGGGTATAAAGGTTGATGAAGAAAAGATGCGTGCAATACAAGAGTGAGTCCCACTAGTACAAGCAATGTTAGTAATTTTCATGGACTTGCCAGTCTCTACCAGTGGTTTATGAAAGACTTTAGTAGCATAGCTACATCACACACTAAAGTGATCAAGAGGAACATTGGGTTTAAGTGGAGAGAAGCACAAGAAAAGGAATTTCAGTTGATCAAGGAAAAACTTACCCATGCCCCATTATTGTCTTTACCTAATTTTTTTAAAACATTTGAAATTGAATATGATACTTCATGTATTGGCATAGGTGTTGTCCTTATACAAGAGCAAAGACCAATTGCTTAATTCAGTGAAAAATTGAGTAGGGCAGCCTTAAACTACCCAACTTATGATAAGCAGATGTATGCTTTGGTTAGAGCTTTGGAAACTTAGCAATGCTACCTTTGGCCTAAGGAGTTCGTAGTTAACACTGATCTTGAGTCCTAGAAACACTTGAAAGGTCAACACAAGCTAAACAAAAGGCATGCTTAATGGGTGGAGTTGATTTAGACATTTCCATATGTCATTCGATACAAGCAAGGAAAGAAAAATGTGGTTGTTGATGCTCTTTCTCAAAGATATGCTTCACTATACACTCTTCATGAAAAGCTACTTGGTTTTGAGCATATGAGAGATTTATATTTTGATGATGTTGATAGAGAGACAGGGAAAGAGAAAGAATAAGGGAGGAAGAGAGATACTAGGAGAGAGAGAGAATAAGAGAAATGTTGATGCTCTCTCTCGAAGGTGATCAGTGATGCTTTTCTTGAAGGTGATTGGGAAAGAGAGGGAGAAAAATAGCGAGTGAAGGGAGGATCATTGATAAAGTGAGGGGAAGAGAGCAAGAGAGGGATAAATAATGAGGGAGGAGAGAGTACAATAGGAAAGTCTCCCTAGCTCTCTGTCTCTTTTTCCTATCTTGCTCTAACGGACCATCTCGCTCTCTCTATCCCTCCTCTCTCCTCCTCTCTCTCACTCTCTTTCTTTTCTCTCTTTTTATTCTCTATTGCTCCCTCCCACTCCTTCCATTTCACTCCCTCCTCTCGCACCTTTCTTTTTGTCTCTTCTCTCTCGCTCACTTTTCTAACTCACTCTTCGCCTCTCTATTCTAATGGTGGTCTCTCACTCTCTCTCATAATTTCTCTCCTTCACTCTCCTTAATCTCTCTTTAGCTCTTTATCCATCTCCCTCTATCCCATTTTCTACTGCTCTTCTCTCTCATCCTCCCAACCATCCTATCCCTTGCACCCTCTTTTTCTCACTCCTTCTCTCCCTTTTTCATTTCCTTTCCATACTTTCTCTCTCTCTATGGCTCTATCTCTCTCCCTCTCTCTCTTCCACTCTCACTTTACTTTGCTCCCAATTTCTCTCTCACTTTCCTTCCTCTCTCTCTCTCTCTCTCTCTCTCTCTCCACACACACACTCTCTTTCTATCTATCTCCATACAGAGAAAGAGGGAGAGACAGTGAGAAAGTGTCAACGAGAGAGGAGTGGGGAGATATGAGAAGAGTGAGGGACGAATAGGAGATAAATAAATATAAAGTGATTAAGAAAAAGCAATGGCTGAAAGAGTGAGATAGGGTTACTTTCTCTTTCTTTCACTGTCTCTCTTGTTGTCTCTCTCACACACACACTCTCATTGTTTCTTGTTATTGTCTCTCCATCTTTCTCTCACTTTGTCCCATTAGACTCTTCTTCTCATTCTCTCTCTTTTGCCCCTCCCTCTCTTTCTCCCTTTTCCCTCCCTAGAAAAAGTGATAAAGAGTTAGATATATTTAATGAGAAAGAAAGAGTGAGAGACACTTACATGCTCTCTATAATCTTTTTCCTTCTCTCGTCTAACACTATCTCCCTCATGTTTTCTCATTCTATCTCTCTCACTCTTAATCTCTCAATATCTTTCTTATTTATTTCTTATTCTCAATCTCTTCTTTTTAACTCTCATTACTCCATCTCTCTCATGGTCTCTATCTTCATCTATCTCACTCTATCTGCATCCTTATCTCTATCTCTTATCATCCCTACCTTTATCCCTCCAGCAATTTCTCTCATTCCTGATTCCCTCCAAGCCTTCCTTCCACTCTCTCACCTCCATTTGCTTTATCTGTTTCTCTCTCTCTCACCCACCCACTTTTGCTCATGCTCTATTACTCATTCTCTCTCTCATTCATACCATAGACTTCTATAAAACTCTCACTCTTCTCTCGCTTCCTTCATCCCCATCTTTCTCTCAAAGAGACAAGTTGGAGAGAAAAATAGAGAGAGAGATGAAGATAGAAAGAAAGGAAAAGACTAAGAGAAGGTGGAAGAGGATAAAGAGGATGATATATAAGAGAGTGACAGGGAGAGAGTTATAGCTCTCTTGCCTGTCTCTCTCTTTCAGTCTCTCCCTCCCTTACAGTCCCCCTCACATACATTTTTCTGTTTATCTCTCCTTCTCTCACTTGCTCTATCTTTCTTTCTCTCTCTCTCTCTCTCTTTCTCATTCCCACTATTCTCATTCTTCTCGCATTCTCACACACATTTGTCTCGTTTCTCTATCCTAGAAGAGAGAGGGAAAAGAGAGAAAGAGAGGGAAAAGAAAGAAAGAGAGGGAAAGGAGATGTAATGTGAGAGGGAGGGAGCATGAGAGAAGAAAGATAGAGAAAGATCTCTTCCTCTATCTCAAGTAAAGAGAGGTTGATGTGTCTATGCATTTTTTCCATTCTCTCGCTCTATCTTCTCTCTCTTCCACTCCACTAGATGGCTGAAAGAGCGTAGAAAAAAGTGAGAGATGGATGAAAAGAGAGTTTTCAGGAAAGAGAATGTGAAAAAGAGAGATTGAAGTTAGTGAGAATGAAAGAAGAGAGAAAGGGCACAGAGAGATAAAGAGAGTGAGAAAGGGAGAGGAAGA
>NEWO01000072.1:377658-400966 GCA_003013225.1 Phalaenopsis aphrodite
GGGGAGTGAGAGATAGAGGAGCGAGAGAAACAGAAGAGTGAGTGTGCCAGAGAGAGGGATGGTAGCAGGAGGGAGGGAGGGAAAAAGAGAACAAATGAGAGAACATGAGGGGTAAAGAGTGACTCAAAGAGAAGATGAGAGATAAAAAGTGTGAAAGAGAGTAATTATCGAGGTGAAGATCAGAAGGAAGAGAGAGAAGAGGGTAAGAAAAAGATAAAGTAGGTAAATAATAAAGATGATGAGTGGGAGGGAGTGAGAGAAATAAAAAGAGAGATAGAAAAAAAGAAAAAGATCTAGAGGAAGAGGGAGAGAAATAAGAGAGAAAGAGGGAGAGAGGGGGATGGTGAATGAGAGAAAGTAAGAGAGAGAAAGAGAGTTATAAGAAAATAGAGCGAGAACTAAGAAGGAGAGAGATGGTGGCTGGTTAGACAAAGCGAGAGAGAGTGAGAGAAAGCTTATTTAGGAGATATAGAATAAAGAGGGAGGGAGAGAGGCAGGAGATTGATAGAGGAGGGAAAGTGAAAGTGAATGAGCAAAGATGCTCTCTAGAGTGAGGGAAGAGAGAAAGAGAGAGAAGGAAAGAGAAGAAAAAATATCTCTCTACCTCTCTTTGTGGCTCTCCTCTCTTCTTGAAAACTCTCTCTCTCTCTACCTCTCCCTCTCTCCCTTATTTTTATTCTCATTCACTCTTTCACTCTCTCCATCTTCTTCACTCCCCCTCATTCTCTTCCTCTCTCCTTCATTCCCCTCTCCACCTCGTTATCTCTCATTCTCTCTCATTAATTATCTCTCTCTAGCTTTAAATCTCGCTCACTCTCTATTTATCTTCCTCTCTCTCTATCATACTCTATGTCACTACTATCACTCTTTTTTACTCTCTCTTTCTCTATTCCTACTCTCTCCAACTCTCTCACATAAGAGAGATAATTTGATTTGGAGAGTGAGTAGGAGAGAGATGGGGGATATCATGTATCTCTCTATCTCTTGTTCACACTACCTCTCTCTCTCTCTCATTCTCATTCTCTCTGACTTTGGATCTCTCTCTGTCCCCGTCTTTTCTCACCCTTTTTATATTCCTCCATTTCTCTCTTGCTCTCAATCTCTCTTTAGCTCTCTACCCATCAATTGTTTTTCTTGCTCTAGTGATAGAAAGGGAGAATAGGAGAAAAGAAGAGAGGGAGGGAGAGAGAAAGAAAAGAGAGCATCTAAATAGTGAGAGATAGAGAGAGGAAACAAGTTGATAAATCAATAAGAAGTGGAGATTGAGTGAATGAGTTAGAGAGAGTGTGGGGGGAACAAAGAGAGTGAAGAAGAGATTAATGGAGCAAGAGAGACAAAGAAATAAATAAAAGAGATTGAGGAGAGAGGGAGGGAGGGAGAGAGGGGGGAGGGAGAAGAATGTTAGAGTGGGATTGAGGTAGAGAGAGTGTGTGAAAGAGAGAGATAAAGCAAGGAAATGGAAGAGACAGGGGAGGTAGAGATGGGTAGAGAGAGAATAGAGATACTACTCTCTATCTTGATGATAGTTTAAGAGAAAGTGTGTGTTAAAGAGAGAGGTGAGAGCAAAGTAAAGAGAATGATCAATTACAAGAAAGACATCATGAGAGAGATAGCAAGTGAGAGGTCTCTAGGTTTCTCATTGTCTCTCTCACTCTCTCTCTCACTCCCCCCTTTGAAGGGTAAGAGAGATGGAGGGAGGGAGCAAGAGAGAGAGAAAAAGAGCTATTGAGGAAGAGAAAGGGAGAGTGATAAAGTGGAAGAGAGATAGAGTACGAGAGAGAATTAGAGTGGAAGAGAGTTAAAAATGGAGCGAGGATAGGTGGAAGACCGAGTCAGAGATAGATAGATAAAGTGAGAGAAACAGAGGGTGGGAAAGAGAATGAGTAAGGTATAACGAAGGGAGAGAGAGAAAAAAGAGAGGGAGGCAGGTTGATAGAGAAAGTATAAGAGAGATTGTGTAAGTGAGAGTGAGTGTGAGGTAGAGAGCAAGAGTTTGAGAGATTTAATGCGGGAGAGAGTTAAAACAAAAGAAGAGAGAGAAAATGAGAAATTGAGAGACTTTAAAGATATGGGAGAGGAAAAAGAGAGTAGAAAAAAGGATATAAGTTTGTGCATGTGAGAGAGAGAGGTAGAAAGAGCTCTCCCTCTCCTTCTATTCTAAACTCAACTCTCCCACAACCACACTCCATCTCTCGATCAATCACTTACACACTCTCTCTTGCTCTCTCTCTCTCTCTCTTTTGCTTCATTTCTAGCTCACTCCCTCCCTCTCTTCCCTATCTTTTATCCTCAACCTCTTTTTCTCTCTCTCTCTCCCTTCCCATCTTTCTCTCACTCTCTCTACATTTCTCATGCACCCCTTCTCACCCTTATCTCTCTCCCCCTCTCCTCCCTTCGTCTCTTCCCTCCCTTTTTTCCACCCTCTCTCTCTCTGAAATCTCTCTATCTCTAGATTTATCTATCTTTCTATCTCTCATTGTTTCTTACTCTCATTCTCTATCATTATTTCTCTTCTCTCAAGCTCTTAATCTTGTTGTATCCCTCCCTCCCACTAACATTCTACCTCTCTTTGTCTCCCTATTTATTTCTCTATCTCTTCCCTTCCTCTCCATTACCCCCTCACAATAAATCTCCCTCTCTATCTCTCTTTCTCTCACTCCCTCATTCTCTCCTCTCTTTGGCTCGCTAACTCTCTCTCACCCTTTATATCAACTTTCCTGCTTTCTCTCTATCTCTCGTCTCTCTCCCGCTCTCTCCCCATCACTCTCTCTCCCTCTCACCTCTCTCTTGCCATCTCCACCTCAGAGATAGGGAGAACCTGCCTATCTTTCTGTCCTCCATCTCACCCTCACTCCATTGTCATTCTCTCTTTCACTCTCTTCCCCTCTCATTCTTGATATATCTCTCCCTCACCCTCTTTTTCTCACTCTACCCTTGTTTCACTCTCGACCTCAATATCTCTCATTCTTTCTCTGTCTCTTTCTCTCATCTTTTTATAGCTTGAAATCTCTCTATCTACCTTTCCCTCTCTAAGTATCCCTCTCTCCTATATCTCTATCTTCCTTTCTCTTATTTATCTCTCCTCTCTATCTCACCCTTATCACACACAATCTCTCCCAAATAATCAACATGCCACTCTCTCCCCATCTCTTCTAATAAGAGGGAGAGTAAGAGATATCAAGAGTAAGAGAAGTAAAAGAGCAAGGAGATACAAAGAGACTAAGAGTGTGAGAGAGAAAGAGTGATACAGATCAAGAAAGAGAGACGGGTTGATGGCTCAAGAGAGTGAAAGAGTGAGTGAGGGAGAGAGAAGAGTGAGAGAGAGTGAGAGCTATAGAGTTATGTGAGAGGGAAAGAGAGATTGAGAGACAGATATTGAGGGAGATAAAATTGATATATGGAGAGATAGTTTAGAGCTTGAGAGTGTGTGTGCTAGAGAGAGAAGTAAGATTGAGGGGGGAAATAGAGTGATATCAATATTATCTCTATCTCCCTCTCTCTTCCTATATGATGTACAATCTCTCTCTTTCACTCTCTCTGTCCCACTCTCTCTTTTTCCCTCTTTCCCTCGCCCTTCCTCCCTCCCTCCCTCTCTTCTCTATATTTCTATCTCTCTCTTCCTCTCCCTCTATCATCCTTATTCTCTTTTTTTGTCTTCTTTATCTCTACTTCTCTCGATTGTTCTCTCTCTCTCTATCCATTTATCAAACTGTTACTCTCCTAATCTTTATCTATTTATAGACACTCTCCTCTTCTTTCACTCCCTCCCTCTTTTTTGTCTATCCTGATCTCTTTGTCTCTTGTCAGAGAGTAAGAGAAAAAAAGAGGAGAAAAAGGAAGTGCCAGAGAGATAGAGATAATAAGAGAGGTGAGAGTAAGATGGCGAGTGGGAGAGAGAAATATCAAGAGAAAGAGTGGGTGAGAAATAGAGCCTGGGAGAGATGGAGTAAGAGGAAGGCAGTGGGAGTAAGAGAGGGAGGGATGGAGGGAGAGAGATCATTGATCCTCTAATCTCTCTCTCACTCACTAACTTTATCTGTCATCTCTCTAATCTAAGAGAGAGAGAGAGTTAGAGATAAGGGATGAAGGTTCTTTATCTCTCTCTAAGGAGGAGAGAGGAGGAGAGTGGGGAAGGGGATAGAGAGTGAGGGAGCGAAGGAGAGGGAGAGGAAGAAAGAGGGAGAATTAAGAGAGATAGGGAGAAAGTGGGAGAGAGATATATCAAGAGTGAGTGAGAGTGAGATAAAGCAAGAGAGAGAAAGAGAGAAAGGGGGAGTGAGAGATAGAGAGATAGAAAGAGTTATAATGAGGGAGAAAAAGACAGAAAGTGGGAGATATAGAGAAACAAAGAGGGAGCTAGAGAAAGGTAGAATGTATGTTGGAGAGATGAATACAATATGAGTTAGAGAGTGAGAGAAGAGGAATAATGATAAAAAATGAGAGTGAGAGAGAATGAGAGAGAGATATATAAAAATATAGATAGAAAGGTTAGGGAGAAAGAAAGAGGAAGGGAGGAGAGGGAGAGAGAGAAAGGAGTGAGAAGAGTAGCATGAGAAAGGGAGTGAGAGTAAGAGAAAGATGGGGAGGGACAGAGCGTGAGTGAAAGAAGGAGAATGGTGAGGGAAGAGAGAGGAAGGGAGAGAGTCAGAAAAATGCTAGAAAGACTGAGAGTGAGAGAGAGTGTGTGTGAGTGATGGAGAGATGGAGGTGATAGAGAGAGAGAGATGTCTCACTAGCTCTTTATCTATATCTCTTTGTCTTATTCTCATTCTCAGTAACTTCCGCTTCTCTCACTCTCACACACTTTATCTCTCCCTCCTCTCTTGTATCTTATCTTTTTCTACCTCCAACTTTCATGATAGAGAGAGACAGAGATATTAGAACAGAGAATGATAGAGTAGGGAGAGAAAGAGAGGGAGAGGGATAGGTAGAGAGTGGTGGAAGAGAGAGTGAGAGAGATGAATGGTATGAGAGAAAGAGCAATTGAGAGAGTAAGATAAATAGAGGCAGAGAAGGCAGAGTGGGAGGGAGAGGGAGGGATATAAAGAGGTAAAAAAAGAGAAGAGCTCTATCACACCCTCTTCTTCCCTCATCTCCTCTGGCCCTTTCTCTCTTTCAATATTCCTCCCTCCCTCTAAGTCCATCCCTTTATCGAGGATGAGAGAGGATGAGAGAAATACAATAAGAGAGAATAAGAGAGAGTGAGAGAGAGTGTCATAGAATGAGAGAGAGTGAGAAAAGGATCAAAGCAAGGAAAAAGCTTTTTATTTTTCTATCGGCCCTCACTCTCTCCTCCTTCTTTCACATCTACTTGTCCTCTCTAACCATCTCTATGTCTAAAAGAGTGAGATATATAAAGAGAGAGAAGGGAGTGAGAGAGAGAAATGGAGGGATATGGCAGGAATGAGGGAAGATCCTTATCACAACATATTCTTCCCTCATCTCCTCTCCTCCCCTTCCCTCTCTCTCAATATCCCTCCTGCCCTCTAAGTTCATCCCATTATCTTGCTCTCACTTTCTCTGAGTGAGAAATTGATAATGAGAGAGAGAATGAGAGAAAGACAATAAGACAAAATAAGAGAGAGTGAGGGAGAGCGTCATAGAATGAGAGAGAGTTAGAGGAGGATTAAAGCAGAGAAAGAGCACTCTATTTCTCTCTCCCACCATCACTCTCCCCCCTCTTTCACATCTACTTGTCCTCTGTATACTTCTCTCTCTCAGTCACTATTTTTAACTATTTTTCTCTCTTCTCTCACTTTTCTCTTTATTTTCACTATTTATTCTCTCTCTCTCAACCTCTCACTTTCTCTATTTTCTCTTTCTGCATGCTCCCTTCCTCTTTCTCTCTCTTTCCCTCTCCTACCACATCATTCTCTAGCTTTCTCACACTCTCTCACTTGCTCTCACTTTCTGTCTCTCCACCATATCTCTCTCCTTTCCACTCTCTCACACTGACTCCCTTTAGTCCTCTCTCTCACACATTTTCTCCCTTTTACAACTTAACTCACTTTTTCTTGCATTCCCTATTTTCTCTCTAAATCTTTCTTTTTCTTAGCTCTTCTCTTTCTTTCTCCTCTTTTGCTCTTATAATCTATCCCTCTATCTCTTTTAATCAATCTCACACTCTCTCTAATTCTCTCTCTAAGTTTAACTTTCTCCCACTCTAACTCTCACTCTCTCTCTCTTCAAAATAACACTTCTTGCTCTTGCTTTATGTTTCCTCCCTCTATTGCTCATTCCCTCTCTTTCACATCTCTCTCTCATCTCGTATCTCTCACCCTTTTTTATCACTCTGTCACTCTTCCTTTCTCGTTATCTCACTTCTGAATTTCACACTCTAAATCACTTTATTCTCTCTCCCTTCTTTTACTCCATCCTCACTCTATAATTATCTCTCTCTAGCATTAACTATACACTCTAACCCTCTCTTATCTATCTCTCTCCTGCCTTTGTCTACCTCCTTCATTCCCTCTCCCAACCTCTCTCTCACTCACCTATCTCTCTATCACTAGCTCTCACTCTCACACATCCCCTACTGAACTCTCTCCCTTTTTAACTCTCTTCCACTAAGTGGGAGAGAGTGTGAGAGGGCAATGAGAGAGAGAGAGAGTTATAGAGAGAGCTCTTACTTTCTACCTAGCTTATGCTCACTCTCTTCTAACATCTTGATTTCTCTTCTCCTCTCTATGTCTACTCTCTCTCTTTCTCTATCACACACTCTCTCCCAAACTATCAATTTGTCTCTCTCCCCATCTCTTTGGGAGATAGAGAGAAAGAGATATCAGATGTGTGAAAACAAGGGAGTGAGGGAATATAAAGAGATTGAGAGAGCGAGAAGGAAAGAGTGTTAGAGAACAAATGAGAGACGGGTTTATAGCTCGAGGGAGATAGAGAAAGTAAAGAGATAAGAGAATGACATATCAAGAGAGAGTAGTGAGAGAGATTGATTGAGGGAGGAAGAGAGAAAATACATAGAAGAAAGATATTGAAAGAGAAAAAGAAAGTTAGGGAGGGAATGGTGAGAGGGAGAGAGAGAGATAAAGTGTTAAGTGAGAGGAAAAAGAGATAAAGAGATAGATAGTGAAAAAAGGAGAGATTGGTTGATCATTTGTGGGAGTGAGTGTGACAGATAGAGAAGCAAGATAGAGGGGGAAAGCGAGTGAATCAATATTTTCTCTATCTCCCTGTTTCTTTCTCAGTCTTGCACTCTCTTTTATTTTCATTCTCTCTTTTCCTGTCCCACTCTTTCTTTCTCTCACTCTCTACCTCTATCTCGCTCTATTTCTCCCTCTTTCCCCCTCCCTCTCTTCTTTATCTTTTTTATCTCTCTTTTGCTCTCCCTCTATCTCTCTTTTTCTCTCTTTCTGTCCTCTCCCATTGTCACTCTAATTCTATTGATTTTTTCCCTCTCTCCATCAATCTATCAAACTGTCTCTCTCCCAATCTCTCTTTAAGTAGAGATGCTCTTACCTTCTTTCTATCCCTCACTCTTTTCACTCTCCCGAATGAGAAAGGAAAAGAGAGAAAGAAGAAACACAGAATGCTAGAAAGAGAGTGCAAGAGGTGAGAGAGAAAGGGAGAGAAAGTGGTTTAAAGATGCTGAGGTAGAGAAAATTATGAAGAGCTAGAGAAAGTGAGAAAGGGAGAGCGAGAGAGAGGGAGTAAGAGGAATGGGTTGAAATATAGATATGGAAGGATGGGGGGAGAGAGATTTCTTAATCCACCCATCTCTCTCACTCAATCTCTCTATTTGTTTATCTTTCTCATGTGTGAGAGAGAGAGTTAGAGAGAGGAGAAATAGAGAGAATAAAAGAGAGATACTTATAAAACTAGAGACAGAGAGATAAGGGCAAAAGAGAGGGAGGAATGAAAGACAGAGAGAGAAGAGTGGAAATTGAACATAACAAAGGGAGGGAGAGTGTGAGAAATTTGGGGACAAAGAGAGAGAGAGAGAGAAAAAGATGGTAAGGATGAAAGAGTGAGAAGAGAGAGGGATGGAGAGAGCTATACATGAATCAAAAAAAAAGTGAGAGTGTGTATGAGTGATGGAGAGATGGAGGGTTGTAGTGAGAGAAAGATCTCTCACTAGCTCTCCTTCTATATCTATTTCTCCTACTCTTGTTCATTATACCTCTCTAACTTCTCTCACTCTCACACACACTCTATCCATCTTCTCTTGTATCTTATCTGTCTACCTCTCTCTTCCATGCTAGAGTGAAACAGAGAGAGATTAGAACAGAGAATGATAGAGAATGTAGAGAAAGAGGGAGAAGTAGAGAGTGGTGGAAGAGGGAGTGAGATAGAGGTTGATGGTAGGAAAGAAAGTGTGAGTGAGAGAGGGAGTGATGGTACGAGAGAAACAGTGATTGAGAGAGGGAGATAAGAGAGAGTTGGAAAGAAAGAGGAAGGGAGATAAAAGGCTGAGAGAGGGAGAGAGAGAAAAGAGAGAGAGAATATTAAGGGTAGGAGAGAGGTAGAGAGTGATGAAAGGGAGAGCAAGAAAATGAGAAATATATCAAGAGAGGGAGAGAGAGAGGGAAAGACAATGTAAAGAAGAGAGTGTGAAAGAGTGTGATATAGTTCTCTTCATTCTCTTATCTCATGCTCCCTCCCTATCTTTCTTTCACTCTCACTCTCACTCTCACTCTTTCCGTGTCTCTCCTTTATCACTCTCTCTTTATCTCACTGTCTCTCTCTCTTCCCTTGCTCTCTATCTATCCTTCTTTCTCTACTTTCTTTCTATCCTATCTCTTCAATTCTATCTCTCTTCCCTCCAATTAGAGAGCATCTTTGCTCATTCTCTATATCACTCACTCTATTTTATGCTCCCTCCCCCTCTCTCTTCTCAGTCTCTTACTCTCTCAATCTCTTTATGAATTTCCCCTCTTCCTCAATCCCTCCCTTCTTTTTTTTCCTCTCTCTTTCCTGGTTTTCATGCTCACTCTTTCTGTTTCTTTATTTCCCTCACTCCATCTCACTCTCTCCCTCCCTCTCTCTCTTACTTGTTTCTCTTGTTCCTTTATGTCTAGCTATTCTTATCTATCATAATCTCTATCATTCTTTCTCTCTCCCTACCCTTTCTCACTATCTCTCATTTTCTCTCTTTCATTATCTCTCTTTCCCCACCCTCACAATTGCACTCCCTCTTGCATTTTTTCTCTTTTATTCTCTCTCTCACTTTCTCTCCCTCGTGATTTATCTCTCATTCTTTCATTTTCTCCCACCCTCTCTCCCCTCCCTTTCTCTCTTTTTCTCTTCTATCTTTCTCTTCCTAGCTCTTCTCTCTCCCTCTTTTACCTCTCACTCCTCAATCTCTCTCTCACTCTCATTGGAAAAGTGAGAGTGGAAGGGATAGGGCCTCCCTCCCTTGCTCACTCTCTCCATTTCTATCTCCTTCCATTTCTCTATTACTTTCTTTACCTCTTTATCTATCTCACCTTCTCTTACTCTCTCTATCTAGCTTTCTCTTTCTTACCTTGCTCTCCACCTCTCAATCTTTGATCTCATTCTTTCTCTTCTATTTCTCTCGCTCGTCTCTCTTTATCTCTCTCTCCATCTCCCTTTCTCTCTCTCCCACCCTCTCTTTGTTTCTCTTGTTGCCCACCTCTCTTCACTCTATCTATCTCAACATTTCTCTTTCTCGGTAACATTTTACCTCTCCTTACCTCCCTCCATTCCTCCTTCCTTTATTGATGCTTTTCTCTCTTCCTCCCACCTCCTCCCCTATCTTCATTCTCTCAATCCCTTTATCTCTCTTTCTCTCTATAACACCTTCGGAGTCACTTCCCTTCCTCTCTTTCTGTCTCCTTCTCATGATCTATCTTTCTATTGTCCTTTCACCTGCACTTTCATTCTCTCTTTTTCCATATCATAGAAAGAAAATACATGAGAGAAAGAAAGATTGCGAGATTAGTTCTCTTTAAGTCACTCCCTTTCTATCTCTTTATTTATCTTCTCTCACACTCACTATCTCTCTCTCACTCCCCACCTCTTGATTGTGATAGACTAAGAAAGAAATAGAGTATGAGATATGGAGAAAGGCATAGAGGTATTGGAGATGAGAGATAGAGATAAAAAGAGCTACAGAGCAAGAGGAAGAGAGTGAGTAGAAAGAGAGAGAGAAGAGGATATTTTCAATGGGAGAGAGATAGTGGGTGGTGAGAAGAAGGGAGAGATAGTTAGTAAAACAGGGAGAGTCGAGAGAAAGATTACGTAGGAGAAGAGAAGAGAGATATGACCCTCTTTTTTCCCTATCTTCTATCCATCCCCCTTCTCTCTCTTTCTCATTGTCCCTCCATCCATCGATGTCCCTCTATTTACCTTGCTCTTTGAGACATTGAGAAAGGGAGAGAGAGAAGGATAATGAGTGAGAATGAGAGTGTGAGAGAAGAGGGAGAGTGACAAAGAATGGGAGAGAGCGAGTGGAGAATTGAAGGAGATGGAACGCTCTCTATTTCTCTCTCTCTATCTCTCATGCACACACTTCTCTCTCTCTCTTTCAACTCTTTGTAACCTTTCCAATCTATCTATAAGTCTCTCAATTGCTCCGTCTCTCTCTTCTCTTGCTCTAACTCTCTCCCACACTAACTCTCTCACACTATTGCTCTCTGCCTCACCCTCCCTCCCTCTCTCTCTCTCTTTTGTTACTTTAACTCTCCCTCATTCACTTTCCCACTCTCTCTCTCTCTCTCAGTTTATCTCTCTATCTCTAATTTTATTGGCCTCTTTGCCTCCCTCCTCTTTTAGCTCTCCCCACTCAACCCTCTCTCTTTTTCTCTCTTACAATATCTCACTCTCCCTTCTCTTCCTCTAGCTCTTTTTTCTCTCCGTTCTCCTCACTCCTTCCCACCTACACTTCAAAGGGATGGATCTGGAGCAAGTGAGAGAGAAAGAAACATGGAGAGCTCTCACTCGCTGTCTTTCTCATCCTCTCTTTTTTTTTATAATTTCTCATACTATTCACTTCTCTATCTCTCCTTTCTCTCTCTTTTTGTCACAAACTTTCTCTTAAGCTATCAACATGTCACTCTCTCCTCTCTTCTATTAAGAGATTGAGACAAATAGAGAAATCAAGGGTGCGAGAAGCAAGGGAGTGTGAGAGAGGGAGGAAGAGAGCAATGGAGATTAGGATAGAAAAATAAGTTTAAATCTTAGGGAGAGAGAAAGTTTAAGAGATAAGATAATGAGTGATGGAGAGAGAGAATAATGAAAATGAGAGTTGGGTAGAAAGAGAGGATATATAGATAGAAAAAGAGAGTGAGGGAGAGAGATAGAGTTGTTAAGTGAAGAGAGGGAAAGAAAGATAGAGAGATAGAGCGAGAGAGATAGTGAGAAGAGAGAGAAAACATAGAGAAAAATAAAGAGGGGTGAGCGAGAGATCGAGACATGAAGATAGGTTGATAGTTTTGGAGAGAGATAGAAAGAATAAAGATCAAGAGTGATATCTTTATTCCTCTCTACCCCACTCCACTTCCTGTTGTCCCTCCCTCTACCTTCCTCTCTCTCTCGCTCACTTTTACACACTCTCTCCACCACTATACCTCTCTATCTTTCTCCTTCTTACCCCTCCCTTCCTCCCTCCCTTCCTCCCTCCCTCCCTTCCTCCCTCCCTCCATCTCTTTTATGTCTTTCTCTTTCTCTCTTGCTCTCCCTTAATCTCTTCTTCTCTCTCTTTGTCTTCTCCCAAACTCTCTAATTCTCTAACTTAATCTCCTATCTATCTCTCTAATTAGATGTTCTCTCCTTCTCTCTCTCGCTCATTTTTTTCTCCCTTTCTCCTTATCTCTCACTAGAGAAAAAAAGGGAGAGATAGATAGAGAGCTAGAGAGAGGTAGAGAGCAAGAGAGAAATGGACAAAGATAGTGTGAAAAAAAGATGGGGATGGGAGAGAGAAATCCAGATTGAGAGAGAGTGAGAATAAGAGAGCGAGAGTGAGAGTGGTGGAATATAGAGGGAGAGATGGGAAGAGAGACAGGTTGATCCCCCATCTCTCTCACTCACTTTCTATATTAGTTTATCACTATCATGTGAGAAAGTCAGAGAGAATAGAGATAGAGAGAATGAATAAAAAATAGAGATAGTAGTGAGGTAGAGTTTCAAAGAGAGAGAGAGAGATAAGAGAGAATCAAGAGACAGTGATATCTCTATCCTTCGTTTACCCCTCTCCACCTCCCCCTCTCCCTCCGTCTACCTTGCCCTTTCTCTCTTTCACACAAATTCTCTCTACCTCTATCAAACTCTATCCTTCTCCTTCTTTCCTCCTCTCTTCATCCCTCCCTCCCTTCTCCATCTCTTTTATGCATTCCTCTGCCTCTCTCCCTCCCCCTCAATCTCTTCTTCACTCTCTTTCTTTCATCTCCACACTCTAACTCTCTCACGCAGTCTCCTCTCCATTATTTTTTAATCTGTCTTTGCTCTCTTGCTCTATTCAGATGATCTCTCCTTTCTCTCCCGCTCTTTTTTTTCCCTTTATTCTTATCTCACTCTAGAGAGATAGAAAGAGAGGAGAAAGATAAAGGGCAAGAGAGAGGTAGAGAGCAAGAGATAAATGGAGGAAGATAGAAAGTGAGAAAAATATAGGGATGGAGAGAGTGATGCAGAATGACAGAGCAAGAGAGAGGGAGTGGGAACTAGAGATGGAGAGATGGTTAGATAGCAGGTTGAACCCCCATCTCTATCTCACTCACTCTCTATATTAATTTATCACTCTCATGTGAGAAAGTCAAGGAGAATAGAAGAAGACAGAGTGAAGAAGAAAGAGATATAATAGTGAGGTGGAGTTTGAAAGAGAGAGAGAGATGTAAAGCTAGAGAGATATAAGATAACGACAAAGAATGAGCGATAACTTGGTAGAGAGAGTGAAAGAAGGAGAGGAGGAGCAGGAGGAGGGAGGGAGATATCAAAAGTGAGGGAGAGGGAGAGAGTGAAATAGAGAACAAGAATAAAGAGAAAATGATACAGCGGGAGAGAAATGAGAGAAAAATATGGGGAGGGAGAGGAAGAGGGAGACAAAAGAGAAAGGAGAGAAAGACATCATGAGTGAGAGAAGATATCAAGATAGAAAGAGAGAAAAAGGGATAAAATGAGAGAGATAGATAGGGAGAGTTAAAGTGAGGGATAAAAAGAAATAGAGAAAGAAAGATGGAGATCAAGAGCAGTACAAAGTGAGAGGGAGAGAGGGAGCAAGAGTGAATGAGTGAGAGAGTGAGAGAAGAGGAGGAATGAAATATAATGAGAGTGTGAAAAATAAAAAAATAATGAAAGAGAGAGAGAAATTAGGGATGGAGATATAAAAAGGGAGAATAAAAGAGAATGAGTGATTTAGAGATAGGGTGAGAGAGAATTGTGAGAGAGAGAGTTGCACGGAAGAAGACTGAGAAAAAATGATTGATAAGAGTAAAGAGGGAGTCAGAGGGATGCACGAAAAAGAGAGTGAGAGAGGGTAATACAGAAAGAGAGAGACAAAAAAAAGTAAGATACATAAAAAGAGAAAATGAAGGGGGAGAGAGAATGTGTGCGAGTGAGTGAGAGAGAGAAAGGGAGAGAGAAGGAGACTAAGTGAGAGTGGGAGAAAAGTAGAGAGAGAAAGAGCATAGAGAGGGAGAAAGGTTAAGTGATAGTGATGACAAGAGAGAGATAGAGAGAAAGAGAGATTGCTCTCTTTACCTCTTAAGTCTTCCTTTTATCTCACACTCCCTTTTTCGTGATCTCTCTATCTCTTCTCAATATCTTGGATTTTCTTTATCTCTTTATCACTTTTCCTTACACTCTCTTCTATATCTTTTTATATCTTCCTCTCACTTTCTCTTATCTGGCTCTTTTTATCTCTCTCGGCTCTCTCTCCCCCCTCCATCATCTGTCTTTCTCTCTTTACTCTTATCTTAATCACTCTCCCTACTCTCTTACTCCATCTCTTCTCTCTCTTTTGTCTTTCTCTCACAATCTCACTCTTTTTTCTTTTTCTCTCCCTTCCCCTCTCACTGCTTTATCTCTTTCTTCCCCTTCCACTCTCTCTCTTTCCCTTTCCTTATCAATCTCACTCCCCATCTCTCAACCACAATCTCTTTCTCTCACTCTCTCACTCTTCTCTTTATATCTTTTCCTCTCTCTCCTACTTTCTCTCAATCTCTCTCCCTTCCTCTATCTCTTCCTCTCTTTTACTCGCTTCCTTCATTTAATTTATCTTTAACTCTTACTCTCTCTAACTCTTTTTCTCTCCGTCTCTCCCTTTCTCTGGCTTAATGGATAATGGTATAGTAGAGATTGAGGAGGGATGAAGAAAAGAGAAAGTGAAGGAAGAGAGAAATAGAGAGAGGGCAATATAAGAGTGAGAAAGAGTGAGAGAGATAATGACAGAGGGAGATAAGAGAGCATGGACCAAAAAAAGAGAGTATGTCCCCCCTCTCTCTATCTCTTTATCTCTCTATCCACTCCTATTTCTTCTTTTTTTTACCTCCCTCTCACTTTCTGCTCTAACGGAGGGAGGGTGAGAGGGAGAGAGAACGGACAAATAGAGGGAGCGAAGGAGGGAGAGAGAGAAGAAGTGAAGAGGGAGAGTAGAAAGAAGGAGAGAAAAAGAAGAAAAGAGAGAGGAAGGGAGATAAAGGGATGGGGAAAGGTGAGAGAAGGAGAGGGGAGAGAGAGAGGGAGGGTGGTAGTGATGGAATGAAAAAACTCATAGTATGAGAGTGTAAGAGAGAGAGGGAGGGAGAGAAAAGGGAGTGATATGGCGGGAGAAAGGGAGGGAGAGGAAAGAGAGATCAAGGAGTGAGTAAGAAAGAAGAGGGAGAGATAGAGACAGAAGAGAGAGAGTAAGGAACAGTGATGAAAGAGAGCTAGGAAGTGGAGTGAGAAAAGAGGGAGAGCAACATAGACTGCGACCGAGAGCATGGTGGAAGAGCGGAATATAGAGAGAGAGTTTGTGAGAGATGACAAGAAAGAGACATATAAAGAGAGTGAGGAGAGAGAGGAGAGATAGAGAGATGGAGTGAGAGAGAGTGACTAAATGAGAGAGAGAGAGTAAGTGAGATAGAATGAGAGAAGAACAGAGAGTATGAGGGAGAAAATGTTGTAAAGAGAGGTAGAGATAGAGTGGGAGAATAGAGCGATAAGAGAGAGAGAGAGAGGGAGAGGTTTATAGTACGAGAGAGGTAGAGATAGGTAAAATGTGAGAGAGTGAGCGAGAGAAAAGGAAAGAGAGGGGGAGGGAGAGGAGAGAGAGATGAACAAGGAGGGAGGTAGAAGGGGATATAATGATAAAGCAAGAGAAAGAGCTAGAGAGAACAAAAGAGAAGAAAAGAGAGGGATTGAGAAAAAAAGCTAAAAAGAGCTCAGAGAGGAGATAGAGAGTGAGTATAAAAGAGAGAGAGAGAGGGGAGATATATAGAAAGAACGAAAGAGAGGTAGACCAGAGAGAGATAAGATAATGAGAGAGAATTAGAAATAACGAGGTAAAGAGAGTGAAAGAAGGAGAGAGGGAGAGAACGAGGGGGAGGGAATGAGATATTAAGAGTGAGGAAGGGGGAGAGTGAAAAAGTGAATGAGAACAAAAAGAAGGGAGAGAAGGAGAGGTAGAGAGAGAAGTTTTAAGAATAGAGGAGAGCTAAAAAAATAGGTAGGGAGATATTTTCTTTCTTCTCTCTTCCTCTCTCCCATTCTCTCTCTTCCTCTCTTCCATTCTCTCTCTTCCCTTCCTCTAGAGAGCATATTTAGTCATTTACTTTCTCTCTCTCACTCATTCTCTATCATGCTCCCTCCCTCCCTCCCTCTCTTTTATATTTCTTAAACAAGCTCTCTCTTACCTCTCATTGTCCCCTCATCCCTCTTATTCATGGTTTTCTCACTCTATCTCTCTATACCTCGCTTCCTTTTTTTAGCTTTCTTTCACTCTCCATCTCTTTCTCTCTCTCCTTCTCTTTTTCTCACTTCTTTTTCTCCCTCTACCTCTAGCTCTTCTTCTCTCTCGCCATCTCTCTTTGTTATTCTTTCACACTCCATCTACTCATTATCTCTATTATTTCTCTATGTTATCTCTTTCTTACATTGTTCTCTCTCTTCCTCCTGATATTTGCTTTGATAACTACTATCTTTCACTTTTTTTTCTCTCATTCTCTCCCTGACTCACTTACTCACCTCTCCCCCTTAAGTTCTCTCTAATTTGTTCTCTTTCTGCCTCCCCCTCCCACTATCATCCCTCTATCTAGCACTCTTACTCTTCACTCTCTCTTCATCTTCTCTTTTTCTCTCTCTCTCACTCTCTCTCCTGTATCTCTCACTAGTATTCCATATCTCTCGCTCACTCTCATTAGAAGGGTGAGTGAGTGGAAGGGGCTGGACCTTTCTCTCTCCCTCCCTCACGATCACTCATTTCTCTCTCTCTCTCTCTCTCTCTCTCGCGCTATTTCTCTCCCTCACTTTCCCTCAACCACTATATCTTTTTTCTCTCCCTTCCCTTTTTTCTCTTTATCTCGCTTTCTTCCTTTTACCGCACTCTCCACATCTCTTACGCTCTCTATTTTAATTCTCGCTCTTCTCTATCTCTCTCATTTCTCTATCTCATTCCCTTTCTCTTATCCTCTCTCACTCACTCACTTATCCCTCTCACTCTATCTGTCTCACTTTTCTCTCTCTTGATACATTCTACCTCCTATAAATTGTTCTCTTACTGAATCTTTTTTCTCTCCCTATTTATTATCCCTTATTTTTATTCTCTCATTCTATCTCACTCTCTCTCTAATACCCTACCTCTTTCTCTATATCTTCCTTTCCCTCTCTCTCATTATCTCACTCTCATTATCTCACATAGTCCCTCCATGTCTTATCATTGTCTCTTCTAATCTCACTCTACTGCTTTGCACTCACTCTTCTCTTCTCTTCTCTCTTTCACTCTCCCCCTCCCTCCCTCTATTCTATCCCTACCTCTATTTCAAATCCTTCGTTTCTCTTGCTTTTTCATTACTCTCTTTATCTCTCTCTTTCCCTCTACCTTTTCCCTCTCTCACTCTCTCTTGCTGTCTTCCCTTTCCATTCATCCCTCCTTTCCCTTGATTGTACAAGAGAGAGATGAGAGAAAAACAAAGTAGGGGAGTGATAAAAAAAGTGATAGAGATGAGTGAGTGATAAAGGGAGATAGACTGATAGAGAGTGAGTGATAGTGAGGGAGGGATAAAGAGAGAATGAGAGAGTGTGTGTGAGAGAAACTGTGAAGGAGAGAGAGAAAGCCTTATTTTCTATCCTAACTCACTCTCTCACTTGCAATCACTCTTAATATCTTGCTTTATTTGTTCTCTCTCTCTCATTCTCTCAAGGTGCCTCTCTCACTCACTATAGTATCAGAGAGATGGAGGTAAAGAGAATGATAGAGAAGCTTCATATTCTCTCTCTAATGAGTGAGTGAGTGTGAGAGGGAGAGAGCGACAGAAAGAGAGGGGAGGTTGGATAGATATCATAAGTAAGGGATAGAGAGAGAGATAGGTTGGTCTTGTCTCTTTTGCTCTCGTTCTCTCTTTTTCTCTTCTCTCTATTTCTCACTCTCTCTATTCAACTCTTGAAACCTCCCTTTCTCTTCCCCTCTCTATTCTTTCTCTTACTCTCTCCCTCTCTCACACTCATTATAAGAGACAAGTGTATTATAATGTAAGCAAAAGAGAGAGAGAGAGAGGAGAAGAGGGGAGTGAGAGAGAAAAGGAGAAAATGAGAGAGGATGGGTTAGAGAAAAGAATATGCATGTGAGAGTCAAAGTGTGAGGGAGTGAGTGAGTGAGAGAGAGAGAGAGAGAGTAAGAACTCATTCTAACCTCTCACACTCTCTCTTTTATAATATCTCATTCTCTACTCTTCCTATCTATCTTCTCTCTCTCAAATTATCAGCTGATCTCTCAATCTTTCTCCTTTTTTTCTCTCTCTCTCTAGCAGAAGGTGGGGAGAGATTGAGAGAGATAAAGAGAGAAGCAGAGAGAGCCTAGTTTTATTCACTATCTCACTCCCTTTGTATCTCTGTCGCTCTCTCTCCCACACTCTCTCAATCCGTCAACCACTCTCTTTCACTAATAGAGAAACAATAAGAGAGAGATTGAGGGATTAAGATAGATAAAGTGAGAGAGATTGTGATGGCTGGAGATTCAGAGAAATTAGAAAATGATAGAGCTAAAGATAGAGAGAGGCATACAGAGAAAAGGATGAGAGAGAGAGTGAAAATGAGAGAGGGAGAGGGAGAGGATGATAGAGACATTGAGAAATAGATGAGAGAGATTGTGTGTGAGAGAATAGGGAAAGAGGAAGAAAGAGAGGGAGGGAGAAAGGTAGGGAAAGAGGTTTATAATACGATAGAAAGGGAGTGAGTGTGAGAGTGAGAGAAAGTAAGTGGGAGGGAGGTAGAGAAAGCAAAAGAAAAATAGATAGGGAGAGAGAGATAGAGAGATAGAGTGAGAGAGAAGGAAACATAGAGAAAGAGAGAGAAGGTGAGATAGTGAATGGACCACACATCTTTGTCTCTTTTTCTTACTCCTCTCTCTTGCTCTCGGTCTCTCACTCACTCCATCTCCCTCTCACTCTCTCCTTCGCTCTCTCTCCCTTTTCTTAAACTTTCTCTATCTCCCCAAGCCTCCCAACCTCCCTCTTTCTCCCTCCCTCACCCTCTCTACCTCTCACTTTATCTCACTGTATCTCTCCTCCCCTTTATAATCCTCTATTCTATCACTATGATTCTTCCTCTAGCTCTATTTTTTCTCTCATTCTTTGTCTCTCCCTCTTTGTCTCTATCTGCCTCTCTCTTTTGCTCCACTCTTCTATTGTCTTTTGCTCTCACACTTTCTCTCTCCTTACCTCCCAGTCTCCCCCTTCCTTATGTTTTTTTTATCACTCTTCCTCTTTCTCACTATCTTGCTCTCTCCCTATCTTCTCTCATTCTCACTCTTTTTTCTCTCTTTCTGACTTTCTCTTTCTTTCTCTTTAGATGTCTCTCTTTATCTTTTCTCTCTAACTATCGCATTCTCTTTATCTACCTCGCCACCTCACCCTCTCTTTTTATCTTCTTCACTCTCTCACTCTCTCATATCTACTCACTCTCCCTCTTCTCTCACTTTGCACATCTCGCCCTATTTTCTCTCTCATACACATACCCTTATTTTTATCTTTGGTTTTCTCTCTTCTCTCTACCTTCCTCTTTCTTTCACTCCTTTTCACTTTTCTCACGCTCAATCTCTTTCTATACCTTTCTCCCTTCTCTCTTTCTAATTCTCTAGCTCTCTCTCTCTCCCTCTCTCTCTTTTTATCCCTCTTTCACTTTCTTCTACGACCATCACTCTAACTTCATCCTATCCTTCTTTCTTCCCCATCTGTCTCTCTCTCTATCACACTCTCCCTCCCTTCCTCCCTTTTCTTTCTCTTTCTCTGTTCCTTGTCCACTCTCTCCCTCCTTCCAACTCTCTCCACTTATTCTCAGATCCTATCTCTAATTTTCTCTCCCACTCTCTTTCTCACTCCCTTTCTCTTACTCTCTCTCTCTCCTCTAACAATCTCCATCTCTCACTCATCTGTTACTCTCTCTGTCCCCTCCCTCTATCCCAATCTCTTTATCCTTCTCACTGTCTCTATCTCACTTTATATCGCTCTCTCTCACTCTTAATAGAGAGAAAGATATAGAGTGAGAGAGAGGGAGGAACAAAATAGGAGTGAGAGAGGGATGGAAAGAGAGTGCATTAGAGAGAGACCGTAAGTGAGAGGAAGAAAGTGTGGGAGAGAGAAAGGGAGGGAAAGTAAAGAAAGGTTGATAGTTTTAGAGAGAGAGACCCTCCTCATTCCTAACTCTTTCATCTCTATCACTCTTTCCCCCATCTTCTTTACCTCGCACTTTCTCTCATTGTCTCTCTCTCTCTCTCACTCTCTCCTCCTTCTCTCCCTCCTTCATTCCCTCCCTCCCCTCCTCTCTCTCAAGCACACACACTCTCTAACTCTATCTCTTGATCCCTCTCCCTCATGTTTCTATCTCTAGCTCTTTTTTCATTGCTTTCTATCACGGCCCTCCCTCACCCTTTCTCACTCACTTTAACTCTCTCACTCCTCTTACTATTCTTCCATCCCTCCCCCACCTCTTCTTTCTCCTTCATCTCTCTATCATCAGCCTCTCTCCCACTCCCTCCCTCTCTCTCCTTCTCTTCATCCCTCTCTCTCTCCCTCTCTCTCCCTCCCTCAGTCTCCCAGCCACCCTCCCTCCCTCCCTCCTTTTTCCTGTCTTAATTTATTTATCTCTCTCTTTCTCTATCTTCTTTCTCTCACAATGAGAGCAATAGTGAGGTAAAGAGAAGAAGAGCAACAGGAAGGAAATTAGGGAGAAAAATAAGAGAAAGATTGAGAGGGAGAGAGTGAGAAAGACAATGAGAGAGGAAGCGAGACATAAAAAGAGAAAAATCCCTCTCTCTCTGTTTGCTCATGCCCCTTCCCTCTCTTCTCTCATTCCCCTTCCTTCTTTGACTCTATCTTTCTCTCTCACTCACTAACTCATCTCTCTCATGCACAGACTCTCCCTTCCATCCTCCTTTCCCCTATCTCTCTTTCCCTCAGGAAAAATAGAAAGATTGGGAGATAGAGATATAAAGGGAGAGGGAGAGAATATGATAAATAGTGAAGAAAGGTGAAATAAAAGGAGGGAGACATGTAGAGAGAAATGAGGGATATATTGAGGGGTGTGAAAGATAAAGAGCATAGAAAGAATAATGTTAAATGAGAGTAAAAGAAGAGAGAGAGTAGGGAGAGAAGGTAGGATAAAGGTGAAGGGAGGGAGAGAAAAGTGAGAGGGACAGTCATTCTCTTTGACTGTTAGAGATATAGGAATAATATGAGGGTGAGAGAAAAGAGCGAAGTGTGCAAGAGATAGAGAGTGAGAGAAGAGAGAGATAGTGGAAGAGTAAGGAGGGAGATATAGAATGAGTGTTAATAAAGTATTGAGAAAATAGAGAGTGAGCGAGCAACTAATGATATGAGATGGGTTGATGGTATGAGAGAGTGTGTACTCTATCAACTCCTCTCATTATCATTTTCTCACTGTCTCTCTCCCCCATTTATTTCTCCTCTCTTATCTTTCTCTCTCACTCTCTATCTCTCTTCTCTCACTCCCTCGCTCTCTCTTGCTCTCTATGTATATCCCTCACTCTCTCTCATGCTTATCTCTATCACATGCTCCATATATCTTCCTATGCTTTTCTCTCACATTCTTCTGCTCTCTCACCCTTACTTCTTTTACCTCTTATTCTTTTTCCAGCTCTATCACTATTTATATTGCTCTTTTCTTACTCTCTTTCTCGCTAATGCTCCATTTCTTACTATATGTTACCTCTATCCCACTCCCTTTCTCTATTTTTCTCTAGCTCCATTGTTCTCTCTCTCTCACTCTCTACCGCTTAATAACTCACACACTCTCTCAAACCATCAACCTCTCATATCATCAGCTTCTCCCTCCCCCTCTCTTTCTCTCCTACTTCACTAACTCTCCATCTATATCTCCTTCTTTTCCCTCCATTTTCTCTCTCTTACTCTCCCTCTCTCTTCTCTCACCCTCAATCTCTTTTTTTCTCTCTATCTGTCAAAGGAATTAACTATTCTCCCACATTTCACTCCCTCTCTTCTTCTTCATTTTACCTCCTCTCTCTCCTCTCTCTTCTTTCTATCTCATTTCACATTCTTCTCTCTCTATCCAACCCTCTCTTACTCTTTATCTCACTCTAACCACTCTAGCTATGCCTCATATCTCTCTACATGTATCCCTCTCTCTAAAATCTTTCTCTCTCACGTTCTCTCCGCCCCTCTCTTTCTCCCTATCACAATATCTCTCCTTCTCCCTCTACATCTCCATCTCCCAATCTTTCTATTTCTCTTGAGGAGAAGAGAGAGGGAAAAAAGAGAGAAGGAAATTGGGAGAGTCTAAGTGTGAGAGAGATAGTGTCGGTGAGTGCGAGAGAGAGAGTGAAAGAGGGAAGGGGCATGAGAGAAGAGAGAGAAAGAACTTTCCCTTTATGTCTCTTTATTTTCTCTTTGCCTTTCCTACTCTCTCCCTACTTTCCTCCTTCTCTCTCTTCCTTTATTTACCTCACAAGTGTTCTTTCTATCTTTATCTCTCTCTTTCTATAGTTGTATCCCTCGCACAAATTTACATTCTACTTCTCTCCTCGCCCCCCTTTATTTCTCTCTCTTTCTCTCACTCTCCCTTTCTCTCTTTCTCTAGATTGATCTATCTCACTCCCTCTCACACATGATATCTCTCTCTCCCGCTTTCTTCTTATCTCTATTCTTTCTTCCTCTACTATCCCTCTCCCTCTCCATCTCTCTCCTCATCACTCGCTCTCCCTCTCACTTCTCTTTTGCTCTCTCCACCTCAGAGAGATACCCTCTATCATTACTTGTCATTTTATTCCTCCCTCTCTCCCTCGCTCAATAGCTATATCTTTGTATTCTCATTCTCACTTTCACCTTCTCTTTCACTCATTCTTGATATATCTCCTTCACCCTCTTTCTCTCACTCTCTCTTTCTTTCACTCTCTCTACGTAACTATCTCTCATTCTTTTTTTTCTCTCATCTCCGGCATCTCTATATTTCTATCTTTATCTCCCTTTCCCACATAAGTCTCCCTCTCTCCTATCTCTTTCTCTATCTCTCATGAGAGTGATAGACTGATAGTGAGAGTGAGTGAGTGAGAGAGAGATTGAGGTATCAAATGATTTCTCTCCCCCATTCCTCCCTATTTTACTCACACTTCCTTCCTCTCCTTTGTCTCACTGTCTTTTTCTCACTCTCTCTTAACTTTATTTCTCTCCTTCTCCCTTTCCATTTTTCTCTTTCTTTCTCTCTCTCACCTCTCTTGCTATCTCTATCTCTTTCTAGCACTCTCTTTTTTTCCTCTCCCTCTCTCTCTCTCTCTTTTTCTATTACTCTCTCTAATAAGAGACAAAGAAAATGGGAGAAAAAATGAGGGAGGGAGAGAAAAAAAAGGAGATTATCTCTAAAAGAGAGTATCTCTACATAAGAAGAGATTGGGAGAGAGATTGGTTAACAGATGTATGGAGAGGGGGAGAATGATCAAGAAAATTGGAGAGGGTGGGAGAAGACAAAGAGTGAGAGCAATAGAGAAAAAGGGAAAGGAAGAGAGAGAGAGATGAAGAAGAGATGGAGATAGTGAGGAGGGGAGAGGAAATAGGTAGAAAGAGAGTGATATAGAGGCAGAGAGAGTGAGAAAGAGAGAGTGGGACAGAGGTTAAGAAAGTTAAAAAGAAAATTGATATCAATCTCTTTCCCCATCTATCTGTCACACTTTCACTCT
>NEWO01000072.1:407938-505207 GCA_003013225.1 Phalaenopsis aphrodite
GCATAAACCATAAACATATAGATAGAGAGGTTTAGGAGAGAGAGAGAGGGAGGGAAAAAAGGGAGGGAAGAGAGGGAAGAAGGAGAGGGGGGAGAGAGAGATAAGGTTGAGAAGGCGTGCATGAGAAATGTAGAGTGTGTGTGAGAGAGAGAGAGTAAAAGAGGGTGAGATGGGAAGGTAGAGAGAGAGAATAAAAGAGGATGAGGATAAAAGAGAGGGAAGCGAGGGAGTGAGTGAGCCATAAATGAAGAAAAAGAGAAAGAGAGAGAGCGAGAGCGAGTGAGTGTGTGTGTGTGTGTAAGTGATTAATGGAGAGATGGAGTGTGGTTGTCGGAGAGAATGAGTACATAATTGAAGGAGAGGGAGAGCTCTTTCTTTCTCTCTCTCTCTCACATGCACAAACTTATGTCCTTCTTTCTACTCTCTTTATCCTCTCCTATCTCTTCAAAGTCTCTCAATTGCTCGCTCTCTCTCTCTTCTTTTATTTTAACTCTCTCCCACACTAAATCTCTCAAACTCTTGCTCTCTACCTCACACTCACTCTCACTTACACAATCTCTTATATACTTTCTCTATCACGCTTCCTCCCTCCCTCTTTTCTCTCTCGCCCTTCTCTTTGCCTTCCTCATTCTCTTTCCCACCCTCTCTTTCTCTCACTTTATCTATCTATCTCCAACTCGTCTTCCTCCTAGCCTCCCTCCCTTTTTAACTCTCTTTCACTCTAAATCTCTCATGTACTCTATCTCTCTTCCACTGTGTCACGCTCCTTTTCTCAAGATGTCTTTCTTGTAAAGAGAAACATAGAGAGCTCTCACTTGCTATCTTTCTCAAGTTGTCTTTCTTGTAATAGCTCATTCTCTGTACTATGCTATCTCTCCTTTTGTCACACACTTTCTCTCAAACTATCAACAAATCACTCTCTCCACTCTTTTAGCAAGAGATAGATAGAAATAAAGATATCATGGGTGAAAGAAGCATGGGAGTGAGAGAGAGAGGGAGGTAGAGAACGATGGGGAGAAACAGGTTAATAGTTTATGGTGAGAAGAAAGATAAGAGATATTATAACAAAAGATGGAGAGAGAGAGAATAGTGAAAGAGAGTATTGAGTGAGCAAGAGTGAAAAATATTGGGAGAGAAAGAGAGAGTGATGGGGATATATTGAGAGAGAGAGAGACATTGAAGGAGAGAGAGGGTAAGCGAGATATCAGGACAAAATGATTAGTTGATAGTTTGAGAGAGAGATAAAGAGAGAATCAAGATAGAGAGTAATATCTCTATTCTCTTTCTAACCCTCTCTACCTCCCTCTGTCTCCCCCCTTTTCCTTACTTTCTCTCTCTCTCTCTCTTTCACACACTCTTTCTACCTCTATCCCACTCTATCATTCTTCTTCTTTCTCCCTCTCCCTCCTTCCCTCTCTCCTCATTCTCTTCTATGTATTTCTTTGTCTCTCTCGCTCCATTAATCTCTTCTTCACTCTCTTTGTTCTCTCCCACACTCTCGCTAACTCATTCACTCAATCTCCACTTCTTATTGATTTATCAACTTGTCTCCTCTATCTCTCACTGTCTAGATTCTCTGTCTTTCTTTCTTTCTCTTCCTCCCTCTCTTCTTGTCTCCCTTCCGCATTTTCTCTTAGAGAAAAAAAGAGCAGAAGGATAGATAGCTAAAGAGGTTTTGAGAGCAAAAGAGAAATGGAGATAGAGAAGATTAAGAGGGGGAAATTGTGTCAGAGAGAGATAGAGAAAGTGAAAGCAAGAGAGACTAATGAAGGGATTCAGGGTGAGTAAGTGGATGGAAGAGAGAGATGAGGTAGAGAGAGAGAGGAAATGAGAGCAAGTGAGTGAAAAAACAAGAGAGAGATGGTCAAAAGATAAGGAAGATTAGAGTGAGAGAGATCATGAGAAAGCTATAGAATGATGAGGTGGGAGAGGGAAAGAGAGGGAAAGAGGAAGGGAGGTTGCTGAAAGAGAGAAGAGAGATAGTGAGAATTCAAGAGAGAGAGAGAAAAGAGGGAGATAGAGAGAAAAGTGAGAGAAGAGAGAAAAATAGTTAAAAAAGTGACTAAGAGACAAAGAAAAGGTTAGAGTGGACAAATAGCTGTGAAAGAGGGAGCGGAGAGTGAGGGTGGGAGAGAGAAATAAAGAGCTTTTTCTCTGCTTTATTCCTCCTCTCACTCTCTCTCATTCTATGACGCTCTCCCTCACTCTCTCTCACTCTCTCTTATTGTCTTTCTCTCATTTTCTTCTTTCCTCATCTCTTCTCCTCCCTTTTTATCTCTCACTCTATATCCCTCCCTCCCTCCCACTCTCCCTTCTCTCCCTCTATTTATCTTACTCTCAATCAATCTTTCTCTCGTACCATCGATCTCTCTCACAGTCATTCTTCTACCACTCTACCTCTCCCTCCCTTTCTCTCTCATCTCTATCATTCTGTGTTCTAATCTCTCCCTCTCTCTTTAGCTAGAAAGAGGGAGTAGAGAGATGAGATACAAGAGAGGAGGGAGGAGAAAGAGTGTGAGAGTGAGAGAAGCGGGAGAGCTACAGAGAATTAGAGTAAGAGAAAGATTCATAGATAGAGAGCTAGTGAAAGATCTCTCTCTGTCTCTATCACCCTCCATCTCCCCATCACTCAAACACACTCTCTCTCTCCCTCACTCTTTTTAGCTTTTTTTCTGACTTTCTCCCTCCCTCTCGCTTCCTTCTCTTTTCTCCTCACCCTTTTTTGCTCTCTCTCTCTCTCCCTCCCCATTTTTATCTTACTCTCTCTCCCTTTCTCATGCTTCACTTCTCACTCTTGTCTCTCTTCCTCTCCTCCCTCTCTTTCTCGTTAACCTCTCAGTATCTATCTTTATATATCTCTCTTTTATTATCTCTGACTCTCGTTGTCTATTTTTAATCCTCTTCTTTCACTCTCTCACTCTTGTTGTATCTACCCCACTCACATACATTCTACTTCTCTCTAACTCCCTCTTTCATTCTCTCTCTTCCTTTCTGTCTCTTTCTCCCACACTATAACTCTTTCTATCCCTCTTTCTCTCGCTCCCTTTCTCTCCTCCCCTCTCTCTTGCTCTATCTCACTCTCTCACTCGAGAGGAAGGGAAGAGAGGAGATGAGGGAAGAAGAGGGTGTAATAGAGCTCTTCTCTTTTTCATGCCCTCTCTTTATCTCTCCTTCTCTCTGCCACTCTCCTTTCTCTCCCTCTATTTATCTTAATCTCTCAATCAATTATTTTCTAATACCATCAATCACTCTTATACTCGTACTTCCCCCACCCTATACCTCTCCGTCTCCCACTATTTCTTTCTCATCTTTATCATTCTCTGTTCTAATCACTTCGTCTTTCTTTAGCAAGAAATAGGGAGGTAGAGATAAGATACAAGAAATGAGGGAGAGAGAAAGAGTGTGAGAGTTAGAGAAGAGGGAGAGTTACAGAGAATGAGAGTAAGAGAAAGAGTTATAGAAAGAGATATAGTGAGAGATCTCTCTCTGTTTCTACCCCCTCCATCTCTCCATCACTCACACACTTTCTCGTACCCTCACTCTTTTTTAGCTTCTTTTTTGACTCTCTACCTCCCTCTCTCTTCCTTCTCTTTTCTCCTCACCGTCTTTTGCTCTCTCAATCTCTCTTTCCTCAACTTCTCCTTACTCTCTCTCTCCCTTTCTCATGCTCTCCTTCTCAGTCTTCTCTCTCTCCTTCTCCTTCCTCCCTCTCCCTCTCTCATAACCTCTCAATCTCTATCTTTATATATCTCTCTCATTATCTCTCTCTCATTGTCAATTGTTAATCCTTTTCTCTCACTCTCTCTCTTGTTATATCCATCCCTCACACATACATTCTACCTCTCTCTAACTCCCACTGTCTTTCTCTTTCTCTCCCCCTTTTTGTCTCTTTCTCCACACTAATCTCTTTCTATCTCTCTTTCTCTCACTCCCTTTCTCTCATTCCCTTTCTCTTGCTCTTTCGTACCATTATTCTCTCTCACACTAGTTCTTCCACCACTCTCTACCTCTCCCTCTCCCTTTCCCTTTCTTTCTCTCTCATCTCTATCATTCTCTGTTTTAATCTCTCCTTCACTCTTTAGCAAAAAAGAGGAAAGTAGAGAGATATGATACAAGAGAGGAGGGAGTGAGAAAGAGTGAGAGTGAGAGAAGTGGGAGAGTTACAAAGAATGAGAGTAAGATAAAGAGTTATAGATAGAGAGCTAGTGAGAGATCTCCTTCTATCTCTACCACCGTCCAGCTCTCCATCACTCACACACACTCTCTCTTTCCCTCACTCTGTTTAGCTTCTTTTCTAACTATCTTCCTCCCTCTCTCTTAATTCTCTTTTCTCCACACCCTAATGTGCTCTCTCTTTCTCTCTCCATCTCCATCTTTTCTTACACTCTCTCCCTCTCTTCCCTTCCTTTCTCTCTCTCCCTAGCCTCTCTATCTCTAACTTTAAATATCTCTTTCTCACTCTAATTGTTTATTGTTAATCCTCTTCACTCACTCTCTCCTCCACCTCACCCTCTCTTTATATCTCCTTCACTCACTCTCTCTCTCTCTTTCTCTCTCATTTCTACTCACTCTCCCTCTTCTCTCACCTTGCACATCTCACTTTGTTTTCTCTCTCATACACACCCTTATTTTTCTCTTTGATCTTCTCTTTTCTCTCTACCTTCCTCTTTCTTTCACTCCCTTTTATTTTCTCACACTCAATCTCTTCCTTCATCTTTCTCTCCTCTCTCTTTATAACTCTCTCTAGCTCTCACTCCCTCCCTCTCTATCTTTTTTATCCCTCTTTCACCATCACTCTAACTTCATCATATCCTTCTTTCTCCCCCATCTGTCTCTTTCTCTCTATCACACACACTCTCCCTCCCTTCCTCCCTTTTCTTTCTCTTTCTCTGCTCCTTGTCCTCTCCCACCCTCCCTCAAACTCTCTCCACTTATTCTCAGATTCTAACTCTAATTTTCTCTTCCACTCTCTTTCCCACTCCATTTTTCTTACTCCATCTCTCTCTTCTCTGACACTCTCTATCTCTTGCTCTTCTCTGTTACTCTGTCTTTCCCCTCCCTCTATTTCGATCTCTTTATCCTTCTCCCTGTCTCTATTTCACTTTCTATCCCTCTCTCTCACACTCTTAATAGAGAGAAAGATATAGCATGAGAGAGAGAGAGAGGAAAAGAATATGAGTGAGAGAGAGATGGAAAGAGAGTGCATTAGAGAGAGATAGTAAGAGAGCGAAAGAAAGTGTGAGAGAGAAAGGGAGGGAAAGTAAAGAAAGGTTGATAGTTTTAGAGAGAGAGGCCCTCCTTGTCCTTAACCATGTCTTCTCAATGACTCTTTCTTCCATCTCCCTTACCTCACCACTTTCTCTCATTGTCTCTCTCTCCCTCTCACTCTCTCCACTTTCTCTCTCTCCTTCATTCCCTCCCTCCCCTCCTCTCTCATACACGCACACTCTCTTGTTCTATCTCTCGCTCCCTCTCCCTCATCTTTCTCGCTCTAGCTCTTTTTTTCATTGTCTTCAGTCACACTCCTCCCTCACCCTCTCTCACTCAATTTATCTCTCTCTCACCCTTCTTACTATTCTTTCATCCCTCCCCCATCTCTTCTTTCTCATTCATCTCTCTATCATCAACCTCTCTCCCACTACCTCCCTCACTCTTCTTCTCTCCATCCCTCCCTCTCCCTTTCTGTCCCTATCTCCCTCTCCCTCTCTCCATCCCTCCCTCACTCCCCTCCCATATCTTGTCTCTATCTCCCTATCCCTTTCTCCATCCCTCCCTCCCTCCTTTCCTCCATCCCTCCCTCCCACCCTCCCACCATTTTTCTACTTTGGTTTATTTCTCTCTTTTTCTCTATCTTCTTTCTCTCACAGGGAGAGCTATAGTGAGGTAAATTGAAGAAGAGCAACAGGAAGGAAATTAGTGAGAGAAAAAAAGAGAAGGAATTAGAGGGAGAGAGTGATAAAGACAATGAGAGAGGAAGAGAGATATATAAAAGGAAAAATCTCTCTCTCTCTTCACTCATGCCCCTTCCCTCTCTTCTCTCATGTCCCTTCCTTCTTTCACTCTATATTTCTCTGACTCACTGACTCCATCTCTCTCATGTGCAGACTCTCCCTTCTATCCTCTCTTTCTCCCTCTCTCCTTCCCTCATGAAAAATAAAGGAAATGGGGGAGAAAAGTGAGAGGGACAATCACTCTCTTTGACTGTTAGTGAGATAGGAAGAGTATGAGTGTGAGAGAAAAGAGTAAAGTGTGAATAAGATAGAGAGTGAGAGAAGAGAGATAGACATTGGACAAGTAAGGAGGGGGATATATAATGAGTGTTAATAAATTAGTGGGAAAAAAGGAGCGAGAAGCTAATGATATGAGAGGGGTTGATGGTATGAGAGAGTGTGTGCTCTATCAACTCCCTCTCTCATTATCTTTTTCTCACTCTCTCTCTCCACCATTTATTTACTCCTCTCTTATCTTTCTCTCTCACTCTCTATCTTTCTCTTCTCTCACTCCCTCCCTCCCTCTCTCTTGCTCTCTATGTATATCTCTCACTCCCTCTCATACTTCTCCCTCCCTCTCTCTTTCTCTTCCTACCTCAGTAAGTCTCCGCTAGATCTCCTTCTCCTCCCTCCATTGTTTTTCTCTGACTCTCCCTCTCTCTTCTCTCACCCTTAATAGCTTTCTATCTCTTTATTTGTCAAAGGAATTGACTATCTCTCATTTCAATCCCTCTCTTCTTCAACTTACCTCCCCTCTCTCCTCTCTCTTCTTTCTATCTCCTTTCACACATCCTCACATAAGAGCTTTCTCTTCTGCTACACCACTTAAAATCATTTGGTGTGTATCCTTTGTTTACGTCTATTCTCAAAATCACACAAAACTTTACTCTAGATCTATCAAATATATTTTTATGGGTAGGCCACCAACATAAATGGGCATCATTCTCTCTCTATCCCCACCCTCTCTTACTCTTTATCCCACTCTAAATCGTCTAGCTATGCCTCGTCTCTCTCTACATGTTTCGCTCGCTATAATCTAAGAGAGAGAGAGGAAGAAAGAGAGAAGGGCAATAGGAGAGTCTATGTGTGAGAGAGATAGGGTCGGTGAGTGAGAGAGAAAGAGAGTGAAAGAAGGAAGTAGCATGAGAGAAGAGAGAGAAAGAACATCTCTCTATTGTTGTATCCATCCCACCCACTTATATTCTACCTCTCTCCACCTCCCCCTTTATTTCTCTCTCTCCCCATTTCTCTTGCTTTCTCCCTCACCATCACTCTCCTACTTTATCTCTCTTTCTATCACTCTCCCATTTTCTCTTTCTCTATCTTGATCTATCTCACTCCCTCTCATCTCTCTCCCATTTTCTTATTATCTCTATTTTTTCTCCCTCCCCTCTCTCTCTTCCTCTATCTCTCCATCTCCCTCCTCATCACTCCCTCTCCCTCTCACCTCTCTTTTGTTCTCTCCACCTCAGAGAGAGATACCCTCCATCATGACTTGTCATTCTATTCCTCCCTCTCTCGCTCTCTCAATAGCTATATCTTTGTATCCTCATTCTCTCTTTCACCCTTTCTTTCGCTCATTCTTGATATATCTCCCTCCCCCTCTTTTTCTCACTCTCTTTCTTTCACTCTTTCTAGTAACTATCTCTCATTCTTTTTTTCTCTCATCTACGACATCTCTATTTCTCTATCTATATCTCCCTTTCCCTCGATAGGTCTCCTGCTCTCCTATCTCTTTCTCTCTCTCTCTCTCATGAGTGTTATAGACAGATAGAGAGAGTGAGTGAGTGAGAGAGAGATTGGGGTATCAACCAAATTCTCTCCCCCATTCCTCCCTCTTTTACTCACACTTCCTTCCTCTTACTCCCTTTTTCCCACTCTCTTTTTCTCACTCTCTCTAATCTTGATATCACTCTCTCCTATCCATCTTTCTATCACTTTCTCTATCCCTTTCTCACTCTCACCTCTCTTGCTATCTTTATCTCCTTCTAGCACTCTCTAATAAGAGACAGAGAGATTAGGTGTGTGTGTGAGAGAGAGAGAGAGAGAGAGAAAGAAAGAGAGTGAGGGTGAGAGAGTTGCAGGAGGCTATGAGGGAGTCAAGGATGGAGAGATAGACAATGAGAGAGTGTTGGGGAAGGGATGAGAAATGAGAGAAAAGAGGATGAGAGAGCAATAAAAAAAGAGGGGGAAGGAGAGACAATGAGGGAGGTGAGAGAGAGAAATAGAATTAGAGAGGGTAGGGTAGAGAGAGATAAATGAGACAAAGAGGGAGATAAAATAGAACATAAGAGATTAAGAGAGAAAGAAATAGGAGAAAATTATTGAGAGACCAAGAGATAGAGGGAAAAAAAGGAGGGACTGAGAGAAAAAAGAGAGTGAGACAACAAGAGTGAAAGGTAGGTTAACAGAGAGAGAGAGAGAAGGATGAGAGAGGAAAGGGTAATAGATTAAGGAGGGATATTGAGAGAAAGGTTAGCTCTCTCCCTCTCTCTCCCTCTCTTCCCTCTCTTTTCTCCTGACCCTCTTTTTCTCTCTCTCTTCCTTCCCAAATTTCTCTCACTCTCCCTCCCTTTCTTATGCTCAATTCCCACTCTTCTCTCTCTCTCTCTCAACCCTCCCTCTCTTTTGCCCTTACCTCTCTATCTTTATTTTTATAAATATCTCTTTCATTCTCTCTATTCTCCTCTCTGTAACTTTCTCTCTCACATGAGAAAGACAAATAGAGAGAGTGAGTGAGAGAGAGGTGGGTGGATCAAGCAATCTCTCTCCCCCATCCTTGCCTCTCTTAATCTCAACCCCTTCCTCTTACTCCCCTTCTCCAGCTCTCCCTTTCTCACTATCTCTTGCTCTTCATTTCTCTCTCTTCCTCAACATCTTTCACTCACTCTCTCTCCATTTCTCTCTCACATCTTTCAATCTCTTTCAAGCATCTTGTGTTTCTCCTCTCTCTCTCTTTTCTCTTGCTCTCTCTGGCAAGAGATAGAGAGATTAGGAGAGAGAAAAAAATGAGGAACAGAAAGAAGGTGAGAGAATATGCATAAAGAGAGATTAGGTTGATACATGGATGGAGAGAGGGAGAGAAATTGAGAGAACTAGAGTGAAGGTGGGAGAGGACAGAAAGAGAGAAAAATAGAAATAGAGGGAGAGGAAGAGAGATAAAAAGATAGAGAAGCGACGGATGGAAAGAGGGAGAAATAGTGCAAGACAAAGGTAGAGAGTGAGAAAGAGAGAGTGAGACAGAGGTAGAGAGAGTGAAAATAAGAGAGAGCGCAAGATTGAGGAAGAGACATGGAGATAGAGAGAATATTGATTCACTCTCTTTCCCCCTCTATCTTGCTTCTCTTTCTATCACACTCACTCCCACAAATTATCAACTAATCTCTCGCTTCCTCACTATCTATCTCTCTATCTCTTTTTACTCTCACTTAACTCTTTATCTCTCCCTCTCTCTCACCATCCTATCCCTCACTTTCTCTATCTCTCTCAATATATTTCTTCTATGAAGTTTCTCTCCCTTATCTTTCTCTATCTCCCTCAAGCTGTAGTCTGTCTCTCTCATTTGTTCTCTAACACTCTTTCCCTCTCGCTCTCTCAATCTCATTATATCCCCTCACTCCCTTGGTTCTCCCACTTCGGAAATCTCTCTCTCCATCTCTTATTAAAAGAGATGGGGAGAGAGACAAGTTGATAGTTTGGCAGAGAGTGTGTGACAGAGAAGAAGAGAGAAGAGGGATGGAGAGAAGAGAAAATAACACATTAGAAGAGAGCGTGAGCTCAGTAGAATGTGAGAGCTCTCTCTATAACTCTCTTTCTCTCTCTCTTTGCCCTCTCACACTGTCTCTCACTCGGTGGAAGAGAGTTAGAAGGGGAGGGAGGTCAGTAGGGGAAGTGTGAGAGTGAGAGCTAGTGATGGAGAGATAGAGTGAGTGAGAGAGAGGGTGGCAGAGGAAACGAAGGAGGTAGAGAGAGAGGCAAGAGAGAGATTGAGAAGAAAGGGTTAGAGTGTATAGTTAATGCTAGAGAGATAATTACAGAGTGAGGATGGAATAAAAGGGAGAGAGAATAAAGTGATACAGAGTGAGAAAGTCAGTAGTGAGATAGCGAGAAAGCAAGAGTGATAGAGTGATCGAAAAGGGTGAGAGATACGGGATGAGAGAGAGATGTGTAACAGAGTGGGGAAGCGTAGAGTAAGAGAAAGAAGTAAGTGATATTTTGAAGAGAGAGTGTGAAAGTTAGAGGGTGAGAAAGCTAAACTTAAAGAGAGAATAAGAGAGAGAGTGATATAGATAGAGAGAGATAGAGGGATAGAGAACAAGAGCAAAAGAGGAGGAAGAAAGAGAAAAGTTGAGAAAAAGAAACATTTAGGAGAGAATAGTGTATGCAAAAAAGAGGGAGTGAAATTGTAAGAGGGAGAAAGTGAGTGAGGGAGAGATAGAGAAAGTGAGAGAGAGAGGACTGAAGGGAGTTAGGGTGAGAGAGTGGAAGGCAGACATATATGGGGGAGAGTGAGGAAGTGAGAGCAAGTGATAGAGAGAGCAAGAGTGAGATGGTAGAAAGATAGGGAAGATAGAGAGATATAGTGAGAAAGCTAGAAAATGATGAGGTAGGAGAGGGAAAGAGAGAGGAAGATGAAGGGAGGATGCAGAAAGAAAAAAAGAGAGAAAGTGAGAGGTTGAGAGAGAGAGAACAAATAGAAAAAATAGAGAGAGAATTGAGAGAAGAGAGAAAAATAGTAAAAAACTGTGACTGAGAGACAAAGAGAAGTTTAGAGAGGACAAATAGATGTGAAAGAGGGAGGGGAGAGTGAGGGTGGGAGAGAGAAATAAAGAGCTCTTTCTCTGCTTTAATCCTCTTATAACTCTCTCCCTTCTATGATGCTCTCCCTCACTCTCTCTCATTCTTTCTTATTATCTTTCTCTCATTCTCTCTCTCATTATCAGTTTCTCACTCAGAGAGCATGACAGCAAGATAATGGGATGGACTTAGAGGGCGGGAGGGATATTGAGAGAGAGGGAAAGGGAGGAGAGGAGAAGAGGGAAGAAGATGGTGTGATACAGATCTTCCCTCTTTCTTGTCCATATCCCTCCATCTCTCTCTCACTCTCCCTTCTCTCCCTCTTATTTATCTTACTCTCTTATATATAGAGAAGGTTAGATAGGATAAGTAAATGTGAAAGAGGGAAGAGAGAGTGAGGGACTGATAGAAAAATAAAGAGCTTTTTCTCTACTTTTATCCTTTTCACTCTCACTCATTATATGACACTCTCCCTCACTCTCTTTCTCTCATCCTTTCTCTCATTATCAGTTTCTCACTCAGAGAGAGTGAGCAAAATAAAGGGATGGAATTAGAGAGAGAGAGAGAGAAATATTGAGAGAGAGAAAGGAGAAGAGGAGATGAGGAAAGAAGAGGGAGTGATAGAACTCTTCTCTCTTTCTTGCCCTCTCTATATCCCTCCCTCCCCCTCCCACTCAGCCTTCTCTCTCTCTATTTATCTTACTCTCTCAATTGATCTTTCTCTCCTACCATTAATCTCTCTCACACTCTCTCTTCCACCACTCTCTACCTCACCCTCTATCTCTCTTTCACTCCCATCTCTACCATTCTCTCTTCTAATATCTCTGTCTCTCTATCAAGAAAGAAAAGATACAAGAGAGGAGGGAGAGAGAAAGAGTGTTAGGGTGAGACAAGTGGGAGAGTTACAGAGAATGAGAATAAGAGAAAGATATATAAATAGAGAGCTAGTGAGAGATCTCTCCCTATCACCTCGATCTCTCCATCACTCACACACTCTCTCACTAAGAGAGGGAAAGGGAGATAGGGAGAGATTTAAAGCTATAAAAAGATGAGAGAAAGAGAAAGAGAAAGAATGAGAGATATTGAGATAGAGAGTGAAACAAGGATAGAGTGAGAGGAAGACAGGGAAGGAGAGATATATCAAGAATGAGAGGGGGAGAGAGTGAATGAGAGAATGACAACGAAGAGATATAGCAATAGGATGAGGGAAAGATGGAGAACAGAAAGATAGGCAAATTCTCCCTATCTCTGAGGTGGAGAGAGCAAAAGAGAGGTGAAAGCGAGAGAGAGTGATGGGGAGAAAGCAGGAGAGAGAAGAGAGATAAAGAGGAAGCAGGAAAGTTGATATAAAGGGTGAGAGAGAGTTAGTGAGCCAAAGATAGGAGAGAAAGGGGGAGCGAGACAAAGAGAGATAAAGAGGGAGATTTATTGTGAGGGAGAAATGGAGAGATGGGAGAGAGATAGAAATAAATAGGGAGGCAAATAGAGGTAGAATGTTAGTGGGAGGGAGGGATACGACTAGCTTAAGAGCATGAGAGAAGAGAAATAACTATAGAGAATGAGAATAAGAATTTATGAGAGAGAGAGAGATAGATAAATACAGAGACAGAGAGGTTTGGGAGATAAAGAGGGAGGGAAAAAAGGGTTGGAAGAGAGGGAGGGAGGAGAGGGGGGGAGAGAGAGATAAGGGTGAGAAGGGGTGCTTGAGAAATGTAGTAAGACTGAGAAAAAGATGGGAAGGGAAAGAGAGAGAAAGAGAGAGAAGAAGGGTGAGGATAAAAGAGAGGGAAGAAAGGGAGAGAGTGAGCTTAAAATGAAGCAAGAGAGAGAGAGGGAGAGAGAAAGAGTGTGTAAGTGATTGATGGAGGGATGGAGTGTGGCTATGGGAGAGAGTGAGTACAGAATTGAAGGAGAGGGAGAGCTCTCTCTCTCTCTCTCTCACATGCATAAACTTATGTCGTTTTTTCTACTCTCTTTATCTTCTCCCATCTCTTTAAAGTCTCTCAATTGTCACTTTCTCTCTCTTCTTTTATTTTAACTCTCTCCCACACAAAATCTCTCAAACTCTTGCTCTCTACCTCACACTCACTTTCACTTACACAATCTCTCTTATACTTTCTCTATCACCCTGCCTCTTTCCCTCTTTTCTCTCTCTCACCCTTCTCTTTTCCTTCCTCATTCTTTTTCCCACCCTCTCTTTCTCTCACTTTATCGATCTATCTTCGACTCAATTTTCCTCTTAGCCTTCCTCCCTTTTTAACTCTCTTCTACTCTAAATCTCTCAAGTACTCTATCTCTTATCCACTCTATCACTCTCCCTTTTTCTTCCTCTGTAGCACTTTTTCTATCTCTCTACTCTCTCCCTCCATCCCTCTTACCCTTTAAAGGGGGAGTGGGAGAGAGAGTGAGAGAGATAATGAGAGAAAGTTTGTGTTAGAGAGAACATAGAGAGATGTCACTTGCTATCTCTAACAATGTCTTTCTTGTAATTGCTCATTCTCTTTACTTTGCTATCTCACCTCTCTCTCTTTGTCACACACTTTCTCTCAAACTATCAACAAGTCACTCTCTCCACTCTTTTAGCAAGCGATAGATAGAAATAGATGGGAGTGAGAGTGAAGAGGGAGAGAACGATTGAGAGAAACAGGTTAATAGTTTAGGGAGAGGAGAAAGATAAGAGATAAGATAATGGAAGATGGAGAGAGAGAATAGAGAAAGAGAGAGTAGTGAGCGAGCAAGACTGAAAAATATTGGGAGAAAAAGTTAGAGTGATGTGGATATAGAGGTAGAGAGAGGGAGTGAGATAGACATGATACAAAAAGAGGAGGGAGAGAGGGAGTGAAAGGGTGGGAGAGGGAGGGAGAGAGGGAGAGAGAGGGAGGGATGAAACAAAAAGAGGAGGGAGAGAGGGAGTGAAAGGGTGGGAGAGGGAGGGAGAGAGGGAGAGAGAGGGAGGGATGAAGGGATACTGAGAGGGATGAGAGCGATAAAGAGAGTGAGAGAGGGTGAGGGAGGGTGTGTGAGAGAACGAAATGTGAGATGGAGCTAGAGAGAAGGGCATGGGAGGAGAGCAAGAGATAGTGTGTAGAGGTAGAGAAAGAGGAGAGACTAATAGGGGGAGAGAGAGAGAATGAGAAAAGCTGTTGAGGTAAAGGAGATGGAGGAGAAAGAGTGATAGAGAAGATTTGGGGATGGGGAGAGCCTCTCTCTCTAAAACTATCAACATATCTTTAGCTTCCCTCCCTCTATCTCTCCCACTCACTCTCTCTTTACTTTTTTCTCATTCCTCCTCTTTTCCTCTCTTTCTCTCACTCTAAATCTTTCTCTTTATTAGGGGTGTGAGATGGAGGGAGAAAGAGTGAGAGAGAGACCGTGAGAAAGATAGATAGATTATGATATAGAGATGGAAAAAGAGAGCAACGAAGATGAGCGAGAGATTGAGAGAGCTAGAGAAGAGAGAGATGGAATAAGAGAGAGGGAGTGCAAAAGAGAGTGAGACAGAGAAAATTAGAGTTAAAATCTAAGAATAAGTGGAGAGAGTTGGAATGATGGTGGGTGATGACAAGGAGCTAAGAAAGAGGAAGAAAAAGGAGGCAGGGAGGGAGAGTGTGTGTGATATAAAGAAAGAGACTAATGGGAGGAGAAAGAAGGATAGGATGAAGGTAGAAAGATAGTGGGAGAAGAAATTAAAAGTGTGATAAAAAAACAAAGATATAGAGGAAGAGAGAGCAAGAGAGAGAGTGAGAATCAGAAAAGAGAAAAAGAGAGAATGATTGACGGTATGAAAAGGGAAAGAGAGTGAAAGAAAGAGAAAGCTAGAGAGAAAGAGAAGAGCTGAGAGAAAAAAGAGTGTGTGTGAGAGAGAATATAAAGCGAAATGAGATAGTTGAGAGAATAGGAGTGAGTAGCAATGAGAGAGATGGAGAGAGAGATAGAAGGAGATATAAAGAGAGAGTGAAGTGGAGGAGAGAGGGAGATAAAGAGAGTGAGGTTGTTAGAGAGAAAAGATAGAGAAAGAGACATCTGGAGAGAAAGAAAGAGAAATTGAGAAGGAGAGATAGAGATTGAGGATGACAGAAGATGGAGAGAGAGAGCAAGATAGTGAGGAAGAGGAAGAGTGATAAAAAATGAGAGACGGAGGGAGTATGATAGAGAATTAGGGGAGATAATGAGAGAGAGGGAGAGGCAGAGATAGATAGGAAGAGAGGGAGTTAGAGAGAGTGTGAGAAAGAATGAGAAAATGATTTTAGGGGATAGCGAATAGGGAGAGAGAGGAAAGAATCAGAAAGAGAGCAATGTAGAGAGAGGGAGAAATAGTGCAAGGCAGAGGAAAAAGTGAGAAAGAGAGAGTAGGACAGAGGCAGAGAGAATGAAAATAGGAGAGCGCAAGATTGAGGAAGAGACGGGGAGATAGAGAATATTAATTCACTCTCTTTCCCCCTCAATCTCGCTTCTCTTTCTGTCACACTCACTCCCTCAAATTATCAACCAATCTCTCCCTTCCTCACTATCTATCTCTCTATCTCTTTTTACTCTCACTTAACTTTTTATATCTCCCTCTCTCTCACCATTCTCTTCCTCACTTTCTCTTTCTCTCTCAATATCTTTCTTCTATGTGGTTTCTCTCTCTTATCTTTCTCTATCTTCCTCGAGCTATAAGCTTGTATCTCTCATTTGTTATGTAACACTCTTTCCCTTTCGCTCTCTCATTCTCTTTATATCCCCTCACTCATCTGCTTCTCCCACTTCCAAAATTTCTCTCTCCATCTCTTATTAAACGAGATGGGGAAAGAGAGGGGGAGGGAGAGAAGTTGATAGTTTGGGAGAGAGTGTGTGGGAGAGAAGAAGAGAGAGGATTGGAGAGGAGAAGAGAAAATAAGATATTAGAAGAGTGCGTGAGCTCGGTAGAAAGTGAGAGCTCTCTCCATAACTATCTCTCTCATTGCCCTCTCACAGTCTTTCTCACTCAGTGGAAGAGAGTTAAAAGGGGAGGGAGGTCAGTAGAGGAAGTGTGAGAGTGAGCGCTAGTGATAGAGAGACAGAGTGAGTGAGAGAGGGTGGGAAGGGAATGAAGGAGGTAGAGAAAGGCAAGAGAGAGATTGAGAAGAAAGGGTTAGAGTGTATAGTTAATGCTAGAGAGAGATAATTCCAGAGTGAGGATGGACTGAAAGGGATAGAGAAAAAAGTGATACAGAGTGAGAAAGTCAGTAGTGAGATAACGAGAAAGCAAGAGTGATAGAGTGATTGAAAAGGGTGAGAGATACGTGAAGAGAGAGAGATGTGTAAGAGAGGGAGGATGCGTAGAGCAAGAGCAAGAAGTGATATTGTAAAGAGAGAGTGTGAAAGTTAGAGGGGGAGAAAGTTAAACATAGAGAGAGAATAAGAGAGAGATTGAGATAGATAGAGAGAGATAGAGGGATAGAGAACAAGAGCAAAAGAGGAGGAAGAAAGAGAAGAGTTGAGAAAAAGAAATATATAGAGAGGGAATAGTGAATGCAAGAAAGAGTGAGTGAGGTTGTAAGAGAGAGAAAGTGTGTGAGGGAGAGATAGAAAAGTGAGAGAGAGGGACTGAAGGGAGACATGGTGAGAGTTGAAGGCAGACAGGAAGTGAGAGCAAGTGATCGAGAGAGCAAGAGTGAGATGGTAGAAAGATAAAAAAGATAGAGAGAGAGAGATAGGGAGAAAGCTAGAGAATGATGTGGTAGGAGAGGGAAAGAGAGGGAAAGAGGAAGGGAGGATGCAGAAAGAGAAAAGAGAGAAAGTGAGAGGTTGAGAGAGAGAGAACAAATAAAGAAAATAGAAAGAAAATTGAGAGAAGAGAGTAGTATAGTAAAAAACAGTGACTGAGAGACAAAGAGAAGTTTAGAGAGGACAAATAGATGTGAAAGAGGGAGGGGAGAGTGTGGGTGGGAGAGAGATATAAAGAGCACTTTCTCTGCTTAAATCCTCTTTTAACTCTTTCTCATTTTATGACGTCCTCCCTCACTCTCTCTCATTCTCTCTTACTATCTTTCTCTTGTTCTCTATCTCGTTATCAGTTTCTCACTCAAAAAGAGTGAGAGCAAGATAATGGGATGGACTTAGAAGGCGGGAGGGATATTGAGAGAGAGGGAAAGGGAGGAGAGGAGAAGAGGAAAGAAGATGGCTTGATACAGATCTTTCCTCTTTTCTGTCCATATCCCTCCATCTCTCTCTCACTCTCCCTTCTCTCCCTCCATTTATCTCACTCTATTAGATATAGAGAAGGTTAGAGAAGATAAGTAGCTGTGAAATAGGGAAGAGAGAGTGAGGGAATGATAGAAAAATAAAAAGCTTTTTCTCTACTTTGATCCTTTTCACTCTCTCTCACTCTATGACACTCTCGCTCACTCTCTTTCATTCTCTCTTGTTGTCTTTCTCTCATCCTCTCTCTCATTATCAGTCTCTCACTCAGAGAGAGTGAAAGCAAACAAAAGGGATGGACTCGGAGGGAGGGAGGAATTTTGAGAGAGAGAAAAAGGGGGGAGAGGAGATGAGGGAAGAAGATGGTGTGCAGAGCTTCTCTCTTTCTGCCCTCTCTATATCCCTCCCTCTCCCTCCCACTCTGCTTTTTCCCTCTATTTATCTTATTCTCTCAATCGTTCTTTCTCTCCTACCTTTAATCTCTCTCACACTCTCTCTTCCACCACTCTCTACCTCACCCTCTCCCTCTTTCTCTCCCATCTCTATCATTCTCTTTTCTAATATCTTTGTGTCTCTCTAACAAGAAAGATTGAGTTAGAGAAATATAAGATACAAGAGAGGAGGGAAAGAGAAATAGTGTCAGAGTGAGACAAGCGGGAGAGTTACAAAGAATGAGAATAAGAGAAAGAGACATAAATAGAGAGCTAGTGAGAGATCTCTCTCTATCACCTCCATCTCTCCATCACTCACAGACACTCTCTTTCACTCAGAGAGGGAAAGGGAGATAGAGAGATATTTAAAGCTATAAGAAGATGAGAGAAAGAGAAAGAGAAAGAATGAGAGATATTGTGGTAGAGAGTGAAAGAAGGATAGAGTAGAGAAAGAGGGGGAGGAAGACATATAGCAATAGGGTGAGGAAGAGATGGAGGACAGAAAGATAGGCAGGTTCTCCCTATCTCTGGGGTGGAGAGAGCAAAAGAGAGGTGAGAGGGAGATAGAGTGATGGGGAGAGAGCGGGAGAGAGAACAAAGATAGAGAGAAAGCAAAAAAGTTGATATAAAGGGTGAGAGAGAGTTAGCGTGAGAAGAGAGAAAGGGAGAGCGAGAGAAAGAAAGATCCTCCCTTACACTCCCCCTCACACACATTCTTCTCTTTATCTCTCCTTCTCTCTCACTTGATCTATCTTCCTTTCTCTCTCTCACTCTCTCTTTCTCATTCTCACTATTCTCATTCTTCTCGCACTCTCACACACATTTTTTGTCTCGTTTCTCTATCATAGAAGAGAGAGGGAAAAGAGAGAAAGTGAGAAAGAGAGGGAAAGGAGAGGTAATGTGAGAGGGAGGGAGCATGAGAGAAGAAAGATAGAGAAAGATCTCTTCCTCTATCTCAAGTAAAGAGAGGTTGATGTGTTTATGCATTTTTCCATTCTCTCGCTCTATCTTCTCTCTCTTCAACTCCATCACTAGATGGTTGAAAGAGAGTAGGAAAGAGAGAGAGAGAGGGGATGAAAAGAGAGTTTTCAGGAAAGAGAATGAGAAAAAGAGAGACTGAGGTTAGTGAGAGAGAATAAGAGAGAAAGGGCACAGAGAGATAAAGAGTGAGAGTGGTTGGGGGACAGAGAGCGAGAGAAAAAGATAAAGTGAAAGTTAAAGAGAGAGATAAAGTGATTGAAAGAAGGAGGGACGATACTAGCGAAGGATTAAAAAAGATATATGGTTGATGTGATAGAAAGAGAGATTAGAGAGGTGAGAAAACAAACTCTCTTCTCTTACTCTACATTCTCTCTCTCCCTGTCTCTCTTCATCAACAATCTCTTCTTCCCTCTCTTCCTACCCCATTCACTTCTCTCTCGCTCCCTCCGCATCACTATCTCTCTCACTCTATCTATCTTAACCTCTCTTATGCACCTTCTTCTCTCTCCCACACTCTCTCTCACTCTCTCTCTTATTATTCTCTCTAACTCTCGCTCTTTCTCTTACTATTCTCCTTATTGCTCTCTCTCATGCTTTCACTGTCTCAATTTCTCTATCACAAACAAGAGTGGGACTAAGAGAGAGAAACAAGGGAAAAGTGTGAGAGAAAAACCATCAGAGAAGAGAGAGAGAGAGTATCCCTCTACATCTAACAAAGAGAGGTTGTTGTCTCTTTATATCTCTCTCACTCATTCCCTTTATTTATTTTCTCTTTTTGTCCACTCGATTGCTACATAGGTGAGATAGTGGAGAAGAGAGTCGAGGAATAGGGTTGAGAAGAGAGAGTTATGTGGGAAAGAGATAAAAAAAGAGAGAGATGGGGGAATATAGGAACAACAAAATAAGTGGTCGAGTGTAGAGAGGGATTAGAAGAGTGAGATAGAGTAGGAGAGAGATATGAGGTAGTTAGCGAGAGAGCACATGAAAAAAAGGGAGAGTGAGAAGAGAGATAAAGTGGCTGAGAAAGAATGAGAGAGATGGAGGGAGAGAGAAAAAATAGAGAGTGAAAGTTAGAGCAAGAGAGAGAAGAATTGTAGAGGAGAGAGTGAGAAAGTAAGGAAGAGATACAAAAAAAGTGTAAGTGAGAAAAGAGAGAGAGGAAGAGAATAGAGAGTTAGAGAGATCACTCTCTTGCTCTCTATTCTCTCACTTTCATTTCTCCTTTTAGAGCTAAGGGGTGGAAGAGGGATAGGAGCATCCACGGTATGAGAGAGGTGTACTGGAAAGAGATGAGAGAAAGAAAATTGGAGAGAGAGATAAATGGAGAGAAAAAGTGAGGAGTATGAGAGAATGAGAATGAGAGTGATAGAATAATGAGAGGGTAAGAGTGAGAAAGGGATAATGAGAGAGTGAAATTAGAGTGGGAGGAAGCAAAATAGAGAAACTGGAGGGTGAGAGCAAGAGTGTGAGAGGGAGTAGAGGGGGGAGAGAGAGTGTATGAGGGTGAGAGATGAAAAAAAAATAGACGGAAAGAAGGAAATATAGAATAAAGGAGTGATGGAAAGATAGAAAGTTAGGGAGAGAAAGGGATAGTGATAGTGATGAAGAGAGAAAGAGCTAAAGAGAGGGAGAGAAGTACAGAATAAAGAGAGCTAGAGAAAGAGAGAGTGTGTGTGAGAAGAAGACTGGCTTACTCTCTTTTCACTTACTCTATCTTCTCTCTCCCCCTCTATCCATCAGTCTCACTCTCCTTCTTTCCCTCCTATTTTGTAGCTCTCTCTTGCTCCATCGCTAGATATAAAGAGAGAGACAATAAGAGAAGAAATAAGGCTCCTTCTCTTACTCCCCTTTCCAACTTTTTTGTTCTTTCTACCTCTCTCTATCACTCTCTCCCCCTTTCTCTTCTCTCTCAAACTCAATTTAAAGAGGGAGAGAGATAGAGATGAATAGAAAATTGCTCTCTCAATCAGTCCTCTCCCTCTTTCACTACTCTTTGTCCTCTCCCACCCTCTCTCTAACTCTCACACACAACACTCTCTCTCTTCTATACTTTGTTTTTCACCCTCTATTACTATAATCCTCTCTCAAAATCTCCCATGCTTTCTCTTCCACTATATCTTTCTCCTCTCTTTTCCTCCCTATTTCTCTCCTCTCTCTCACTTTCTCTTTTCTCTCTATCACTCGCTCCATCCTTCCCTTCCTTCCCTCTCTTATGCTATCACTTTCTCTCTCTCTCTTATATTCTTTCTCACTGTTCTCTCTTGTTCAATTACTTATCTCCTTATCCTTCACTTATGGTACCTCTTTGTCAGAGTAATAAAGGTAGAGAGAGTTATAAAGAGAGTGAGAAAGGCAGAGTGAAAAAGAGAGAGAAAGAATGAGATATTGTGTGGGAGAAAGGGGAGCGAGATAGAGATGAGAAGGTGAGTGAAGGAGAAGGGGAAGGAAAGAAAGAGAGGGCGTGAGAGAGGGTGGGGCAGAGAGAGAATAATTTGAAGGAGTGCATGAGCAAGAGTGAAAGAGTGAGAGGAGGAAGAATGACAAAGAATGAGAAAGAATGGAGTAAGAGAAGGAGAGATAAGGAATAGAACTGAGAGAACAAGAGTTAGAGTTAGAAATTAGATAGGGAAACAGAATGAGGGAGGGAAGGAAGGATGGAAAATAGAGTGAATAAAATAGAGAGAGGCAGAGGAGGGGATAGAAAAAGGGAACGAGTGCCCAAGATAAGTGAATGAAAGAGAGGAGTGATTTTTCAATCTCTCTGGCTCCTGCTCTCACTTGCCATCTTTCTCAATCTCTCCCTATCTTATACTTTTTGTCTCTTTTTCTCATCACACCATCCCACATGCTTTCACTTTTTATCTCCTCCCTCCCCGCTCTCTTTAGCTTCCTTTCTCAATCCCTCTACCATACTTCCCCTCTCTCTCCTTCTTGTACTCGTCTTCTCTCTCACTCTCTTAATCTTTCTTCTATCCTCCTCTTTACATTCCTCCCTCCTTATTCCTTTTCTTCTGTGCTCTTCTCTTCTCTTCTTTTTATTCTCTTCTCTTTTCTCTATTTTACGTTCTCTCTCACTCTTTTTCTCATGCTTTATCTCTATATCCTCTTCTACCTCCCTCCATGTCAGTCTCTCTCTCTCCTATCTCTCCCCTATTCTCTCATTGTCTCTTATATTCTCTCTCACTTTCTCTCTCATGTTCAATTATTTTTCTCCTCGTCCCTCCTTCTTGGTACCTCTCTATCAGAGTAAGAGAGGTGGAGAGGATTATAAAGAGAGAGTGAGAAAGGCAGAGTGAAATAAATGGAGAAATAATGAGAGAGTTTGTGGGAGAAAGGGGAGCGAGATAGAGAGATGAGAAAGTAAGTTATGGAAAGAGGGAAGGAAAGAGAGAGAGAGCAGGGTGAGAGAGGGTGGGGTAGAGAGAAGAATTTGGAGGAGAGCAAGGGTAAGAATTAAATAGTGAGAAAAGGAAGAATGACAGAAAATGAGAGACATGGATCGAGAGGAGACATAAAGAAGAGAAGCAAGCAAGCCAGAGTTAGAGATTAGATAAGGATAAGAATGAGGGAGGGATTGAGTGATTGAAATTTGGGTGAATTGAAAAAAGGGAGGCATAGGAGGGGGGTGAAAAGAGGGAGAGAGTGACCAAGATAAGTGAGAGAAAGAGAGAAGAGGGATTTCTCTCTCTCCTTCTCACTCTCCCCTCACTTGCCATCTCTCTCAATCTCTCCCTATCTCTTTTTTTATGTCTTTTTTCTCATCACTCTATCCCATACGCTATAAATTCCTATCTCCTCCCTCCCCTCATCTCTTTAGCTTCCTTTCTCAATCTCTCCCTTAATCTCTCTACCATACTTCCCCTCTCTCTCCTTCTTGCAGTCCTCTTCTCTTTCAGTCTCTTAATATATCTTTTATCTCTCCTCTCTACATTATTCCCTCCTTGTTCCTCCTCCTCTATACTTCTCTTCTCTTCTCTCTATTTTACCTTCTCTCTCACTCTCTTTCTAATGCTTTATCTCTATATCCCCTTCTACCTCCCTCCATGTCCATCTCTCTCTCCTATCTCCCTCCCTTTCTTTCATTGTCTCTTATATTCTCTCTCACTTTATCTCTCTTGTTCAACTTATTTCTCCTTTCTGCTCCCTCTTTGTACCTCTCTGTCAGAGTCAGAGTGGTGGAGAGAGTTGTAAAGAGACAGTGAGAAAGGCAGAGTAAAAAAGAGGGAGAAAGAATAAGAGAGTGAGTGGGAGAAAGAGGAGCCTAATAGAGAGATGAAAAATTGAGTGAAGGAGAAAGGAAAGGAAAGAGTGAGGGGAAGGTGAAAGAGGGTGGGGTAGAGAGAGAAGAGTTTGAAGGAGAAGGGCAAGAGCAAGACTTAAAGAGAGAGAGGAAGAAGAATAATAGAGAATGAGAGAGCCATGGAGTGAGAGAAGGATAGATAAAGAAGAGAAGGGAGAGAGAAAGAGTTAGAGTTAGATATTGGATAGTGAAATAGAATGAGGGACGGAAGGAGGGATGGAAAATAGAGTGAATAGAACAGAGCAAGGCAAAGGAGGGGAATAGAAAGAGGGAGAGAATGACCTAGATAAGTGAGACATACAAAGAATAGTGATATCACTCTCCCTCTCGCTCTCACTCTCCCTTGCCATCTCTCTCCATCTCTCCCTTTCTCTTTCTTTATATCTCTTCTTTTCATCACTCTATTCATAACGCTCTCGCTGTCTATCTCCTCCCTCCCCCTCTCTTTAACTTCCTTTGTCAATCCCTCTTTTACTCTCTCAACCATACTTCCCCTGCCTCTCCTTCTTGCACTCCTCCTCTCTTTCGCTCTCTTAATCTATCTTCTATCTCCCCTTTCTATATTCCTCCCTCCTTGCTCCTCCCCCTAACTACTCTTCTCTTCTTGTCTCTCTATTTTACATTCTCTCTCGCTCGCTTTCTCATGATTTATCTCCTTATCCTTTTCTACATCAATCCATGTTCGTCGCTCTCTCTCCTATCTTTTCCCCTCTCTCTCATTGTCTCTTATATTCTCTCTCACTTTCTCTCTCTTGTTCAATTCCTTATCTCATTATCTGTCCCTCTTGGTACCTCTCTATCCGGGTAAGAGAGGTAGAGAGAGTTATTAAGAGACAGTGAGAATGGCAGAGTGAAAATAAGGGAGAAAGAATGAGAAGGCGTGTGTGAGAAAGGGGAGCGAGATATAGAGATGAGAAAGTGAGTGAAGGAGAGATGAAAGGAAAGACAAAGAGGAGGGTAAGAGGGGGAAGGATAGAAAGAAAACAAGTTGAAAGAGGACAAAAGCAAGAGTGGAAGAGTGAAAGGAGGAAGAATGATAGAGAATGAGAGAAAATTGGAGTGAGAGAAGGAGAGATAAAGAATAGAAGCAAGAGAGCAACAGTTAGAGTTAGAGATTAGATAGGGATAGAGAATAATGGAGGGAGAGAGAGAAGAAAAATAGATTGAATAGAACAGAGAGATGCAGAGGAGGGGGGCAGAAGGAGGGAGAGAGTGACCAATATAAGTTAGAGAAAGAGTGAGGAGTGATTTCTCTATCTCTTTTGCTCTCCCTCTCACTTTCCAACTCTGTCAATCTCTCCCTACCTCTTTCTTTATGTTTCCTCTTCTTATCACTCTATCCCATTCTATATTTCACTGTCTATCTCCTGCCTCCCCTCTCTCTTTAGCTTCCTTTTTCAATCCCTCTCTTACTCTCTCACCAAACTTTCCCTCTCTCTCCTTCTTCACTCCTCTTCTCTTTCACTTTCTTAATTTTTCTTCTATCTCTTCTCTCTATATTCCTCTGTCTTTGCTCCTCTCCCTCTCTACTCTTCTTTTCTCTTCTCTTCTCATCTCTTCTCCTCTCTCTATTTTAAATTCTCTCTCGCTCTCTTTCTCATGCTTTACCATTATATTCTCACCTCCCTTCAGTCCATCTCTCTCTCCTATCTTTACCCCTCTCTCTCATTGTCTCTCTCCCCTCTCTTATGTTTTAGCTCTCTCGATGTCCTCTCTTATACTATCAACCTCTCCCTCTCTCTCTCTCTCTATTGCTTTATATTATGTCACTCTCTCTTTCTATCTCTCTTTATACTTTATCTCACTCATAATCTCTAACTTTTTCTTATTCTATCTATCTTAAATTCTCTCTCTCATTCTATCTCTCTATCTCTCCTCTCTCTCTCATTCTATCTCTCTATCTCTCCTCTCTCGATCATCCCTTTATATCTCTCTCTTTCTTCTCATTTCTCTCTCTAAGTCTCGTTCCCTCTCTCTTCTTCTCTTCCACAATCTCTCTCTTCATTTTATGTTGGCATCCCGCTTCTCTCACTCTCACTACCTCCCTCTCTTCTTTATCGATCTTCCTTTCCCTCTCTTCCTCTTCTATTTTCACCTCACTCACTCTCTCTATCTGTCTCTCCATCCTTCTCACACTAACTCCTTTATTTGGAGGGACAGAGGGAGTAACAAGAAAAGAGTGAGACCAAGAGAGGGAACGATGGGGGGAGAGAGAGATCGGTTGATCTCCCCATCTCTCTCACACTCACTCTCTCTATCTGTCTAACTCATGAGAGAGAGAATTAGAGGGAGGAGAAATAGAGAGAGAATGAGAGAGACATAAAAGGGTGGGAGATTTAGAGAGAAAAAAAGGAAATAAAGGGAGATATGGAGCTAAGAGAGATGAGTGGAAAAAAGAGAAAGAATGGGAGATAATGAGGCAAAGAGAGTGAAAGGAGAGAGTGGTAGATAGAGGGGGAGGAAGAGATATATGAAGAATGAGAGGGGGAGAGATGGAAAGAGAATAAAAATATAGAGATAGTGATAGATTAAGGAAGAGATGGAGAGACAGAAAGATAGACAGAGATAAAGGGTCTCTCTCTCTCTTTAGGATGGAGAGAGCAAGAGAGAGGTGAGAGGGAGTGAGTGATGGGGAGAGAGGGAGAGGGAGAGAGAAGATAGATAGGGAGAAAGTAGGAGAGGGATATAAAGATTGAGAGAGAGTGAGATAAAGCAAGAGAGAGAAAGAGAGAAAGTGGGAGTAAGATAAAGAGAGAGGGAGAGGGAGAGTGATAGTGAGGGATAAAGAGATAGAAAGGGGATAGAGAAAGAAAGTGGGAAGTAGAGAAAGGTAGAATGTAAGTAGTAGGGAGGGATACAACAAGATGAGAGAGAGAAGACGCATAACGATAGTGAATGAAAGCGAGAGAACGAGAGAGGAATAGATAAAAATAGAGATAGAAAGGTTAAAGAGAGAAAGGGATAGAGAGAAGACTAAGAAGGGAAGCATGCGAAAGGGAGAGAGAGTGAAAGAAAGATAGTGAGGGAAGAGGGCAAAAGGGGGTGAGGAGAAAAGAAAAGTAAGAGAGAAAGAGGGAGAGAGCTAAAAATGAAGCTAAAAAGAATGAGAGTGAGAGAGGGTGTGTGAGTGATAGAGAGATGGAGGGTTGTAGTGAGAGAGATCTCTCATCAGCTCTCTATCTAAATCCTTTTCTCTTACTCTCTTTCTCTATAACTCTCACTCTCACACTAGTTCTATCTGCCCTTATCTCTTGTATCTTAGAACAGAGAATGATTGAGAAGAGAGAAAGAAATGGAGAAGTAAAGAGTAGTGGATTAGAGAGAGTGAGGGAGGGATTGATGGTACAATGGAAAGAGCAATTGAGGGAGTGAGCGGGAGATTGAAGACTAATATAGAGAGAGAAGAGAAAGATAGAGAATAGAGAGGGCAAAAGAGAGGTAGAGAGTGTTAAAGGGAGAGTGAGATAATGAAAAATTTATCGAGAGAGAGGGACAAAGGTCAAGGTAAAAGAGATAGAGTGAGAGAGTGTGGTATAGCTCTATCCATTCTCTTGACTCATGCTCCATCTTTGTCTCCCTTTCTCTCTCTCTGTGTCTCTCCTCTCTCACTCTCTCTCTCCTCTCTCTATTTCTTTCATTCTCTCTATCTCATTGTCTCTCTTTCCTCACTCACTCTCTTTCTCTATCATGCTCTCTGCATTCTTTTTTATCTTTTGTGCCCCCTCTCTCTTTGGAGAGCATCTTTGCTCATTATCTCTATCACTCTCTCTGAAGCGCCCCCCTCTCTTCTTTATTTCTTACTCACTCTCTCTCACTCTCCCTCAATTCCTCCCTTTGTCCCTTTCTCCCTCTCTCTTTTTGGTTCTCAAGCTCTATCTCTTTATCTCTCTCCCTTTCTCTCTTGCTTTCTCTCACTATCACCCTCCCTCTATCTCTTTCTAACATCCCGTGCACTCTCTATCTCTAGCTCATTTTATCTCTCACAATCTCTCTCTCCCTCCCTCTGTCTCACTGTCTCTCAATCTCTCTCCCTCTTCCTCTCTATTGCTCATCCTCTTGCTCTTTTTCTCTTTCATTCTCTTACATTCCCTCCTTCATGCTCTCTCTCAATCTTTATTTCTCATTCATTATTTTTGTCCCACATTTTCCTCTCTCCTTTTCTCTCTCTTTCTCTTCTCTCCTTCTTTTTCTTGCTTTTTTCTTTCCCATTTTTTTGTCTCTCACTCCCCCATCTCTCTCAATATCTCTTTCTCCCACTCTCATTAGAAGGGTTACAATGTGGAAGGGACAAGGCCTCTCTTTCTCTCACCCCCTTCCTTTGCTCACTCTCCACCACTCTTTCCCATTTAATCTCAATATTATTATCTTTAACACTCATACCTCCTCTCCTTATCATCATTCTCTTAATCCCTCTATCTCTTGTTCTCTCTGTAAATCCCTCTGATCGCTTTCCCTTCTCTCTCACATCCTCTCACTCCCCTTCTCTCTCTTTCTCACCATCTCTCTTTCTATTGTTCTTTCTCTTGCTCTTTTCGTTCTTCTCTCTTTCCATGTCATTGTAAGAGAAGAGATCAAAGAAAGAAAGATTGAGAGACTAGTTTCTTTGTAAGTTTTTATCTTTCACCCTCTTTATTAATTCTCTCTCTCACTCTCTATCTCTCCCTCACTACCTACCTCAGATAGATAGAGTGAAAAAGAAAGGAAGAGTGTGAGATATGGAGAAAGGCTGAAAAGGAGTAGAGATGAGGGATAGAAATAAAAAGAGCTTGAGAGAAAGAGCAAAAGAGAGTGAGAAAGAGAGAGAGAGAAGAGGGAGATAGCAAGAGTTAGAGTAGGAGAGAGATAGAGTTAAAAATAGCTAGAGTGTAAGAGCATAATAAAGAGAGAGTTTGAGTGGGTAAGAGATAAAGGGTATTAAGAGAGAGAGAGAGATTCAGTAAGAATGGGAAAGTCGAGAGAGAAAGAGAAAGTGGAGAGAAAGAGATCCCACCCTCTTCTTCCTCTATCTTCTCTCCCTCCCACTTATCTCTTTCTCATTGTCCCTCCATCCTCCCTATTCCTATATTTACTCTAACAAAAGAGATCCCACAATGAGCGAGAGTGTGTAGGTGAAAAATAATGAGTGAGAATGAGAGTGTGAGAGAAGATTAGAAGTGACAAAATATGGGAGAGAGTGAGTGGAGAATTGAAGGAGGGGGAGTGCTCTTTCTCTCTCTCTCTCTCTCACATGTACACACTTCTCTCCTTCTTCCAACTCTCTTTATCCTTTTCCTTCTCTCTCTCTAAGTCTCCAAATTGCTCTCTATCTCTTCACTTACTTTAACTCTCTCCCGCACTAGCTCTCTCACACACTTGCTCTCTACCTACTCTCTTTCTCTTAATTACTCTCTCACACTCCCTCCCTCTTTCTCTTCTCTCTCACCCCTTCTCTCTGACTCCCTCATTCATTTTGTTATCCTCCCTCTCTCATTTTATCTCTCTACCTCAAGATCTGTCTCCCTTTTAGCCTTTCCTCCTTTTAACTCTCTCCCACTCTAAATCTCACCCATACCCTCTCGCTCACTTCACATCTCACTCTCCCTTCTCTTCCTCTCGATCTCATTTTCCCTTCCTCTATCTCTAGCTCCCTCCCTCCCTCCCTTCTACCCTTTAAAGGGAGGGAGTGGGAGAGAGAGTGAAAGAGACAATGAGAGAGTGTGTGTGTGAGAAAGAAACGTAGAGAGCTCTCACTGACTATCTCTCTCATGCTCTATTTCTTGTAAGTTCTCATTCTCTTCACTTCTCTATCTCTCCTCTCACTTTGTCACAGACACTCTCTCAAAATATCAATATGTCACTCTCTCTACTCTTCTAGGAAGAAATAGAGATATCAATGGTGAGAGAAGTAGGAAAGTGTGAGAGAGGAAGGGAGAGATCGATGGTGATTAGGAGAGAGAAACAAGTTAATAATTTTGGGATAGAAAGAAATGAGATAAAAGAAATAATGAAGAGAGTGAATAGTGAAAGAGAGAGTAAGGGAGCAAGAGAGAGAAAAATTATAGAGAGAAGGAGAGAATGAGGGAGAGAGATTCAAACGTAGAGTTAAGAGAGGGAAAGATAGATAGATAGATTGAGTATGAGAGATTAAGAGAGAGTGATAGTGAGGGAGAGAGAATGGGCAGAGAGTTGGTGAGAGAGAGATCGAGACAAAAAGATAGGATAATAATTTGAGAGAGAGATAAAGAGTGAATTAAGATAGAGAGTGATATCTCTATTCTCTCTCCACCCCTCTCTACCTCCCCCCTCTCTCCATGTACTTTGCTCCCCCTCTCTCTCCTTATTTCCTCCTCCTTCCCTCCCTCCCTCCTCTATATCTTTTATGTCTTTCTCTTTCTTTCTTGCTCACCCTTAATCTTTTATTCTCTCCTTAAGTCTCTCACTCAGTCTCCTCTCTCCATTCATTGTTTTATCAACATGTCTCCTCTCTCTATCTCTCTCTATTTAAATCTGTCTACTTGTTTCTTTTCCTCCCTCTCTTTTTTTCCTTATCTACTATTTCTCGCTAGAAAGAGAAAAATTTGATGAGAAGGATTAAAGCAAGAGAGAGAAAGGGATTAAGATAGAAATAGAGGATGATAGAGTGTGAGAAAATGATGGGAGGGAAAGAGAGAGATCCAAAGTGAGCGAGAGTGAGTGAAAGAGTAAGAGAAATGGAGTGGGAACAAGAGAGGGAGGGATGCGAAGAGAGATAGGTTGATTCCCCATCTCTATCACACTCACTCTCTATATCAATTTATCTCTCTCATGTGTGAGAGTCAGAGAGAATAGAAATGGTAGTGAGTAGAATTTGAAAGAGAGAGAGAGAGAGGAAGATTTAGAGAGAGATAAGATAATGAGAGAGAATGAGAGAAAACAAGGTAGAGAGAGTGAAAGAAAGAAAGAGGGAGAGAACGAGGGGGATGGAAAGATATAAAAAGTGAGGGTGAGGGAGAGAACGAGGAGGGAAAGATATAAAAAATGAGGGTGAAAAAGTGAATGAGAATAAAAAGATATAATTATTGAGCTGGGGATAGATTGAGGGCAAAAATATTGGAAGGGATGGATGGTCTCTCTCTCAAGTAGAAAGAGCGGGAGAGAGGTGAGATAGATATGGGGAGGGAGAGGCAGAGAGATAAGAGATAGAAGAAGAAAAAGATATCAAGACTAACATAAAGAGACTGAGAGAGAGAGAGAGTGTGAGAAAGGGGAGGAAACGAGAGTGATAGAGAGAGAGTTAAATTGAGGGATAGAAAGAGATAGAGAAAGAAAGAGGGAGGTAAAATGTGAGAGGGAAGGTGAGGGCAAGAGTAATAAAGTAAGAGAAGAAGGAGAATGACATAGAATAAGAGTTAGAGAGAAAAAAGGAGAATGAGGGAGGGAGAGAAAAAAGGGAGCATGGGAGAGAACCAGAACGAGAGATAGAGAGGGAGGGTGAGAGAGAAAGGGAGAATGAGAGAGAGAGAGAGAGTCTTTTCTTCTCCCTTTCTACTTATCTCTCACTAGAGAGAGAAAAAAAGAGAGGAGAAAGATAGAGAGCAAGGGAGAGGTAGAGAGCAACAAAGAACTGGAAGAAGATAGAGAGAGTGAGAAAAAGATGGGGTTGGAGAGAGACCCAGAGTGAGAGAGAAACGAGAGATAATGAGGTAGAGAGAGTGAAAGAAGGAGAGAATGAGAGAACAAGGTGAAAGGAGGGAGATATCAAAAGTGAGGGAGAGATATAGAGTGAAAGAGAGAATGAGAATAAAAGGATAAAATGATTGAGTGGGAGAGAGATGATGAGAAACATGGGAAAGAAAAGGCAGAGGGAGAGAGAATATAGAGGTGAGAAAGATAACAAGAGTGGGAGAGATAGAGAAATGAGGAGAAAATGAGAGATAGAGAGAGAGGGAGTTAAAGTGAGGGATAGAAAGAGATAGAGAAAGAAAGAGGGAGACATAGAGAGGTAAAATGTGAGAGGGAGGGAGGGATAAAGAGCGAATATGAATGGGAGATGGGGAGAGACTGAGAGAGCGAGAAAGAGAGAGAAGTGAGGAATGGGGAAAGAAAGAGATAGCATAAGATAGAATAGGAATAATGAATAAAGAGGGAGGGAGAAAGACATAAAGATAGAACTGTTAGAGAGAGAAGTGAGCTACAGAGAGAGGTACAAAGCAATTTTTTTTTCTTTTTTCTCTCCCTCTCTCTCATTCTCTCCCTCCTTTTCCTACCTCTAGAAAGTATCTTTGTTCATTTTCTCTCTCTCTCGTTCATTCTCTATCATGCTCCTGCCCTCCCTCCTTTCTACTCTCTATCTCTAAATCATGCTCTCTCTCACTTTCTAACACTTTCTCTCACTGTCCCTCCCCATCTCTATCCTCCTTGGTTCTCATGCTCTATATTTCTATATCTCTCTTCTTCTCTCTTATTTTCTCTCACTCTCCATCCCTCCCTCTTCCCCTCTCTCTTTCTTGCTTCTCTTTCTTCCTTTACCATAAATAAGCTATTTTTTCTCTCACACTCCATTCCACTAATTGTCTCTCATTATTTCTCTAATTTATCTCTCTCTTACCATCTTGTCTGTCTCCCACCTAATCTTTCACCTTCGCAATTACTCTCTCATTCCCTCACGCTCTCTCTAACTCCCTCTCTCACTCACTTTCCCCCCTCATGTTCTCACATTTCATATCTCCGTCCCTCCCTCCCTCCCTCTACCATCCCTCTCTAGAGCACTCTTACTCTTTTCTCTCTTATTCTTCTCTTTATCTCTCTCTCTCTTCTTTCTCTCACTCCTCCCATCTCTCGCTCACCCTTTATTTCTCTCTCACTCTCATTAGAAGTGTGAGAAAGCGAAAGGGATAGGGCATATCTCTTTTCTACTCTATCTCTCTAGCTCTCTCACTTTCCTTCACTCTCTCTATCTTTCTCTCCCTTTCCTTCTCTGTCTCCCTATTTCATATTCTTCCTATTACCTCACTCTTCACGTCCCTTACACTCTATATTATTATTCTCTTTCTTCTCTGTCTCACTCTTCTCTCTATCTCACTCTCATTCTCTCTCTCCCACTCTCTTTATCTTTCTTGCTTTCTCATCTCTCTCTCACTTTTTCAATCTCTCTTGTCTCTCTCCTGGTCCATTCTACCTCTCTCTACATTGTTCTTTTACTGACTCTTTCATCTCTCCCCCTATTTGCTATCCTCTAATATCATTTTCTCATTTTCTCTCATTCTCTCTCTAACACCCTCCCTTCCTATCTATCTCTGGCTCTCCCTCTCTCTCATTATCTCCCTCTCATTCTCTCTCATACTCCCTCCATGTCTTTCAATATTCTTTCCCCCATTTCTCAATCTTTCCCTCTCCCTCTACTAATCTCTCTACCACTCATTCTCTCACTCGTGTCTTCACTTCTCTCTTTTAGTCTCCTCCTCCATCCATTCCCCTATTTCCTTCACTCATTTTCTCTCTCTACCTCTCTCTTTCTCTCGGTCCTTCTTTTATTTTTTTCTCTCACTCCTCTCTCCCTTCCTCCTCCCTCCCTTCCTCTCTCATTTTTTATCACTCTTCTTCTTCCTGACTATCTTGCTCTCTCTCCATCTTCTCTCATCCTCAATCTTTATCCTCTTTCTCAATTTTGCTTTCTTTCTCTCCAGATGTCTCTCTCTCTATCTTTTCTCTCTAACTATGTCACTCTCTTTATCTCCCTCTCCCCTCCACTTCACTCTCTCTTTATATCTCCTATCTCTCTCTCCATCTCTCTCATTGCTACTCACTCCTTTCTCTCAACCATCTCATTTTGCTTTATATTCTCTTACACACACACTCTTTTTTCTCTCAGCTCTTCTCTCTTTCTCTCTAACCTCCTCTTTCTTTCAATCTCTTTCCCTTTTCATAGCCTCAATCAGTCTCTCTCTTTCTATCTTTTTGATTCTCACTTTCTCTCTTGTTCTCTCTCCCTCTCTATCTTTATTTTTTATCACACTTTTACTTTCTTCACCCACTATCTCTCTACCTTCATCCTATCCTTCTTTCTCCTCCCATTAGTCTCTTTCTTTATATCACACACACTCTCCCTCTATGCCTCCTTTCCTTCCTCTTTCTCGGCTCCTTGTCCTCACCCACCATCATTCCAACTCTTTCCACTTATTCTCAGATTAGAACTCTAATTTTCTTTGTCTCACTCTTTTTCCCACTCCCTCTCTCTTACTCCATCTCTCTCTCTTCTCTAGCTCATTCTATCTCTCTCTCTCTCTTTTGTTGCTCTCTTTTTCCATTCTCTATATCCTAATCTCTCTATTTTTCTCATGGTCTCTCTCACTCTCTCTCCCTCCCACTCACACCCCTAATAGACAGAAAGATTTAGAGTGAGAGAAAGAGAGGAAAAGAGCAGAGAAGAAAAGCGAGAGTTAGTGGGAGAGATTGAGGGAGGGAAGGTAAAGATATGTGATAGTTTTAGAGAGAGAGGCTCTCCCCATCCCCAACTCTTCTCTATCACTCTTTCTCCCCCATCTCCTTTACCTCAACACCTTTTCTCATTCTCTCTCTCTCTCCCTATCAGTCTCTCCTCTTTCTCTACCTCTACAGACTATCTCTTGCTTTATCTATTGCTCCCTCTCTCATGCCCTTCTCTCTAGCTCCTTCTCACATTGCATTATCTCTTACTCCCTCCTTCACCCTCTCTCACTCTCTTTATCTTTATCTCACTGTCTCTCTATCTTCCCTTGTGTTATCCTTCTTTCTCTGTTTTCTTTTTATCCTATCTCTTCCCTTCTATCTCTCTTCCCTCCCATTCGAGAGCATCTTTGCTCATTCTCTCTATCACTCACTCTATTTTATGCTCCCTCAGCCTCTCTCTTCTCTATCTCTTACTCTTTAAATCTCTCTCTGAATTTCCTCAATCCCTCCCTTCTTTTTTTTCCTCTCTCTTTCCTAGTTTTCATGCTCTCTCTTTCTGTTTCTTTATTTCCCTCACTCCATCTCACTCTTTCCCTCCCCCTCTCTCTTACGTGTTTCTCTTGCTCCTTTATGTCTAGCTATTCTTATCTATCACAATCTTTATCATTCTTTCTCTCTCCCTACCCTTTCTCGCTATCGCACATTTTCTCTATTTCATTATCTCTCTTTCCCCACCCTCACAATTGCACTTCCTCTGGCATTTTTTTCTCTTTTATTCTCTCTCTCACTTTCTCTCCCTCATGATCTATCTCTCATTCATTCATTTTCTCCCATCCTCTCTCCCCTCCCTTTCTCTCTTTTTCTCTTTTGTCTTTCTCTTCCTAGCTCTTCTCTCTCCCTCTTTTACCTCTCACTCCCCAATCTCTCACTCACTCTCATTGGAAAAGTGAGAGTGGAAGGGATAGGGCCTCCCTCCCTCCCTCCCTCCCTTACTCACTTTCTCCATTTCTATCTCGTTATATTTCTCTATTACTCTCTTTACCTCTTTATCTATTTCACCCTCTCTTGCTCTCTCTATCTCACTTTATCTTTCTTACCTTGCTCTCCACCTCTCCCTCTTTGATCTCATTCTTTCTCTTCTATATCTCTCGCTTGTCTCTCTTTATCTCTCTCTCTATCTCCCTTTCTCTCTCTCCCACCCTCTCTTTGTTTCTCTTGTTGCCCACCTCTCTTCACTCTATCTATCTCAACATTTCTCTTTCTCAGTAAAATTTTACCTCTCCTTACCTCCCTCCTTTCATCCTTCTTTTTTTTATGCTTTTCTCTCTTCCTCCCACCTCCTCCCCCTGTCTTCATTCTCTCAATCCCTCTATCTCTCTTTCTCTCTATAACACCTTCAGAGTCACTTCCCTTCTCTCTCTTTCTGTCTCCTTCTCATGATCTATCTTTCTGTTGTCCTTTCTCCTGCACTTTCATTCTCTCTTTTTCCATATCATTGAAAGAAAATACATGAGAGAAAGAAAGATTGCGAGACTTGTTTCTCTTTAAGTCTCTCCCTTTCTCCCTCTTTATTTATTTTCTCTCACACTCACTATCTCTCTCTCACTCCCAACCCCTTGATTGAGATAGACTGAGAAAGAAAGAGAGAGTATGAGATATGGAGAAAGTCACAGAGGGAGTGGAGATGAGAGATAAGATAAAAAGAGCTACAGAGCAAGAGTAAGAGAGAGTGAGTAGAAAAAGAGAGAGAGAAGAGGAGATTTTCAGTGGAGAGAGATAGTGGGCGGTGAGAGGAAGGGAGAGAGTGTTAGTAAGACAGGGAGAGTCGAGAGAAAGATTATGTAGGAGAAGAGAAGAGAGATATGACCCTCTTTTTTCCCTATCTTCTATCCATCACCCTTCTCTCTCTCTCATTGTCCCTCAATCCATCCATGTCCCTCTCTTTACCTTGCTCTCCGAGACGTTGAGAGAGGGAGAGAGAGAAGGATAATGAGTGATAATGAGAGTGTGAGAGAAGAGGGAGAGTGACAAAGAATGGGAGAGAGCGAGTGGAGAATTGAAGGAGATGGAGAGCTCTCTATTTCTCTCTCGCTATCTCTCATGCACACACTTCTCTCTCTCTTTCAACTCTATGCATCCTTTCCAATCTATCTATACGTCTTTCAATTGTTCTCTCTCTCTTCTCTTGCTCTAACTCTCTCCCACACTAACTCTCTCACATTATTGCTCTCTGCCTCCCCCTCCCTCTCTCACTCTCTTTTCTTAGTTTAACTCTCCCTCATTCCCTTTCCCACTCTCTCTCTCTCTCGCTCACTTTATCTCTCTATCTCAAATTTTATTGGCCTCTTAGCCTCCCTCCTCTTTTAGCTCTCCCCACTCAACCCTCTCTCTCTTTTTCTCTCTTACAATCTATCACTCTCACTTCTCTTCCTCTAGCTCTTTTTCTCTCCGTTTTCCTCCCTTCTTCCCTCCTACACTTCAAAGGGATGGATCTGAAGCGAGTGAGAGAGAGAGAGAAACAAGGAAAGCTTGCACTCACTGTCTCTCTCATGCTCTCTTTTCTTGGAATTTCTCATTCTCTTCACTTCTTTATCTCTCCTCTCTCTCTCTCTTTTTGTCACACACTTTCTCTTAAACTATCAACATGTCACTCTCTCCACTCTTTTATTAAGAGATTGAGACAAATAGAGATATCAAGGGTGCGAGAAGCGAGGGAGTGCGAGAGAGGGAGGAAGAGAGCAATGGGTATTAGGATAGAAAACAGGTTTAAATTTTAGGGAGAGAGAAAGTTTAAGAGATAAGATAATGAGTGATTGAGAGAGAGAATAATGAAAAAGAGAGTTGGGTAGCAAGAGAGAAAATATAGAGAGAAAAAGAGAGAGTGAGGGAGAGAGATAGAGACGTTAAGTGAAGAGAGGGAAATAAAGATAGAGAGATAGAGCGAGAGAGATTGTCAGGGAGAGAGAGAAAATATAGAGAAAAATAGAGAGGGTTGAGCGAGAGATCAAGATATGAAGATAGGTTGATAGTTTTGGAGAGAGATATTGAAAGAATAGAGATCAAGAGTGATATCTTTATTCTCTCTCTACCCCACTCCGCTTCCTCTTGTCCCTCCTTATACCTTGCTCTCTCTCACTCGCTCACTTTTACACCCTCTCCACCACTATACCTCTCTATCTTTTTCCTTCTTTCCCCTCCCTTCCTCCCTCCCTCCATCTCTTTAATGACTTTCTTTTTCTCTCTTGCTCTCCCTTAATCTCTTCTTCTCTCTCTTTGTCCTCTTCCAAGCTCTCTAATTCTCTAACTTAACCTCCTCCTATCGCTCTAATTAGATGCTCTCTCCTTCTTTCTCTCTCTCATTTTCTTTTTTCTCCTTTTCTTCTTATCTCTCACTAGAGAAAAAAAGAGATAGATAGAAAGCTAGAGAGAGGTAGAGAGCAAGAGAGAAATGGACAAAGATAGTGTGAAAAAAATATGGGGATGGGAGAGAGAAATCCAGATTGAGAGAGAGTGAGAATGAGAGAGCGAGAGCGAGAGTGTTGGAATATAGAGAGAGAGATGGGAAGAGAGTCAGGTTGATCCCCCATCTCTCACACTCACTTTCTATATTAGTTTATCACTATCATGTGAGAAAGTCAAAGATAATAGAAATAGAGAGAAAGAATAAAAAAGAGAGATAGTAGTGAGGTAGAGTTTCAAAGAGAGAGAGAGATAAGAGAGAATCAAGATAGAAAATGATATCGTTATCCTCTGTTTACCCCTCTCTACCTTCCCCTTTCCCTCCCTCTACCTTGCCCTTTCCCTCTTTCACAGAATTTCTCTCTACCTCTATCCAGCTCTATCTTTCTCCTTTCCTCCTCTCTCCATCACTACCTCCCTTCTCCATCTCTTTTATGTATTCTTCTTCACTCTCTTTTATCTCCACACTCTCTAACTCTCTCACTCAGTCTCCTCTCTCCATTGATTTTTCAATCTATCTCTGCTCTCTCTTCCACTATTTAGATGATCTCTCCTTTCTCTCCCTCCCTCTCTTTTTTTCCCTTTCTTCTTATCTCTCACTGGAGAGATAGAAAGAGAGGAGAAAGATAAAGGGCAAGAGAGAGGTAGAGAGCAAGAGATAAATAGAGGAAGATAGAGAGTGAGAAAAAGATAAGGATGGAGAGAGTGATGCAGCATGAGAGAGCAAGAGAGAGGGAGTGGGAACTAGAGATGGAGAGATGGTTAGAGAGCAGGTTGAACCCCCATCTCTATCTCACTCACTCTCTATACCAATTTATCACTCTCATGTGAGAAAGTTAGAGAGAATAGAAGAAGATAGAGTGAATAAGAAAGAGAGATAATAGTGAGGTGGAGTTTGAAAGAGAGAAAGAGAGAGAGAAGAGAGAAATGAGAGAAAAATATGGGGAGGGAGATATCAAAAGTGAGGGAGAGGGAGAGATTGAAATAGATTATGAGAATAAGGAGATGAAATGATACAGCGGGAGAGAAATGAGAGAAAAATATGGGGAGGGAGAGGAAGAGGGAGACCTAAGAGAGAGGAGATAAAGACATCATGAGTGAGAGAAGATATCATGAGTGAGAGAAGATATCCATCTACCTTACTCTTTCTCTCTTTCAGACACACTCTCTACCTCTATTCCACTCTATCTTTCTCCTTTCCCCCTCCTGTCCTCCCCTTCTCTCCTCCTCTTTTTTTAACTTTTTGAATCTCTCTCGCTTCCCCTCAATCTCTTCTTCTATCTCTTTGTTCTCTCCCAAACTCTCTCTAACTCTCTCACTCAGTCTCCTTTTTCCGTTTATTCATCAACCCGTTCCTCGCTCTACCTTTCTCTATTTAAATGCTCTCTCCTTCTTTCTCTCCATCCCTCTCTTTTTTTCTCCCTTTCTCCTTATATTTCACTAGAGAGCAAAAAAAAGAAAGGAGAAATATGGAGAACTAGAGAGAGACAAAGAGCAAGAGAGAATTGGAGGAAGATAGAGAGAGCGAGAAAAAAATGGAGAGGTATAGAGAGATCTTGTATAAAAGAGTGTGAAAATGAGAGAGCGAGGGATTGGAAACAAGAGAGGGAAAGATGGGAAGAAAGACAAATTGATCCCCATCTCTCTCAATCACACTCTAGATCTATTTATCTCTTTCATGTGAGATACTCAGGGATAATAGAAAAAAAGTGTGAGAGTTAGACTGAGTGGGAATAGCTTTTCACTCTACCTCTCTCAACTTCCTTCCCTTCCTATCTCTTTCTCTGACCCCCTTCTCACCTCCTCTCTTTCTCTCTCTCTCTTTCCCTGGCACTCACTCATTCCCACCACTTCTCTTACTTGATCTATTCTTCCTCTTTAATTCTTCTTTTTCTCTCTTCTCACTCTCTCATTTCTCTATGTCCATCTTCTCTCACTCTCTATCTTGCTCCCTTCCTCATTTCCTCCCTCCCTTTCTTTCCCTCCCCTCCTGCTCTCACTCATTTCCTCCCTTCTCTCTCACCCTGAATCTCTCTTCCTCACCTTCTTTTACTTTCATTCCCTCTCCATCTTCTTATTCTTAATTCCTCTCCCTCACCTCTCCTTAAATCTCTCTCACCCTCTCTTTTCTCTCTTACTCTCTTCTTTCTCTTTCTTTTGTTTCTCTTTCTATCTCCACTTCCCTCACTTTTCCTCTTCATATATCTCACACTCTCTCCTACTTAATTTTACTTCTTGCCTTCCAACCTCCTTTCCTCCTTCTCCCTCTTTCTCTTAAATCACGCCCTCTCTCCCTCCCTTTCGCTATATTTATCTCATCATCTCCCACTCTCATGTTTTCTCTCCACTATAACTTTCTTTTCTCTCTTCTCTCTTGGTCCCTCACTTACTGCATCTCTTGTTTATATTCTTCTCCTTTCTCATCTTATTTCATTCTATTGCTCTCTCTATCTCTCCTAACTTTCTCTACCTCTCTTCTTCCCTTTCACTATATTTATCTCATCATTTCCCACTCTCCTGCTTTCTCTCATCTATAAATTTCTTTTCTCTCTTCTCTCATGGTCTCTCCCTCACTCCATCTCTTGTTTATATTTTTCTCCTTTCTCATCTCATTTTATTCTCTTGCTCTCTCTCTCCTAACTTTTTCTTTGCTCTACGGCTCACTCTTTCTCATCCCAATTCCTTTAGCTCTACCCATCTCCCTCCTCCCTCCCTTCTTGTCTCTTCCATCTCACTCTCCATATCTCTCTCTATCATATTCTATTTTTCTTTTCTTCCCTCCCTCACTCCATGTCTTTTCCTCTCTCTTCTATCCCCAACAAATCTCTCTACATCTCACTCTCTTTTACCCTCTACGTCCCTTTCTCTCCATCTCTATCTCTCTTGCTCATCAACCTATATCTCATTCTTCTCTCTCTTTTCACTCACCCACATACTCTCTGTCCCTTCCTCTATCACTCTTTTTCTCTCCCTACGCACTCTCTTTAACTCTCCTTCTCTCTTTCGCTCTTTTACTCTAACTCTCTCTATCTATCTCTTGTAATCTCTCTCTTCATTTGTCTAACTTTGTCTCTCTTACTTTTACATGCCTCTCTCATGCTCCCTCCATCTCTTTTTCTCTCTCTTTCCTAGCAGAAGGTAGGTAGAGAGAGTTAAGAGAGAAAAAAAGATAGAGAGATACTAGGAGGGAAGAGAGCGTACGTGGGAGGTAGAGAGATAGATAGATGGAGTTTGAGGAGTGAGAGAGTGAATGAGTGAGGGAGAAAGAGAGGTTCATGATATGAGCTTTCTCTTATTATCTCTCTTCCTCACTTCCACTCTCTCTTCTCTTGTTCTTCTTCTCTCATTGGGAGGGAGAGGAGGTGGAGTGGCAACCAAGATAGAGAAGAGAGAGATATGTTGATCCCCTCTATAAAAATCTCTTACTCCTCTCTTTTTTCTCTAACATTGTTCTATCTCTACCACGCCCTCTCTCACTCTCTTTGTTTCTCTCTTTTTCACCCCTCTCAATTTCACTCATCACTTATATCTCTTCCCTCTCTCTATCAGTATATCTCCTTCATGCTCAATCTCTCTCACATTCTCTATCTCCTCTCTATGTCTCTCCCTCTCTACACTCATTATCTCTCTTGTGAGAAGTGAATGAGAGAAAGGAAGCTCTCTCTCTCTTCTACCACATCTCCTCTCATTTCGTTTCATACCCTCTCTCATTCTTTATATATATCTCTCGACCTCCCTCTCTATCTCTTTCTTTCTCTCTTTCTATTTCTCACACACTCTTTCCCTCTCTATCACACCACTCACTCTTCTCTCTCATCATCCATCCCTCCTCAGCCTTGCTCTCTCTCTCCTCTTTCACTCCCTCTCTTCTCTACTCACTATCTCTACTTCTCTCTCCCTCTTTCACACACTTACTCTCCTTCTCTCTCTATCTCTCCTTCACACTCTCTTACCCTAGTTGCTCTCCCTCTATCTCTTTCTTCCCATGAAAGAGATGGAGGGAAGGAGAGAAAAAGAGTGAGAGACAACAAGAGAGACAAAGAGCATAAGAGATTTAGATGAGTGAGAGTGAGATGATAGAGATTGATAGAAAGAGGGAGGTCAAGAGAAGCACATAAATACATAAAACTAGCTATAGATTGATAAGGAGAAGACAAAGAGAGGGAGAGTGAGATAGGAAGATAGATTGTGAAAGAGAACATGGAGAGAGAGAAGGTAGAGTAAGATATTCTGAGAGAGAAGGAAGAAGATAGAGATATGAGAGAGATTCAATGAGAGATATAGAGAGAAGCAAAGATAGTCTAGGATAAGAAAGAAGAGAGGGAAGAAGGGATAGAGAGAGGGGAGCAATATTGATAAAGAGGGAGAGAAAGCTGGAGAAATAATGAGAGAGAGTGAATGAGAGTTAAAGAAAATGAGAGAGTGAGAGAGAGATAGGATGAGATTGATGGTATAAAAAGGATAGATGGTAGAAAGTGAGAGAGATATAGATAACTAGAGAGTTAGATAAATGAAAAAAAAGATAGAATAGTTAGTGACATAGCGAAAGATATGAAATGAGAGACAGAGAAATAAAATATAAGTAGATAGAGAGCAAGATCAAAGAGGGGAAGAAAAGAGAAAAGTAAGAGGACGAGCAATTGAGAAATAAAAAGAGAAGATTTCTACATAGAGAGATTGAGTGAGACAGGTTGACAGATGGATGGAGAGGAGAGAGTTTGGGAGAATTAGAGAGCGGGTGGGAGAGGACAAAAAGAGAGAATAAGAGAGATAGAGAGGGAAAGGAAGAGACAGAGAAAGATAGAGAAGAGGGAGGGAAAAAGGATGGAAAAGAGGGTGAAAGAGAGAGGGGGATAGAGTTAGAGAGAGTGAGAAAGAGAGTGGAACATAGGTAGAGAGTGTGAAAAAGACAGAGCGCAACATAGAGGAAGAGAGCATATTTATATCACAATCTTTCCTCCTCTATCTTGCTTTTCTCTCTGTCACACATACTCTCTCAAACAATCAACCTATTTCTCCCTCTATCTATTCTCTCTCTCCCTCACTCTCTATCTCTCTATCTCTACTTGCCCCTCACTTAACTCTTTATCCCTTGCTCTCTTCTACTCTTCTCCCTCCCTCACCAACTATTTCTCTCTCAATATCTGTTCCTTAGTACTTTCTCTCTTTTACTCCCTCAATTAATCTCTCTCACTATTCTCTAACTTGATCTTTATTTCTCTCTATCCTTCAGCTATCAACCAGTCTCTCCCTCTCTTGAGCTACAAAGAAAAGAGAGAAATAGAAAGAATAAGATATGGTGAGGTAGAGAGAGTGAAAAAAAGTGAGAGTAAGAGAAAGAGCGGGAGGGAGAGATATATCAAGAATGAGAGAGAGGGAGAGTGAAAGAGAATGAGAATATAAAGATATAGTGATAGAGTGTGGTAGAGATGGAGGGACAAAAAGAGGTAAAGATGGAGGGACTCTCTCTTTTAGGTAGAGAGAAAAAGAGGGAGCCAAGAGGGAGATAAAATGATGGGGAGAGAGATAGAGAGGGAGAGAGAAGAGAGAGATATCAAGGGTGAGAGAAAGTGAGATAAGTAAAAGAGAAAAACAGACAAAGGAGGAATGAGAGAAAATGGGAGAGAGAGAGGAAGATTGACAGTGAGGTAGAGAAATAGAAAAAGGGGGAGAGATAGATAAATAAAGAGAGAGGTAGAGAGAGTAAAAATGTTAGTGGGAGGGAGGGATGCAACAAGAGTGAGAGAATGAGAGATAACGATAGAGGATGAGGCTGAATAAGAATGAGAGAGAGAGAGTGAGAGAGAAAGAGATAAATTTAGTGATAGAGAGGTTAGGGAGGGAGAGGGAGAGAGCAGAAGGAGGGATAGAGGTGTGACAAGTGTAGCATGAGAAAGGGAGAGAGAGATAGAGAAAGATGGGAAGGGAGAGAGAGAGGAGAAAAAGAGGGCGAGGAGAAAAGAGAGGAAGAGAGAGGCAGGAAGAGAGAAAGAAATGATGCTAAAAAGAAAGAGGGTGTGGGAGAGTGTGTGTGTGATATTGAGGGGGAGAGAGAATGGATTAAGAGATGGTGAGCGAGAGATCAGGACAGAAAGATATGTTGGCAGTTTGAGAGAGAATCAAGATAGAGAGTGATATCTCTATTATTTCTCCTCCTTATCTTTCTTCTTCGTTCCCCCTCCCTCCCTCCCTCCCTCCCTTCATCTCTTTTATGTCTTTCTCTGTTTCTCTTACTCCCTCTTAATTCTTTCCTCTCTCTCTCTTTATTCTCTCCTACACTCAGTCTAACTCTCTCACTCAGTCTCCTCTCTCCATTGATTTATCAACTTGTCTCTTCTCTCTATCTCTCTCTATTTAGATGCTCTTTTGTCCTTTTCTTCTTATCTCTCACTAAAGAGAGAAAAAAGGAGAGGAGAGTGATAGAGAGATAGAGCGAGGTAGAGCATAAAAGAGAAATGAAGGAAGATAGAGAGAGTGAAAAAATTATGGAGAGGGAGAGATATCCAAAGTGAGAGAGAGTGAGAATGAGAGAGTGAGAGAAAGACAGAGTGGGAACACGAGAGGGAGCGATGGGAAGAGAGGCAGTTGATTCTCTATCTCTCTCTCACTCGCTCTCTATATCAGTTTATCTCTGTTATGCGAGAGAGTTAGGTATAATAGAAATTGAGAGAGAGAGAGAGTAAGAAAGACAAATAGTAGTGATGTAGAGTGAGAGAGGGAGAGTGTGAAGAAAGAGAGATAGATAGAAAGAGGGCAATAGAGGAGTGAGAGAGAGTGAGAGAGCTAATTATAGAGAGAGATGAGAGCATCTGGACTAATAGAAGGAGGAATATTAAAGGGAGGGGTAGAAAAAAGTGACGAAAATATTGATAGTATGAGAGATTGCAAGAGTATGCCTCCCTCTCTATCTTCTCCTTTTCTTTATCTCCCACTCATTTTCACTTCTAAGGGATGAAAGGGAAAGGGAGGGATAAGGGACAAAGAAAAGGAGAGTGGGGAAGAGAGCGGGGGGAAGGAAAGGACCCTCTCGAGAGAGTGAGAGGAAGAGAGCAAAAAAAAAGAGCTTAAAGGAGAGAGAAGAGTGATGAGAGATTAGAGATGAGAGAATATGACAAAGAGATAGCGTGAGAGAAAGAAAGAGGGTACAAGAGACCCTTCCTTTTGGAGATATCACTCTCTCTCTCCTAATCTTCTCACTTCCTTTCTCTCTCACTCTACCTTTCTGTCCCTCCCAAATCTCTTCCTCACTCTCTCTACCTTTCTCTCTCCTTCCAATATCTCTTTCCACATCTCTTACGCTCTTTATTATTATCCACTTTCTTCTTTGTCTCACGCTTCTCTCTATATCACTCTCTTTCTCTCATTCTCTGCCTCATACTCTTTATCATTCTTATATTTTCATCTCTCTCTCTATCTATCTCTTTTGTCTCTCTCATGGTCACATTCTACCTCTCTACTTTGCTTTCTTGTTGACTCTCTTCTCTCTTCACTTATTTGATATCCCCTATTTTCATTCTCTTATTCTCTCTCTCTAAGAACCTCCCTCCCTTTCTATCTCTTCTAATCCCTATCTCTCATTACCTCACTATAATTCTCCCACACAATCCTTCCATGTATTTCATTATTCTCTCCCTCTCTCCCAACTCTTTACCGCTCTTTCTCTCATCCTTCTCTTCTCTCTTTCATACTGCTCCTCTCCCTCCGATTTTAAACCCTCCTATAATAAACCCTCCCTTTTCCTCACTTCTTTATCTCTCTCTTTATCTCTCTACTTCTCTCTACCTTTTTCCCACACACTCTCTTCTGACATTACAAGAAAGATTAGAGAGAGTGGGGAAGTGATAGAAGAGAGTGTGAGGATAGCTTGAGTGGTAATGAGAGATATAAGAATGATTGGCTGGTAGAGAGAGTGAGTGACAGACAGGGAGGGATAGAGAGAGAATGAGAGAGAGTGTGTGTGTGAGGGAAATGTGAGAGGGAGAGAGAGATGTATTCTCTTGATATCATCCTCAATTTGTTATTTCTCTCACAAACTCTGTCTCCATTTCTCCTCCCTTTCTCGCCCCTTAAGTGCTCCATATCTATCTTTATATATATCTCTCTCCCCTATTCTCTCTCACTCTCATTCTCTATCCTCATCCCTCTTCTCTCACTAACATTCTACCTCTCTCAACCTCCCTCTTTCTTTCTCTATCTCTCCCCCTTTCTTGCTTTTTGTCTCTTGCAATCCCTCTCCCTCTCTATCTCACTTTCTCTCATTCTCTTTTCTCTCTTTTTCTCTCTTGCTCTATCTCACTCTATCTTTTATTTTCCCTCTGTCATTCTTTCTCCTTATAACTCTTCTCTATCCTTCACCTTATCCCTTCCTCTCACCTTGCCCTCTCCACCTTAGATGGAGATAGAGACCCTCCATCCCTACATATATTTATGTCCCTCCATCATTCCCTTGCTCTATCGCTATATCTTTCTATTCTCATTCTCTTTTTTTGTCTTTCACCTTCTCACTTGCTTCGTTTATCTTTATCTTCTCCCTCTCTCTAACTCACTCTCTCGTTCTCTATCTCTCACTCTAATAATCTCTCATTCTCTATCTTACCATCTTTCTTTCTCTCTTGCTCTTACTTACTCGCAATTTCTTGTCTATCTCTCCTCTCTCCCCCTCTCTGTATTATAAGCTCTATCTCTCTCTCTCCCTCTCATACACACACTAGTTTTCATTCTCTTCACTCCGTTTCATGTATCACCCACAAATTCTTGCTCTCTCCCTCCTCTCTCACAGTCTTCCACTCTCACAATCTTCTACTCTTGCAGTCTTCCTCTGTACATCTCTCATTTTTTATCTAACTCTCTCCATTAATCTCCACCAATATCGCTCCCCCTCTCTCTCTTTCTAACCCTTTCTCTCTCTCTCTCTCTATCTTTATCTCTCTTTCACTCTTGTTATCCCTCTCCCTCTTTCTCCTAATCTCTCTTAACTTCTTTAACTTCTCTCTGAAACTCTTTCGTTTTCTCTCTTGCTTTATGAGTGTAGGAGAAAATGAGAGAGACGATGAGATTGACATAGAGGGAAAGAGAAAGATAAAGAGAGATAGAGAGGATAAGATTTAAATATAGTGATGGTGAGAGAGTGAAAGAACCAGAGATATACTCTTTCTCTCACTAACTCTCATCCCCTCTATCTCATTTCTCATTATCTCTCTCTTATTATCTCTCTCTCTCTCTCTGTTCCACTCCCTCCAATTCACTCTTTTCTTAACACTCTCTCTCCAACTCCCTCCCTTTCACTCTCCTCTACTCCCACTCCCTCCCTCGCTTTCACTCCTCTCTTGTTGTCTATATTTCTCCCTCTCCCTCCCTCTCTCTCACTAGGTCCCTCACTAGATCTCTCTATCTCAATCTATCTTGTCTCTTCTACTCTCTCTTATTCACTATCACTCTCCATCTCTCCCGCTCATCTCTCTTACCTCTTTCTTTTCCTCTCTTTCCCTCCTCTCACTCTCCATTCTCTCATCCTCCCCCTCTCTCTCACTCTTGATAGAGAAAGAGAGATTGCTCTCTTTGATCACTCTTCTCTCTCTCTCTAAAGCTCTTATCTTCTTTACTTCCACTCTCTAGCTTCCTCTCTCTTTTCTTGCTCTTAACTCTTCTCTTCTCTTCTCATTCTTTCCATCTCCTCTCACCCTCTTCTCACTCTTATTATCACTCTCGCTCACTCACCTCTCTCCCTGACTCTTACTATATTTTTTCATTCTCTCACTCACTCAATCACCTCACACATTCTCTTTCTCACTTTTCTTTATCAAAATTTTACTCTCTCATCCTATCAAGCTCTTCAACACTCACCCTCTCTCTACCTCCTCCCTCTTTCTCTCATGCCTTACACTTCTCTCTACCTTTCCAACTCTCTCAGTCTCTCTATTCTCTTTGTTCTCTTAGTCTCTTATTTCTGTCTCTTTCACTCCCACTCTCCCACTCTCCCACATGCTCTCTCTCTTCCTATCTTTAACTCTCTATCTTTTATCCACTCTCTGCCTCCAATTATCTCACACTCCCAGTAGCTAACCAGCTTCTCTCGCTCTCTCTCCTCTCTCACAATATTCTTCAGTACCACGCACCTTTCCTCCCTCCCTTTCTCCCTCTCTCCCTCCCTCTCTCCCTCCCTTCCTCCACCCTTTTGCTCATAGACATACACACTCTCAAACACACACACACACTCTCTCTCTCTCTCAATTTTTTCTTCTCACTCTCTCCCTCTCTTACTCCCTCTCTCTTTGTCTCTCCTACCATATATCTATATATCTCTCTCTCCCTCCCTCCCCCTCTCTTTCCCTCCCCTCCCTCCCCTCTCTCTCATTATTTCCTTCTCACTCTTTCCTCTAACTCACTTTCATCATCACTCTTGCTCCCCCTTATATATTTCTCTCTCTTCACTCCATCACTAGAGAGAGTGATAGCGATGAGTGAAAGAGAAAGATGAAGAAGAGATAGATAGAAAGAAAGGGAGGGACAGAGGGTGGGAGGGGACAGAGAGAGTGAGAGAGAGGAGAACAAGGGATAGAAAAAGCTCTGTATCTTTACCTCACTTTGTCTCTTTATCCCTTCCTCTCTTTGTCTTGCCTTTCTGTCAAGAGGTGGGGAGGTAGAGAGGTAAAGAAATTAATTGATAAAATAAGAGAAAATGCGAGTGAGTGGGGAAGGGAGAAAAACATAGAGAGATGGAGGAGAGAGAGAAAGATGGAGGAAGTGAGAGCAAGAGAGAGGGCGAGAGAGAAAACGAGAGAGATGGGCGAGAGAGAGTGTGTGTGTGAGATAATGCGAGATATTGAGAGATTTAATGAGATAGAGAGTAAGAGGGAGATAGACATACAGAGGGAGAGAGTTGAGAGTGACATAGAAAGATAGAGAGATATAGAGATAAAGAGTTAGGGAGAGAAAAGAGTATGTGAGAATGAGGAAGAGACAAAGAGGTAAATAAAGAGATACTATGTAATAGAGTGTGTGACAAAAAAATATTATGATAGAGGAGAGAAAGAAAGATAATAGAGAGAGTGGAGAGAGAGGTGTGTGAGAGAGAGAAAGTTGACTTAGCAAGGGAGAGAAGAAATGAGAGGGATAGAGAGAGGTGAGAGGGAGAAAGAGAGTGTGAGGAAGAGAGAGATGGATTGAGAGAAAAGGGAGAGATAGCGAGAGAAAGAGAGAAAGCAAAAGAATATGTAGAGTGCAAAGATAGATAAAGTGAGTGTGAGAGATAAAAGAGAGAGAGGAAGGGAGGAATGAAGAAAGAAAGAGAAAGACTGAGAGAAAAAGAGTGGTGAGTGGGAGACAGAGGGACAAAAAGGAATAGAGCAAGAAATATAGGGGGTGGGAGAGAAAGATATAAAGTGTGATATAGAGGGAGAGAGAGACAGTAAGATAGAGATGGAGAAATACTGAGTGAGAGACGAAGAGCAAAGGAGGGAAAATAGAGAGAGAATAAAGCTCAAGAGTGAGGAGACTTAGCGAGATAAAAGAGAGAAAGAAGAGTGAGAGAGGAAGAAAAGATAGAGCCGCAAAGTGAGAAAAATAAAAATAGATAGGGATAGAGTTAGAGAGATAGAGAGATAGAGAGAGAGAGAGAGTAAGAGGGGCTGATAATATGAGAAAGGTAGAGAGGGAACCGAGAGGAAGATAAAGGGATGGAGGGAGAAAGGGAGGGATGGAGATAGAAAGCATGATTGAGGGAGAGGTTAGTGAGAATGAAAATAGAGAAAGAAGAGTGGGAGGGAGAGATAATGAGAGATATCAAAAGCAATATGAGGAGAGATATATGGAGATATAGAGAGACCAAGCAAGAGAAAATGTGATAGATAGAGAGAGTGAGAGAAGGATAAATAGGGAGAGGAGGGAGAGAGAGCAGGAGTGAGAGACTGAGAAGGAAAGAATTATATCAACAGAGTGAAAGTGAAAAAAAGAGGAAGAGTGTGAGTGATGAGCGAGACAGAGATGGTGAGTAAGATAAAGAGAAGAAAAGGAGGGAGATTGAGAGATGACAAGTGAGAAGAGATAGAGGCAGATGTGGAAAGAGGGAGGCAAAGGGAGAAATAAACAGAGAGATAAAGAGGATGAGATAGTATTAGAGAAGTGAGTGAGATAGAAAGACAAAATCAGAGAGGGAGGGACGGTAAAGAGTGGAAAAGAAAGAGAGAGAGATAGGGATGAAGAGTGAGAGATAACAGTTCGAGAGAAAGAAAGAGAGATAGAGGGAGTGGGGGAGAGAATGAGAGAGAAGAAGAGTACAAAGAATGAGAATTTGATCTCACTTTCTCTACGCCTATCACACTCTTTTTCACTCTCTTCATCTATCTCACTCTTTCTTTTTCTATACCACTCTCTCTTTCTCCCTCTTTCCCCCTCCCTACCTCCCTCCCTCTCTCCCTCACTCTCCTTCTATCTCTCTTATGTATATTTTTTCCTCTCCATTTTTCTCTCACATACTCATCAACCTATCTCTTGTACCTTCTCTCAATTTTCACCCGCACACATACTCTCTCTCCCTTCATCTATCACTCTTGTCCTCTCCCTCCTAAGTCTCTTTATCTCTTCTTCTCTTTCCCACTCTCACACACTAACTCTCTCTATAAATATCTTCTATTCTTTCTCACGTCAGCCGTCAAGATTTCTCTCTCTTCTATATGCTAGGGGGAGAGAGATAAGAAAGAAAAAAAAATAAAGGTAATAGAAGGGAAGAGGGCACACCTAGGAGGTAGAGAGGTAGATAGAGTTAAAAGAGTGAGAGATTGATTGAGTTAGGCAGAGAGAGAGGTTGATGATACGAGAGAGAGCATTTCTCCTCTCTATATCCTCTTATCTCTCTCACACCCTTCCACTCTCTCTTTTTTTATTCTTCTCTGATTAGGAGGGAGAGGTGGTGTAGTGACAGACAAGATAAAGAAGAGAGAGATATGTTTATCCTCTCTTTGAAAATCTCTTATTCTATCTATTCTCTCACATTGATCTTTCTCTACCGCACCCTCTCTCACTCTCGTTATCTCTCTCTTTTTCACCCCTCTCGATTTCACTCTTCTCTTTTTCTATTTCTTCCCTTTCTCTATCAGTATATCTCCCTCTTGCTCAACCTCTCTCACATTCTCTCGCTCCTCTCTGTCTCTCGGTCTCTAAACTTATTATCTCTCTTAATGAGAGAAATGATGCGCTCACACTCTTCTACCCCCATATCCTCTCCTTTCTTTTCTCACACTCTCTCATTCCTTATGCTATCTTTGTCTACCTCCAACTCACTCTGCCATACTCTCTTTCTATTTCTCACACACTCTCCCTCTCTCTATTACACCTCTCACTCTTATCCTCTCTCCATCCATCCTTCCTCAGCCATGCTCTCTCTCTCCCCTCTCACTCCCTCTCTTCTCTACATACTATCTCTACCTCCCTCTTACCCTCTCACAAACTCACTCTCCTTCTCCCTCTATCTCTTCTTCTCACTCTCTCTCTCCATAGTTTCTCTCCCTTTATCTCTCTCTTGCCATGAAAGAAATGGAAAGGAGAGAAGGAGAGTGAGATACAACAAGAGAGACAAAGTGCATGAGAGAGTTAAATGTGAGAGAGTGAGAAGAGAGAGATAGATGGATGGAGGTGGAGAGAAGGACATAGAGACATCAAACTATCGATAGATTGATTGGGAGAAGATAAAGAGCGGGAAAGTGAGACGAAAGGATAGATTGTGAAAGAGAGCAAGGAGAGATAGAGACAAGGCAGAGTAAGAGATTGTGAGAGTGAAGTAAAAAAGAGATAGAGATTAGAAAGATTCATTGAGATAAAGAGAGAGAAAGAAAGAGAGTTAGAGAGAGGAGAGAAGAGAGGGAACAAGGGATACAGAGAGGGGAAGCAATATTAATAAAGAGGGAGGGAGAGCTGGTGAGACAAAGAGAAAAGGAGAGTGAGAGTTAATGAAAATGAGAGAGTGGGAGACAGATAGGAAGAGATTGATGGTATAAGGAGAGAGATAGGGAGAGTGAGAGCGAGGGAGGCAAAGAGATGAGAAGGGAGATATCACTCTTTCCATGTCTCTCTCGTATTGTTTATTTCACTTCTCTCATGCTCCCTCACTCTCTCTATCTTTCTCCCTTGCTCTCCCAACTCTCTCTGACTCTCATACTCTGTATAACTCTATCTTATTTTTTTCTCTCTAGGTGACCAAGAGTGAGAGAGAGGTATATTAGTAGTTTGAAAGATAGAAAGTGAGAGGAATAGAGAGAAAGAGTGAGAGAAAACCTCGCTTTCTCACACTTTCTCACATTCTCTCTGTCATTAGCTCTCTTATTCTCTCACTCTCTCCAATGTTCTCCTTCTCTCAGTTTCTTTAGCTTCCTTTCTAACTCACCCTCTTTATTCCCTCACCTCCCCTCCCCCTCCTTCACTCTCTATCTCTCTATCTCTCTCACACTTTATCTCTCTATCTCACTCTCCTTACTCACCTCTCCTCTCATTTTCTCTTTATCTCTCACTGCATCCCTCTCATCTCTATCTCTCACACACATTCTCCTTCTCCATGGATCCTTATCTCTTTATGTCTCTCTCTTATTTTCTCTTAATTAAATCTCTCACACACTCTCTCTCATAGATTCCTCTCTCAGTCACATCCTCTCCATCCCTCTCTCTATCTTTTTTTTTCTTTTCAATAGAACTTTGAGTCACCAACTTATCTGCTTATATATAATTGTATGATTCCCTTTTTAAAATAAACCTCCTTATTAGATCATAGCAATAATACAAAGATGAGATAAATTGAAAAAAAAGGAAACACAATGATAATAGACAAATATATAATAAGAAAAATATGTAGAACTTATGTAGGGTAAATTTTATGCAAGATGTCAAGAATGTATTCCAAAAGAAGACAAGATGAAAATATCCTGAAACACATCATCCATCAAGAAAATCCCCATGTAAGCTACCCAAAACAAAAGAACCAAAAGAACATTTTGTTTTAGGTCAAGAGTAACTCCTAAAGGAACATATCCCTTTGGCTAAGAAAAGATGGATAAAGAGATGTCTAGAGAGAAAGAAAAAGAAAGTGAGAAAGAGTGATAGAGAGTGTGAGAATGAGAGAACATAGACAAGGAGGTAAAAAATTGAGAAGAGTGAGGAGAAAGAGAGAGGTGGAGAGACACTAAGTGAGAGAGAAAGCTGAGAGGAGAAAATATGTACAATAAACCTCTCTTATACCTTCAACATATACCAACTCTCTCTTTCTTACTCTTTAACTCTTGCTCTCCAGCTTTTGGGAGGAGCAAGGAGATCTCTAACTCTCTACTCTCTCCTCTCTCTCTCTCCTTTGCTCTCCCTCTTTCTTATATTTTAACGTGGAAGGGATGGAAAGATAGAGGTGAGGGAGACAAAGGGTTAGTGATAGTGATGGAGAGAGAAAGACTAATAGAAAGAGAGGGAGTGAACGAGAGAATAGAGTGCTAGAAAAAAATAGATTGTGTCTGAAAAAGAGAGTTTAACTCTAGCTCTATCTCTAACTCTCTCCCAATCTCCCTAACTCTTTTATCACTCACTCTTTTCTCTCTTACTCTCCCTCCATCTCTTAAAGTCTCACTATTCGTTGCTCCCTCTATCTTTCTTTGCCTCTCTCTTGCTCCATCGCTAGATATGAAAGATAAGAAAATAAAATAAGGATGCCTCTCTTACTCCCTTCTCTTACTTTTTTCCATCTTTCAACCTGCCTCACTATTTTCCTCTTTCCCTCTCTCATTTAACTCTCTCAAACTATAAGAGATAGAAATAAAATGAGTGCTCTTTCTCTCTCTCACTCACTTTTCTATCACTCTTTCTCCACTCTTTGTCCTCTCCCATCCTCTATCTAACTCTCTCACACACTCTGTCTCTCTCCCTCATACATCTCTCTCTCACGCTCTAATACCATCATCCTCTCTCTCTCCAAATCCTCTCTTTGCACATCCTCCTTTAATCTCGTTCTTTCTCCCCCACTCTTTCTTTCTCATTTCAGTCTCACCCTCTTTATTTCTCTCTCTCACCCACTCACTCACTCTCTCTCTCCCTCTATAACTTTCACTTCTCTCTGTCTATGACTCACTCCATCCTTCCCATTTTTCCATCACTTATGATCTCTCCTTCCCTCTCTTTTATATTCTCTCCATCTTTCCCTCACTTATGATCTCTCTTTCCCTCTCTTTTATATTTTCTCTCACTTTCTCTCTTGCTTAATTTCTTTATTTCTTTATCCCTCCTTCTGGGTACCTCTCTATCAGACTAAGAGAAGTAGAGAGAGATAGATAGTGAAAAAGAAAGAGAGAGAAAGAGTAAAGGAGTGTGTGAGAGAGAAGGGCAATGAGATAGAAAGATGAAAAAGTGAGTGAAGGAGAACGGGACAAAAGGAGAGAGAGGAGGGTGAAAGACATGAGAATGAGAGAGAATAATTTTAAGGGGGAGGGTGAGAGCAAGGTTGAAAGAGTGAGAATGACAGAGAATGAGAGAGACATGGAGAGGAGGAGAGATAGAGAAGAGAAGCGGCAGAGCAAGAGTGAGACTTAGAGATTACATAAAATAAAATTATGGAAGGAGTGAAGGATGGAGAAGATAGTGAATAGAAATGAGAGAGGTATGGAGGGAGGTAAAAAGAGGGAGAGAAAGAGAGGAAAGTGAGTTCTCTATCTCTCTCATGCTCTCCCACTAACTTGACACTCTCTCAATCTTTCCCTATCTCTTTCTTTCTCTCTTATGCTCATCACTTTCTCCCATACGTTCTCTCTGACTATCTCCTCCCCCTATCTCTTTAGCTTCCTTTCTTAATCTCTCTCTTACTCACTCTCTCTACCTTACTTCCCTTCTCTCTTTCTTGCCCTTCTCTACTCTTTCATTTTCTTTTATTCCATCTCTCTATCCCTCCTCTCTCCTTTCCTCCCTCTTCGTTTGTCCCCCTCTCTACTCTTCTCTTCTCTTCTCTCCCTCTTATGTTCTCTCTAGCTCTCTTTCTCTTGCTCAATCTCTATATCCCCTCCCTCCTCCCTCCCTCCATGTTCATCTCTCTCTCTCTTTCTCCCTCCCCCTCACTCTCTTATAGGCTCTATCTCCTCTCTCTCTCGCTTTCCCCAATTTTACCTCCCTCTACCTTTCTCTCTTGTATTATGAACCTCTCCCTCTTTCTCTCTCACTCTATCACTCTCTCCTTCTATCTCTCCTTATTGCTTTATCTCCCTCATCATGGAGAGAGAGATTGAGTGGTAGAGTGAAGGGAAAGATAAATAGAGGGATGGAGCAAGAGATTGAGAGAGAGAATGATAGTGAAGGAAAGAGAGAAGGTGAGCAAGAGATCGGGAAAGAAAGATAGGTTGATAGTTTGAGAGAGAGATAAAGTGAGAATCAAGATAGAGATTGATATCTCTATTATCTTTCTACTCCTTTCCACTTCCTCTCTCTTTCACACACTCTCTTAACCTATATATTCCACTCTATTTTTCTCCTTCATTCCCCCTCCCTCCCTCCTCCATCTCTTTTATGTCTTTCTATGTCTCTCTCGCTCGCTCTATATCTGTTCTTCTATCTCTTTATTCTCTCCCACACTCTCTCTAAGTCTCTTACTCAATCTCCTCTCTCCATTGATTAATCAACATGTCTTCTCTCTCTATCATCTCTATTTATATGCTCTCCTTTGTTCTCTCCCCCCTCTTTTTTCTTTGTTTCCTCTTATCTCTCACTATAAAGAGAAAAATAGAGAGGAGAATGATAGAGAGCTAGAGAGAGGTAGAGAGCAAGAAAGAAATAGAGAAAGATAGGAGCATGAAAAAATATGGAGAGGGAGAGAGAGATTTAGAGTTAGAGAGAGTGGGAATGAGAGAGCAAGAGAGAGGGAGTAGAAGCAAGGGAGGGAGAGATGGAAAGAAAGACAAGTTGATCCCCCATCTCTCTCTAACTCACTCTCTTTATTAGTTTATCTCTATCATGTGAGAGAGTTTGAGAGAATAGAAATTGAGAGAGGGAGGAATAAAGCTAGTAGTTATGTAGAGTTTGAAAGAGAGAATTTGAGAGAGGAGGATATATAGAGAGTGTAAGAGAGCTGTAGAGCAAGAGAGAGATAAGAAAAGGAGAGAGAATAAGAGGTAACATGGTAGAGAGGGTGAATAAAGGAGAGAGCTAGAGAACGAGAGGAGAGAGATATCTCGAAAGTGAGGGAGATTGAGTAAACAAATGGAGAGAATGAGAATAAAATGATATAATGATAGAGCAGATATAGATGGAGGGATAAAAATACTGGGAGGTAGGGAGGGTCTCTCCAACTCAGGAAGAAAGAGTTGGAGATAGTGAGGAAGAGATATTGAGAGGGAGAGGTAGAGGGAGAGAGAAGAGGGATAGGAGATAGAAGGAAAGAAAGATATCAAAAGTGAGAGAGTGCTAGAATAACAGAGAGAAAGTGAGAAATGGATGACGAGAAAAAAGATGAGATAAAGAGGGAGAGCTAAAGTGCAGGATAGAAAGAGATGGAGAAATAAAGAGTGAGGTATAGAGGAAAAATGGGTGGGAAGGAACAAGTGTGAGAGAAGAATGACATAGAATTAAAGTAAGAGAGAAAAAGTGAGAAGTGAGAGAGGGAGAGAGAAAATGGAGCACGAGAGAGAATGAGATTGAGAGATAGAGAGGGAGGGTGGAAAACAATTATGAAAGAGAGATAGTAGTGAGGGAGGGATAGAGATTGAAAATGAGGGATGGAGTGGGAGGGAGAAAGAATTTTCTTTTTTATTCTCTCTCCCACTCTCTCATTCTCTCTCTCTCTTCCTTTCTTCTAGAGAGCATCTTTGCTTACTCCCATTCCTTCATTCACCCATTCTCTATCATGAAAAAAACACCATCTCTCCCTATCTATTATATTTCTTTTAATCATGCTTTCTCTCATTGTCTTTCACTTTCTTTCATTATCCCTCCCAATCTCTCTCTTTCTTGGTTCTCCCACTCTATCTCTCTTCCGCTCTTGCTTTCTCTCACTCTCCATCACTTTATCTCATTGCTTTCTCTCATTATCTATCTCTTTTTTTCTCTTACTCTCACTCCCTTGCTCTCATTGTCTCCATTGTTTTTCTTCTTTCACTCTCGCTTACTCTCTCTTTCTCTCTCCCTTCTGATCTTTCGCCTTCACAATCACTCTGTCTTTGAATCATTTAATAACTCACTCCCTCTCTAGCTCGCTCTCTCCCCCTCATGTTCTCCCTAATTTTTTGTCTCCCGGCCTCCCTCCCTCCCTCTAGTGTCCCTCTCTTTAGCACTCTTACTTTTCTCTCTCTCTCTCTCTTATTTGACTCTTTCTCTCACTTCCCCCATCTCACTCCTAATTTTAATCTTATTTGGCCTTTCTCTCTCTCTTTCACTCACTCTCTATTACTTTTCCTCACTCTTTGTATCTCCCTCTCTATCTCTCGTTCTCCCACTTACCTTAGTTTCAACGTCTCTTACGATTTCTATTATTATTCTTCCTCTCTGTCTCACTTATTTCTCTATCTCACTATCTTTCTCTCACTCCCTCTCCCACTCTCTCTGTATCTCTTGGTGCTCATGTCTCTCTTTCTCTCACAATCTCCTTGTATCGCTTAGTCACATTCTACCTCTCCCTATATTGCTCTCTCACTGAATCTCTTCTCTCTCTCCATATTTGATACCCTCTACTTTCATTCTAACATTCTCTATCTAGCACCCTCCCTCTATCTCTATCTCTCCCTCTTCATTTCTCTCATTATCTAATTCTCATTCTCCACATACTCCTCCAAGCCTTTCATGATTCTCTCCCCCATCTCTCTCTATCTTCCTCTCACCCTCTCCCAATCTCTCTCTGCTGCTCTATCTCTCACTCTTCTCTTCTTTTCTCTCCTTCACTCTCTCCCTCCCTTCCTCTCTCTACTATAAACCCTCACACTATTTCAAACCCTTCTTGCTTCTTTATCACTCAGTCCCTCCATCCCTCCCCATCTTCTTTTGCCTCCATCACTCCTCAGATCTATCACTTCTAACTATTTTTCTTCCACCTTACCCACTTAAATCCTCTCCCTCCCTATCATCCTCTCTCCCCCCTCTTTTATCCACTTCTATCCTCTTTCACTATTCTCTTTCTCTCTCATCTCTATCTCATTCTCCCTCTTATCTCTCTCTCTATTCTCTCTCCCTCTCTCTCATGCCTCTGTCCCACTCTCCCTTTCTTCCTTATTCCTACTTCCTATCTCCCTCATTGCCACCCCCTCCATCCTTCCCTCTTTCTCTTCTCTCGTTGTCGTCCATTTGGGATGTGAGAAACTTTCTCTCTACTTTTATAGCTCGGTATAGGATATGAAGCACTGAGATATTCTTACTTTGGGTAACCATTTTCTTTGACACCGCCTTTCAAATAGTTAGTAAGTATTGACAAGACACACACTAAGTAAGAGTATTCATGGATAGATGTAATTAGTCAAAGGGATATATTCCTTTGGGAGTTACTCTTGACCTAGAACAAAATTTTCTTTTGGTTTTTTAGCTATGTGTAGCTTACATAAGGTTTCTCTACATGGATGATGTGTTTTAGGATATTTTGATCCGGACTTGCTCTGGATATATATTCTTGACATATTGCACAAAGTTTATCATATAAAAGTTCTTCATATTTTATTTTAGCATACGATTGTCTATTTTTGTTATATACCCTTCTTATTCAATTTATCTCGTCTTCGTACAATTTCTATGAGCTAACAAAGAGATTTATTTTAAAAAGGGAATCATACGATGACATATATAGATAAGTTGGCAACTCAGAGTTCCATTAAAAAGAACCAATAATAAGAGATAGAGAGAGGGAGGGAGAGGAAGTGATCGAAAGAGGCTTTACACAGAGAAAATTGAGAGAGAGAGAGAGAAATTGTGAGAGATAGATATGAGGGGTTGTAGTGAGAGATAGAGTGAAAAAGTGGGGTGAGAGAAGAGGTGAGTGAGGAGAGTGAGATAGAGTGATAAAGAGAGAGATAGAGAGAGAGGGGAAAGGAGAGAGAGTGGAAGTGAGGGAACAAAGAGGTTGAGTGAGAAAAGAAGCTAAAGAGACTGTGAGATGGAGAAGGGTGGAGGGAGTGAGAGAATGAGCTAGCTAAGAAGAAAGAAAGAGAGAGAGTGGGAGAAAACAAGGTTTTCTCTTACACTCTCTTTATTTATATCTCTTTTTATCTTTCAAGCTACCATTCTACCACTCTCTCACTCTTGGTCACCTAGAGAGAATTAGCAAGAGAGAGTTATAGAGAGTATGAGAGTTAGAGAGACTGGGGAGAATGAGGGAGAAAGATAAAGAGAGTGAGGAAGTCTTAGAGAAGAGAAATAGACACTAAAAGAGAGACATGGAAAGAGTGATATCTCCATTCTCTTCTCTTTACCTCCCTATTTCTCTCCCTCTCTATCTCTCATACCATTTATCCTTCTTATACAATCAATCTATTCTTCTCTCTCTCTCTCTCTGATTTTCTTTAACTTTCAGTCACACTCACTCTTTATGTCTCTAGCTCTCTCTTCCTCTTTATTAATATTGCTCTCCCTCTCTCTTTCCCTCTTTCCTTTTCTTCTCTCCTATCTTAAACTCTCTTTCCTTTTCTCTCTTTCTCTCAATGAATCTCTCTCATCTCTCACTTTTCCCTTTTCTCTCACCATCTCTTACTCTATATTCTCTCTCTTTCCTTACTCTTTCTCACAATCTATCTTTCTGTCTCATTCTCCCTCTTTTTGTATTCTCCATATCAAATTGTTGCTAGTTTAATGTCTCTATGTCCTTCTCTCCATGTTCCTCTATCAATCTCTCTTTCCTCTTACTCTCTCCCATCTGACTCTCTCAAGTTCTGTCTCTTTTGTTGTCTCTCACTCTCCTTCTCTCTTCCCTCCATCTCTTTCATGTGAAGAGAGAGATAGAGGGAGAGCAACTAGAAAGAGAGAGGGTGAAGGAGTGATTGGGAGAGAAGAAGAGTGAGAAAGTGAAAGAAGGAGAGAGAAGTAGACATAGTGAGTGGAAAAGAGAGAGAGCGAGAGACAAGAGAGAGAGAGAGAGCAAGGTTGAGGAGGGATGGATGGAGAGAAGAGAAGAGTGAGTGGTGTAATAGAGAAAGAGTGTGTGAGAAAGAGAGTAAGATAAAGAAAGAAAGAGGAAGGTATAGAGAGATGATATAAAGAATGAGAGAGTAAGAGAAAAGGAAGGAGAGGACATTGGGGTAAGAGAGGGTGAGAGCTTCCTTTCTCTCATTCACTTCTCACAAAAGAGATCATAAGTGCAGAGAGGGAGAGACATAGAGAGGAGAGAGAGAATGTGAGAGAGATTGAGCATAAGGATGACATAGTGAAAGAGAGAAGGAAGAAATATAAGAGAAGAGTGAAATTGAAAGGAGTTAAAAAGAAAAAGATGAAGAGAGTGAGATAGGGTGTGGTAAAGAAAGAACAATGTGAGAGAACAAAGAGATGAGTAAGAGATTTTCAATGAAAGGATCAACCTGTCTCTCTTCTCTATCTTTTCTATCACTGCACACTACTCCCTCCCAATAAGAGAAGAACAAGAGAAGAGAGAGTGGAAGAGCGAGAGAGAGATATAGAGAGGAATGAAGGGAAGGAGGGAGAGTCAGGGTGTGAGAGTGGAAGGCAAAAAAATAAAAAAAAGAAAGAAAGAAGTGAGAGAAAAAAAAGAGAGGGAGGGAGAGAATGAGAAGGGTGAGAGAGTTAAAGATAAGGTAGGAAGAGGGATAGGGAGCGACAAGGAAGGTGTGAGAAAGTGATAGAGGAGAAGAAAGAAAGTGGGAGAGATTTAAATTAATAGAGAGAAGAAGGGAGAGGGAGGTAGAGCGAGAGCGAGTTATAAGAGTAAAAGTTGTGTGAGAAGAAAGAGAGGGAGAAAAGTGGAAAGTTCTCTCTCTCACACACTCTTCAGCTTTGTCTTTCTCCTTCCCTTCTCTCTCTCACTCTATCCCTCTATCTATAACTCTTTCTCTCCCTCACTTTCTTTAGCTTTCTTTCTCTCTCTCAAGCACACACATGCTCTCTCGCCTCTTTTGTCTCTTCTTTATCTATCTCTGTATCTTTGTCAATCTCTCTATCTCTAAGCTCTCCCTCACACTCTCTATCAGTCTATCTCTCTTACTTCTCCCTTTATCAATCATTCTATCTTGACACTCTTTTTCTCTCACTCTCCCCACACTCTCTCTTCTCTCTTGTACAATTACGGGAAAAGAGGGAGGGATGGATGGAGAAGAAGGAGGACAAGGAGAGTGTGAGAGGAAAAAAAGGTAGATAGAAAAAGTGTTAAAAAAAGTGAGATAAAAGGAATGTTTGAGATAGAGGGAAGGAGATCAGCCACAAGAGTAGTGAGAGAGATTAATTGAGGTAGTAATAGAAGAAAAATTTGAGGGCTAAAGATATTGAGGAAGAAAGAGCGATTGTGGGAGAGAGAAGAGTGGGAGAGAGAGTGAGAAAAAAATTTAGTGAGATTTAAAGAGATATAAGGAAGATAGATAGTAAGGGAGAGATGCAAGATAGAGTAGAAAGAGAGTGATATCAATATTCTCTCTATCTCCCAATTTGTTGTTGTATTTTGCTCTCTCTCTCTCTTTTACTCTCTTTACCTCTGCCACCCTCTCTTTCTTAGCCTCTCTACCTATGTCCCACTCTATCTTTCTCCCTCTTTGCCCTCCCTTCCCCCTCCCTCACTCTTGAATCTTTCTCTCTCTCTCTTCCTTTCCCATTATCTCTCTTATTGTCTCTTTTTTTACTCTCTCACACTCTCTCTAATTCTCCTGATCACTTTCCATCTCTTTATCCAACTTTCAACCTGTCTCTCTCCCAATCTCTCCCTCAATGTAGAGATGCTCTCTTCTTCTTTCTCTCCCTTCCTTTTTTCTCTCACAATCTCTCTGTCTTTTGCTAGAGAGAGCAAGAGAAAAAGAGATAGAGAAGAAACATAGAGTGCTAGAGAGATATAGAGAGCTATAGATGTAAGAGACAAAAATTGAGAGAGATATTGAGAGAAATGGGGAGCAAGAGAGAGATATCAAGAGTAAGAGAGAGTCAGAAAGAGAGAAGGAGAGGAGTAAGAGGAAGGGAAAGAGAGAAGGAGAGAAGGAGTAAGAGGAAGAGAATGAGAGATGGAGGGATGAGAGTGTGAGATTGGTTGATCTTGTCATCTCTCTCTCACTCACTCTCTCCATATGTCTATCTCTCTCATGTGAGAGAGAGTTAGTGAGTGGAGAAATAGAGAGAGTGCATGAGAGAGATAGGAAGGAGGAAGACTTAGAGTGGGAAAGGGTGATGGAGTGATAGAAAGAAAGAATGAGAGATAGTGAGGCAGAGAGAGTGAAAAAAGAGAGATAGGCGAGAGAGAGAAAGAGAGAAAGGGGAGGGAGGAAGGGAGTGAGAATGAGGGAGAAAAAGAGAGTGGGAGAGAGGTAATAGAGAGAGGGAGAGAGGATAGTGAGAGAGATAAGAGTGAGAAAGAGGTAGAGAAGAGAGAGGAGAGAGAAAGTGGGTAATTTAGGGGGGAGAGAGAGGATGAAAGGGAGAGAGAGGAGAGAAGAGGGTAAAGCGGGAGAAAGAGAGTGAGGGGTGATGGATATGGAGGGATAGAGATAGGGAGAGACAGAAGGACAAAGAAAGAGAAAGAAAGAGAGATGAGAAATAAGAGAGGGAGAGAGATAGAGGGGGTGCACTTTTTCACAATTCTCTTGTGCTCCTTGCTCTCTCTCATTCTCTCTCACATTGCTATCTTTCACACTCCTTAGAAGAACATAGAAAAAATTAAAGTGTGAGAGAGAGAGATTAAGAAAAAAGAGAGAATGAGATCGAGGAAATGAGAGAGAGAGTAAGTGAAAAAATGACAGTGTGAGAGAGATATTTAGAGAGAGTAGAGGGAGGGAGATAGAGAGATATAGTTTGAGAGAAAGAGAGAGAAAATGATGATAAATAGAAAAGAGAGTGCGAGAAAGTAAGAGATAGGGAGAGAAAGAGATAGAAATATATTGATAGAGCGTGATGTGAGAGGAAGAAAAAGAGGAAGGGAGGAGAGAAGAGAGTGAGAAAAGGTGAAGGAAGAAAGAGAGAGAAAAAAAAGAGTGAGAGAGAATAATATGAGAGAGAAAAACAAAGTGCAAAAGAAGGGGATAGAGAGATTGGAAAGAAACTGTGAGGGAGAGAGAGAGAGTATGGGGGATGAAATGAAAGAGGGAAAGCTCTCACTCTCTCTCTTAGTCTCCATCTCTATGATTTTCTCTCTCACTTTCTCTTTTACCCTCTCCCGTAAGAGGAAGGGAAGGAGAGGGAGGGAGGGATTGAGGGTGGGAGAGGAATGAGGTAGAAAGATGGAGAGAGAGATAAAGTGAGGTGATAAAAGAGGAGTGTGTGACATAAGGAGACTAATAAATAATACGAGAGACAAGATGGACACCCTCTTTGTCTCTCTTTCTTTCACTCCCTTGTTAGAGAGAAGAAGAGAGGGAGAGAAAAAGGTGTTGATAGTATGAAAGAGAGCACGAATGAAGTCTATCTCTCTCTCTCTCTCTCTCAGAATGAAGAACATGAGTCAGAGAGGGAGGGAGAGTCAGGGTGAGTGGGAGCTAAAACATGTGAGATAGAGAAGAGAGAGAATGTGCAGAAAGGAAAAAAATGTGAGATATTGTGATAAATAAGAGGAGCTAAAACTCCCCCTTCCTCTCTTTTTCTTCCTCACTCTCACACTCCCTCTCTTCTCTCACACTCTTAATATCTCTCTATCATTGGAAATCAGAGAGAGATGATAATTTGCGATTGAAAAGATAGAGAAGAGAATAGAAGATGAAAGATTATAAAAGAGAGAAAGTGTGAGAGGGTAGAATGAGTTCTCATTCATTATGTATCTTTGTTCCTCCACTACATCTCTCTGCCCTTTTCTTCTCTTATTATGTATCTCTGTTCCTGCACTCCATCCCGCTCACTCTCTCTCTTTTGTTTCAATCTCTATCTCTCACTCTTATCTCTAACTCTTCATCTCTCCCCTATCTCCCTCCCTTCCACACTCCATCCTTCTCCCTCTATTCTCTCCCTCACTCTTTGTCTCACCCTCTCCTCTCACAATCTTCTTTATCCCATACACTCTTATTATCTCTCTAACCCTCTCTAGTTCTCTCTTACTCTCTCTCTTTCCATTTAAAGAGATGGAGAGAACGTGTGATAGATGAAGGCGAGAGTGAGCGAAGAGAGAGAAGTGAGGGATTTGTTGGAAGAGAGAATCATAGTAGAGAGGAGAGATGAGAGAGAGGGATGGAGGGAGGGAGCAGGAATGAGAGAGGAAGGGAGTAGGAGAGAGGTATGAGAGAGAGAGAAAGGGAGAGAATAATGAGAGAGATAAGAGAGAGAAAGAGAATAAGAGGAACAGAGAGTATGTGGGTAAATGAGGGGAGAGTGGACGAGAGGGAGAGAGGAGAGAAGAGGATAAAGTGGAAGAAAGAGAGTCAGAGACGCAAAATATGGAGGGACAAAGAGAGAGAGAAACATAGATGAGAAATGAGTGAGGGAAAAGATAATGGGAGAACTCCTTTTCTCTCTTCTCTTGTGCTCCCTCTCTCTCTCTTCCCTCCATATTGCTCTCTTTCACACTCTTTAGGAGTATATAGATAGAAATTAAGAGTAATTGGTAGAAAGTTTTAGATAAGAGGTAGAGTGAGATGGATTGAGTGGAGAGAGTAAGAGAGCAAAAAATGAGTGTGAGAAAGAGATATTGAGAGAGGATGGGAGGTAGAGTGAGATGGATTGGTATAAAGTTTTCTTCTCTAAAATTGCTCTCTCTCACATTACTCTCTTTCACATTCTACCTCTCCTTACCTCCCTCTCTTATTGTTTGTTTTCTCTCTCACTATTTTCATTCTCTCAATCCCTCTATCTCTCTTTCCTCTAACACCCTCCAAGTCGCTTGCTCTTCTCTCTCAAATTCTCTCTCCTCTATCTCTTTCTCTCTCGTTCTCTCTCCTCATATTCTCTCTTTTGTTTGCTCTTCTCTTCCCTTTTCTCTCTCTTTTCCATATCATAGAAAGAGAAGAGATGAGAGAAAGAAAGATCGAGATAGTAGTTTTTCTATAACTCTCTCCTTCTCTCCCTCTTTATTATTTCCTGTTTCACTCAAAATCTCTCTCCCCTTACATATTGAGAGAGATAGAGTGAGAAAGGAAGAGAGAGTGTGAGATATGGAGAAAGATAGAGAGGGATTGCAGATGACAGATAGAGATAAATAGGGCATGTGAAAAAGAGAGTGAGGGAAAGTGCAATAGTTAGAGTGGGAGAGAGTTAGAGTTGGAGAGAGATTGTGAGTGAGACTAATTTCTCTCACACTCTATCTCAATCCTTTTCTCAACATCTTTTACCTCCCCCTCCCTTCCCTTCTCTCTATCTCTCACCTCACTAACTCCCACTTTTTTCTCCTTCTTTCTCTCTCATACTCACTCCCTCACTCTCTTCTCTCTATCTCGCATCTCCTTTTGTTCCTCCATTTATCGCTCTCTCAAGGTCTCTCTTACTTCACTCACTCTTCTCTCCCTTTCTCGCACTCTCTTTCTTTCAAACTCCCTCTCTCTCCTTTCTCTCCTCTTGTCTCTCTCACTCTCTCTTCCACTCCCTCTCTCTTGTTTTCTCTTTCCATTCCCTTCCTCCCTTTTCTCTCTTTGTCGCTCCCTCTCCCCTTGTCTCCCTCTTGGTATCAACATCTCTCCTTATTTCTTCCATTCTTTTTCATTCTTTTCTCTCTTTCTCACTCACTCGCACACCTCCCCTCCTATCCCTCTCATTATCTCACACTCACTTTTTGACTATCTTCTCTCACTCTCTATATATTGCTCTTTTTCTTCATTGTCTCTAACCCCTCACCCTTCTTCCCCCCTCTCTCGTTCTCTCTACCTTATTATCTCTAACTCACACATTTTTCTTGTCATCTCTCTCAATCTTCTTTTTGTCTCTTTCTCACTCCTCTCTCTATAGCTCATCCCCTCTCTCTCACACACACACTCTTTCCACCTCCCTTCCTCCATTCCTCTTACCTTACCTCCTGCATCCCTCCCTTATTCTCTCTTTTTAACTTTCCCTCCTTCCTTCTATCTCTCTTGCTTTCTCACTTTATCTCACTCATCATCATTCTCTCCCTATCTCTCTCCAACTAAGAAAGAGAGAGAGGAAGAGAGACGAAAAGACAGAGGAAGAGAAAGAGAGAGAGGAAGAGAGAGTATGTGTGAGAAAGAGAGAAGAAAGAGCAATAGAGAATGACAGAGGGACAAGGAAGGATGGGAGAGAGAAACAACAGGAGAGAAAAGAAGGGAGAAAGAGAAAGAAAGAGTGTGTTTTTGTGTGAGAAAGAAAGAGAGAGAGGGCAAGGAAGAAAGCTATAGTGAGTGAGAGAGAGAAAAAGAGATAGAGTTCGAGAGAGTAAGAGAAAAAGATATCAAGAGATATAGAGCAAGAGATAAGGAAAGTGTGATATTTCTGTTCTCCCTCTATCTACCATTTTCTATTTTTATCTCACACGCACACTCTCTCTTATTCTAGCTCTCATAATTTTTCCTTCATACCTTCTCTCGCTTCTCTCCCTTCCTTTCATTTCTTAGTATCTCCTTTTTTCTCCTCTTCCTTGGATTCTATTCTCTTTTTTGTTTTCTATATTCTCTCCTCTTCTCTCACCTCCCTTCTCTCCTTGTTCATCAATCTCTCCCAATCTCTTTTTCTAACCATCATATGAAAGGTGGAAATAGTGAAAAAAAAAGATATAGAGATAAAAGAAAGGGAGAGAGTGATATCACCATTTTTTCGCTTTTCCTCTCTCTCTCTCACTTTCTACTACCCTCTCTCTTCACTACCTCCATCTTTTTCTCTCTCACTGTATCTCTGAATATCTATCTTTCTTCCCTTTCTATCATGTGGAGTACAAAAGAGAGAGAGAGAGATAGGGAGAGAATGAGAGAGAGAAGATGGAGGGAGAGAATGAGAGACTTTGTGTGAGTTAGGGAGACAAAGTGAGAAAAAAAAGTGAGGTAGATAGAAACTAAGGAGATAGTGATGAAGAGAGAGACTAAGATTTAGTGAGAGAAGTGGGAGATTAATAGAGAATGAGATTTGTGGAGGGAGAGAGAGGAGGGATGGAGAGAGAATGATACATCAAGAATGAGAGTAAGAGACTTAGAGAAAGTAAGAAAAATGAGATTGAGATATTGAAAGAGAGGGAGAGAGCTTGCAAGAGAGAGTAACATGGAGAGAGAGTGTGAGGAGCAAAGATGTGATGAGAGAGAGAGAGCAAGGATGTGATGGGAAGAGTGGGAGAGATAAAACTAGATAGATGGATGAAGATGAATAGAGAGAGAGAGAGAGAAAACTAAAGAGAGATTGAGGAAGAATTAGTGAAAGAGATAAAGAGAGGTAGACAGAAATGTGATATAAAGAGATGGGAAAAGGAGGGAAATGACTAAAGCTATAGCTCTCCATATATATTTCTTTCTCTTACTCTCATTTTTTACAACTCTCCCTCTTCTCTCGCTCTCACACTCTCTCTCCCTCTCTCATATTATGTCTCTCTCTACCTCCCTCTTTCTTGCTAAAGAGAGACAATAAGAGATTATTATAAAGAATTATATAGGAGAAAGATAGAGAGGGAGAGGTAGAGAGTGATGGAAGAGAGAGAGGGAGTGGTAGAGAATGATGGAAGAGAGAGAGTGCAATTGATGGAGGGACATAAACAGAGGGAGAGAATGGGGGAGATAGAAGACTGAAGAGAGAGAGAGATAAAGAATAGAGAGGAAGGAGAGAGATGAGAGTGATGAAGGGGAGAGTGAGATCATGAGAAATATAGCAAGAGAGAGAAAGAGAGGGAATGACCAAGGTAAACGAGAGAGAGTGAGCGAGTGTGATATAGCTCACTCTCTCTCTCACTCTCCTTCACTCCCTTGCTTCTCTTTTTCTCCCTATTCCTTAGTTTTCACGCTTTATCTCATTATCTATCTCCCTCTTTTCCTCTCTTACTTTTTCTCACTCCCTCTCACACTCATCCTCCCTCTCTTTTTCTCTCTATCTCTCGCTCTTTTATCTCACAATTTCTCACTTTCTCTCTCTCCCACTCGCTTTCTCACTATCTCTCAGTCCCTATCTTTCTTTATCTCTCCCCCCTCACTCACTATTTCAATTCCTCTTGCTCTTTTCCCTTTCATTCTCTCTCTCAATTTCTCTCCCTTATGCTCTCTCTCATTTTTTATTTCTCATTCGTTCTTTTTCTCTCACCGTCTCTCTCCCCTCACTTTCTCTCCCTTTCTCTTTTATCTTTCTCCTTCACTTCTCTCTCCCTCTTTTGTCTCTCTCTCCTCCAATCTCTCTTTAACTCTCAGACTCTTTAAAAGGGTGAAAGAGTGGAAGGGACACGACTTCTCTCTCTCCCTCCCTCTCTTGCTCAGTCTCACCCTCTATTTCTCATGATATCTCTCTATTACTCTCTTTACCTCAATCTATCCCTCCCTCTCTTACTCTCTCTGACCTCGCTCTCCACCTCTCTCTTGATCTTTATTCTCATTCTCTCTTATATCTCTCTTACTTCCTCTCTCTATCTCTCTCTCTTTTTCCCTTTGTCTCTCTCCAAATCTCTCTCTTTCTTTTGCTTGTCCACACCTCATCACTGTCGCTATCTCAACATGTCTCATTCTCAGTCACATTCTACATCTTCCTGCCTTCCTTGCATTTTGAAACTTTGCGCTCTTCCTCCTATCTTCTCTCCCTATCCTCATTCTCTTAATCCTTATTTTTCTCTTTCTCTCTCTAATACCCATGCAGTAATTTTTCCTTTTTTCTCACATTTTCAATCACTCCCATCTCTCACTCACTCTTTCTCTCAACTTCACATGATCTCTCTTTCTATTGTTTTTTCTCGCTGCTCTTTTCTCTCTTTTCATATCATAGAAAGAGAAGAGATGAGAGAAAAAATGAACGAGAGAGTAGTTTCTTTGTAACTCTCCCACTTTATTTAATCTCACTATCTCTCTCACTCTCTTCCTCTTGAGAGAAATAGAATGAGAAAGGAAGAGAAAATGTGAGATATGGAGAAAGATAGAGAGGGAGTGGAGATAAGAGATAAAGAAGAAAAAGAAATAGAAAGCAAGTGCAAAACATAGCTGGTTGAAAGAGAGAAAGGGGGAGAGTGCAAGAGTTGAGGTTGGAGAGAGAGAGAGATAAAAAGCTAGAGAGCAAGAGCAAGAGAGAGGGAGTGATTTTGAATGGAAGAGGACATAAGTTGCTAAGAGAGTGAGGGATAAATAGTTATTAAAAGAGGGAGAGTCGAGAGAGACAGTAAGTGGAGAGCATAGAAGAAAAGAGAGATATCACCCTCTTCATCCTCTATCATCTCTCTCTCGCCCTTCTCTCTCTCAGTGTCCCTCCATCCATCCTGTCCCCTCCTTACCTTGCTCTCTCTTTGAGTGAGACATATATAACAAAGAGAGTGTGTGAGAGAAATATAATGAGTAAGAATGAATCGAAGAAAGTGATTGGTAAATGGATAGAGAAAGAGAGCTCTCTCTCTCTCTCTCTTTCACATCCACTCATTTCTCTCTCTTCTTCAAGTCTCTTTACCCTCTCCCAGTTGTCTACCTCTTAATTTCTCTAACCACTCTTCTCTTACATTAACTTTCTCCCACACTTACTCTCTCACAGTCTTGCTCTCTGCCTCACACTCACTCTCACATACACACACACACACACACACACACACACACACACACACACACTTTTACTTTCTCTCTCACTCTCCCTCCTTCCCTCTCTACTTTCTCTCTCCTCTCTTTCCGTCCCTCATTCCCTTTCCCACCCTCACTCTCTTTCACGTTTTCTTTATCTTCACTTTGTCTCCCTCTTAGCCTCTCTCCACTTTTAACTCTCTCCCACTCTTAATCTCTCTAGTACTCTCTCTCTCTCTTCCAATCTCTCACTCTCCCTTCTCTTCCTCTCTACCTCTTTTTCTCTCTCTTTCTTTAGGTCCCTCCCTCTCTCCTTCAATTCCTCGCTCGTGCCCTTCAAAGGGAAGGAGTGGGAGAGTAAGTGAGAGAGACAATGAAAGTGTGCGCGTAAGAGAGAAACATGGAGATATCTCACTTGTTTTCTCTCTCATGCTCTATTTCCTATAATATATTGTTATTTATGTTTCACTATCTCTCCTATCTCCTTTTTTCTGACACAAACTCTCTCAAACTATCAACATGTAACTCTCTCCACTCTTATGTTATGAGATAGAGAGAATTACATGTATCAAGGGTGAGAGAAGCAAGGGAGAGTGAGAGACAAGGAGGGGGGGTACGATAGAAATTAGGAGAGAGAAATAAGTTAAGTAATAAGAAAATAAATGATGGAGAGAGAATAGTGAAAGAGAGAGTGAGAGAGAGAGAGGTTGATCAATATAGTGAAGAGAGGGAAAATAGATAGAGAAATAGAGAGAGAGTCAATGACGGAGAGAGAATGGATAGAGAGAGGATGAATAAAAGATCAAGATAGGTAGATAGGTTGATTATTTGAGAGAGAGATAAAGAGAGAATCAAGATAGAGAGTGACCTTTTGTACCTTCTTTATGTCCCCATGCCCCTAGAGTGTGACAACATGGAGTTGTACAAAAGAGATCCTATCAACCTTTTACGACTTAGGATAATAAGCTCATGGGCTTGGTCTTACTTCACAATTGAGAAAAGGAAAAACACTTCCATATCCAAGCTTTGCTCAGATGTAGCTTGCATCTTTGTAGGTGTCAGGCAATGTTGAATGAAAATACCCAACAAACATAAGCATTAGCTCTCCCTGAAAAGGAGGTGATTCAGCCTCACCTTCTACTATGTCTACCTTATTACAAACTTTACTCCCTTCACGAGCCCTACCTTTGGCATCTGTCTCCTTGCAGTTAAGGTAATGACTTATGTCATTGTCAGCTCCCATAGTGTGATGGGCTGTGTATACAAGGCCCAAGAATAAATTCACTGCCAAATGACTACTGGTGATTACTAGAAATTTTCCTTCATGCAGGTGAGTAGCTTACAATCCAAACTGAGGATATATTTTAGAGTTAGCTCACCCTTACAAGATCACAAACCTATGTTCCGACTATTGTAGCATGTGTTGCCCATGGCATAAGGGGACTGATGACGTGACATCGTCCTTACCTTGCTTTGGCTTATTGACCTTCTTTCGGCTTATCATTGATAATCTTTTCAGTGTTCCTAACTTAATGGTGGCAACTAAACATGAGGGTTGTTCTCATTGTAGGACTTAACCCAGCACCTTATGGCACAAGTTGACAACACCCATACACCATCTAAGTCTGCATTCCCAAAGGCACCCCTCTCTTTCTCTTTCTTTCTTGAATTAAATTAAACCACATGCCTAGCTGCTTGTGCGTCTGCCCAAAGATTCCTATGAGTTTGATTCTCGTGAACTTATTCTCCAGAAGGGATACTTAACCAATTAGATATAGCACTGCGTAGATTGATATGCACAATGCCTAGTATCAGACCTTTTATGGCTAGGACTACTAGGGTATCTAATCCCATTTGCTCTCCTTGCTTTCCTCTCTCAGTAACAGTGTCATCCCAACAGAGTGCTTTCCCTGCTACACCAAAAATTTCCTCTGCCCCTACCGTAGTCCAGCTTAGTAGTTTTCACCACTTTTTCAAGGTTGAGCTTTGGGATTTGATGGTGGACATGAAAAGCCACATACAAAAGGTTTATGCCCAATTATTTTGGATAAGGCTTGCATATTTTGTCTTACTCTCTAACCCTCTCTACCTCCTCCTTCCTCTCTCCATCTACCTTGCTCTCTCTACCTCCCTTTCACACACACTCTCCACCTTTATCCAACTCTTTCTTTTACCAACTTTCCCCTTCCCCTCCTCCATCTCTCCTCCAACTTATTTATGTTTTTCTTTATTCTGCTTCCCCTTAACCTTATCTTTTCTCTCGTTAATCTCTCCCACATTATTTCTAACTCTCTCCATCAATTTATTGATTTGTCTCCTCTCTCGATCTCTCTCTAATTTGATGCTCTCTCCTTCCTTCTCTCCGACCCTCTTTTTCCTCCCTTTCTCCTTTTATCTCACTAGAGAAAGAAAAAACAAAAAAAGGATAGAGAGCTAGAGAGAGGTAGAGAGCTATAGAGAAATGAAAATAGAAATTGTGGGAAAAAGATGGGGAGGGAGAGAGAGATCCAAAGAGAGAAAGTGTGAGAATGAGAAAGCAAGAGAGAGGGAGTGGGAACAAGTGAGGGAGAGGTTGGAAGACGGATAAATTGATCCCCCATCTCCCTCTCATTCACTCTCTATATCAAATTAACTCTCTCATGCTATAGAGTCAGATAGAATAAAAAAGAGAGTGAGAGAGAACACTCTTTATCAGTTTATCTATAAATCTCTCTCTCTCTTTCTCTCTCTCTAACTTTAACTTTCTCTCTCTCTAAGTCTTACACTTTCTCTCTCTTCAAAATCTGACCGTCTGCTCACTTTTGGTATATCACTCATTTCTCGATTGCTCATTATCTATCTCTCACATCTCTCCTTCATACCTATCACTCACCCTCTTCATTCACTCTATCACTCTTGCTTTCTCGCTCTCTCACCTCTCAGTATTGCACTCTTTATCCCATTATTCTGTCTCCCTTATTTTGCTCTGCTCGATTTTTGTTACTATCTCTCTCTATCATTATCACTCTCCCTCTCTAGCCCTCTCTTCTCTAACTCTCTCCCGCCTCTTTCTACTGCTTTCTTCCCTCTCCCACTCACTCTCACTCACTCTATATTTCTATCTCTAGCTCTCTCTCTCTGTCACTACCCCTTCTAGTCTTTCTGTCCTTTTAGCTCTATTCCATTAAGTGAGAGAGATGTGTGAAAGTATAATGAGAGAGAGAAAGATATTAAAAGAGCTCTCCCTTGCTACCTGTCTCACGTTCTCTCTCTTGTAATCACTTATTTCTCCTCTTCTCCACCTCTTTGTCACACAGTCTCTCCCAAACTATCAACATTTCTCTCCTCTCCATCTCTTCTAATAAGAGAGAGATAATGAGATATTAGAAGTGAGAGAAGCAAGGGAGTGAGGATAGGTAGAGAGACAGAGATAGCGAGAGAGAAAGAGTGAGATCAAGTGTGAGAGAGAAATATAAGAGATAAGAGAAAGAAAGATCAAGCGAGAAAATAGTGAGAGAGAGATTGATTGTGGAAGCAAGAAAGTGAAAGTGCGAGGAAGAAACAAACATATTGAGAGAGAAAGAGTGAGTCAGGGCATATAAAGAGAGAAAAAGTAAGTCGGGGAGAGTTATGAGTGAGAAAGAGCAAGAGATAAAGAGTTAAAGTGAAGGGAAATAGAGATAGAGAAGAGAAGATAGATCTCACCCTCTTCTTCACCTATCTTCTCTCAGTCCCCCTTCTCTCTCTCATTGCCCATCAAACCATCCCTGCCCCTCTCTCTCTCATTGTCCCTCAAACCATTCCTGCCGCTCTCTCTGATTGTCCCTCAAACCATCCCTGCCCCTATCTCTCTCATTGTCCCTCAAACCATCCCTTTCTTCTCTCACTCCACCTTCTCTCTTTCTCTTTGAGTGAGACAAAGACAATAAGAGAGGGAGTGCGAGAGAAAGATAATGAGTGAGAATGAGCGAGTGAGACAGGAGGGAGAGTGACAATGAATGGGAGAGAGTAAGTGAATAATTGAAGGAGAGGGAGAGCTCCTTCTTTCTCTTTTTCTCTCACATGCACAAACTTCTCTCCCTCTTTCAATGCTCTTTATCCTCTCCCATCTCTCTCTCTCTCATGTCTCACTTTAACTCTCTCCCACAATAATTCTCTCACACCTTAGTTCGTTGCCTCACACTCACTCTCACTTACACACACTCTATCTCTTTCTTTCTCCCTCACCCTCCCTCCTTCCCTTCCTCTCTTCCCTCTCTCACCCCCTCTCTGCCTCCCTATCTTCCCTCTTTCACCCCCTCTTTGACGATGAGATAGACATTAAGAGAGAGTGTTTGAGAGAGAAACATAAAGAGCTCTCACTCTTTATCTCTCATGCTCTCTTTCTCCTAATTTCTCCTTATCTTCAGTTCTCTATCTTTCTTCTCTCTTTTCTACTCTCTCTCCACTATTCCATTAGAAGATAGAGATCAATAGTGTATGAAGGGTGAGAGAAGCATGAGATTGAGAGATAGAAGGAGGGAGAGAGGGATGGATAATAAGAGAGATAAAGATGAAAGATAACACATGAATGATAGAGAGAGAGAGAGAGAGAGACGACGAAAGAGACATTATGGAGGAGAGAGATTGAGATGTTGAGTGAAGAGAGGGAATGATAGATAGAGAGATGGAGAGAGAGAGTTGGTGGGAAATAAAGAGTGGATAGAAGGAGGGTGAGTGAGAAATCATGATAATAAGATAGGTTGATAATTCGAGAGAGAGAGAGATGAAGAGAAAATCAAGATAGTGAGTGATATCTCCATTCTCTCTCTACCCCTCTCTACCTCGCCCTCTCTCCCACTACCTTTCTCTCTCCCACTCTTTCTCACACATTCTCTCTACCTCTATCATTTCCTTCCCCCTCCCTCCCCCTCCCTCTATCCCTCACTCTATCCTTCAACTCTTTTATGTCTCTCTTTGTCCTCTTGCTCCCCATAAATCTCTTCTTCTCTCTTTCTTCTCTCCCAGACTCTCTCTAACTCTCTCACTCCATTTCCTCTCTCCATTGATTTATTAACCTATCTCATCTCTCTATCTCTTTCTTTTTAGATGTTCTCTCCAGATTTCTCTTCTTCGTTACGCCTTTTTTCTACGTATCTCCCTCCCAATCTCCCTAACTCTCTCATCACTCACTCTTTTCTTACTCTCTTGCCCTCCATCTCTCAAAGTCTCACTATCCTTTGCTCCCTCTATCTTTCTTTGCCCCTCTCCTGCTCCATCGCTAGATATGAAAGAAGAGAGAAGAAAATAAGGCTCCCTCTCTTACTCCCTTCTCTTAGTTTCTTTCCGTCTTTCAACCTCCCTCTCTCCTTTAACTCTCTCAAACTATAATTCAAGTGGAAGAGAGATAGAAATAAAATGAGTGCTCTTTCTCCACTCTTTGTCCTCTCCCACCCTCTCTCTAACTCTCTCTCACACACACACACACTCTCTCTCTTATACATCTCTCTCTCACGCTCTAATACCATCATCCTCTCTTTCTAACTCACTCTCTATATTAGTTTATATCAGTCATGTGAGAGTCTGAGAAAATAGAAACTGAGAGAGGGAGTAATAAAGCTAGTAGTTATGTAGAGTTTGAAAAAGAGAGAGAAAGGAGGATATATATAGAAAGTGAGAGAGATGTAGAGCTGTAGAGAGATAAGATAAGGAGAGAGAATAATATGAAACATGGTAGAGAGAGTGAATAAAGGAGAGAGGGAGAGAACGAGAGGAGAGAGATATCTCAAAAGTGAGGGAGATGAAGTAAGCAAATGGAAAGAATGAGAGTAAAATGATATAATGATAGAGCAGATATAGATGGAGGGATAAAAATACTGAGAGGGAGGGAGGGTCCACTTAGGTAGAAAGAGTGAGAGAGAGTGAGCAAGAGATATTAGGAGGGAGAGGCAGAGGGAGAGAGAAGAGGGATAGGGGATAGAAGGAAAGAAAGATATCAATAGTGAGAGAGAGATAGAATAAGAGAGAGAAAGAAAGAAAGGGATGGCGAGAAAAGAGAAAGATAAAGAGGGAGAGCTAAAGTGCGGGCTAGAATGAGATAGAGAAAGAAAGAGTGAGGTAGAGAGGAAAAATGTGAGAGGGAGGGAGGGAGCAAGTGTGAGAGAGAAATTAAATAGAGTTAAAGAGAGAGAGAAAACGAGAGAAGTGAGAGAGGGAGAGAGAAAATGGGGCATGAGAGAGAATGAGAATGAGAGAGAAATAGTAGTGAGGGAGGGATAAAGATGGAAAATGTGGGATGGAGTGGAAGGGAGAAAGAAGCTTCTTTTTTTCTTCTCTCTCCCACTCTCTCGTTCTCCCTCTCTTCCTTCTCGGTAGAGAGCATCTTTGCTCACTTTGATTCCCTAATTCACCCAATTTCTATCATGCTCCTGCCATCCCTCCCTCTCTATTCTCTATCTTTTAATCATGCTTTCTCTCATTGTCTTTCACTTTCTTTCACTATACCTCCCAATATATCTCCTTCTTGGTTCTCCCGCTCTTACTTTCTCTCACTCTCCGTCACTTTCCCTCGCCGTATCTCTCTCGCTTCTCATTCTCCCTCTCCCTTTAGCTCTTTGCTCTCTCACTATCTCTTTCTTTTTTTCTCTTACTCTCACTCCTTCCCTCTCATTGTCTCCATTATTATTCTTCTTTATCTCACTCTCTCTCTCTCTTCTCTCTCTCTCTTCTTATCTTTTGCCTTCACAATCACTTTGTCTTTGACTCTTTTTATAGCTCACTCCCTCTCTCACTCACTCTCTCCCCCTCATGTTCTCCCTCACTTTTTTTTCTCACTGCCTCCCTCCCTTCGTCTAGTGTCCCTCACTTTAGCAATCTTATTGTTCTCTCTCAATCTCTCTCTCTTATTTGTCTCTTTCTCTCACCCCCTATAACTTCTAACTATTTTTATTCCACCTTACCCTCTTATATACTCTCCCTCCCTCCCATACTATCTCTCCGCTCTTTTATCCACTTCTCTCCTCTCTCTATTCTCTTTCTCTCTTTTCTCTATCTCATTCTCCCTCTTATCTCTCTCTTTATTCTCTCTCCCTCTCTCCCTTTCTCCCTCATTCCTACTTCCTATCTCCCTCATTGCCACCCCCTCCCTCCCTCCCTCTTTCTCTTCTCTCGGTGTCGTCCATTTGAGAAGTGAGAAACTTTCTCTCTGCCCTTATAGCTCGGTATAGGCCATGAAGCACCGAGATATTCCTACTTTGGGTAACCATTTTCTTTGACACACCCTTTCATAAAGTTAGTAAGTATTGACAAGGCTCACACTAAGCAAGAATACTCATGGATAGATGTAATTAGTCTAAGGGATACGTTCCTTTGGGAGTTACTCTTGACTTAGAACAAAATGTTCTTTTCATTCTTTAGCTATGGGTATCCTACATAGGGATTCTCTTCAAGGTTGATGTGTTTAAGGATATTTTGATCCGGACTTGCTCTGGATACATATTCTTGACATATTGCACAAAGTTTACCCGATATAAGTTCTTCATATTTTCTTTTAGCATATTTTTGTCTATTATTGTTATATACCCTTCTTTCTCAATTTATCTCATCTTTGTATCATTTCTATGACCTAACAGATAGACTTATTTTGAAAAGGGAATCATACAATGACATATATAGATAAGTCAAAAACTCGGAGTTCCATTAAAAAGAACCAATAAAAAGAGATAGAGACAGGGAGGGAGAGGAAGTGGGCGAGAGAGGTGTCAAAGAGAGAAAAGTGGAAGATTGAGTGAAGAGAAACTAAGAGTGAGAGAGTGTGAGAGATAGAGACGAGGGGGTGTAGTGAGAGATAGGGTGAAAAAGTAGGGTGAGAGAAGATGTGAGTGAGGAGAGTGAGATAAAAAGAAAAAGAGAGAGATAGAGAGAGGAAAGGAGAGAGAGTGGAGGTGAGGGAATAAAGAGGCTGAGTGAGAAAAGAAGCTAAAGAGACTGCGAGATGGAGAAGGGTTGAAGGAGTGAGAGAATGAGCTAGCTAGGAAGAGAGAGAATGAGTGAGAGTGTGCGAAAGCAAGGTTCTCTTACTCTCTCTATTTATATCTCTTTCTATCTTTCAAACTACCAGTCTCTCACTCTTGGTCACCTAGAGAGAAAAAGCAAGAAAGAGTTATAGGGAGTATGAGAGTTAGAGAGAGTGGGGAGAATGAGGGAGAACGATATAGAGAGTAAGGAAGCCTTAGAGAAGAGAAATAAACAATGAGAGAGACATGGAAGGAGTGATATCTCCATTCTCCTCACTTTACCTCCCTCTTTCTCTCCCTCTATATCTCTCTCTTCTTTCAATTTAAGCTACTACTATCTCTTTCACATCTTCAACTCTCTCACCCTCATTCTCTCTCTCTCTCTCTCTCTCTTCTCTCAAGCTCCCTCCCACACTCACTCTCCCTTTCACTCTCTCCTTCTCTCTCATAATATCTTCCTTTATCTCTCTTTAGCTCTCACTCATACCATCTATCCTTATTATACAATCAATCTAAGCCTATCTCTCTCTCACTTTATCATTTTCGTTAACTTTCACACACACTCACTCTTTATCTCTCTAGCTCTCTCTTCCTCTTTATCAATATTGCTCTCGCTCTCTCTTTTCCTCTTTCCCTTCTTCTCTCCTATCTTTCTCTCTCTTTCTCTCAATGAATCTCTCTCATCTCTCGCTTTTCCCTTCTCTCTCACAATATCTTACTCTATCTTCTCTCTGTGTTTCCATGCTCTCTCTTACAATCTATCTTTCTGTCTCACGCTCCCTCTCTTTGTATTCTCCATACCAACTTGTAGGTAGTTTAATATCTTTGTCCTTCTCTCCACGTTCCACTCTCTATCTCTCTCTCCTCCCACTCTCTCCCATCTAACTCTCTCATGTTCTTTGTCTCTTTTATTATCTCTCACTCTCCTTCCCTCCATCTCTTTCATGTGAAGTGAGAGATAGAGGGAGAGCAACTAGGAAGCGAGAGTGTGAAGGAGTGATTGAGAGAGAAGAAGAGTGAGCAAGTGAAAGAAGGAGAGAGAAGTAGAGATAGTGAGTGGACAAGAGAGGGAGTGAGAGACAAGAGAGAGAGCAAGGCTATTGAGGGATGGATGGAGAGAGGAGACGAGTGAGACATGTAATAGAGAGAAGGAATGTGTGATAAAGAGAGTAAGATAAAGAAGGAGAGAGGGAGGTATAGAGAGATAATATAAAGAATGAGAGAGAGAGAGGAAAGGAAGGAGAGGACATTGGGGTAAGAGAGGGTAAGAGCTTCCTTTCTCTCATTCACTTCTCACAAAAGAGATCATAAGTGTAGAGAGGAAGAGACATAGAGAGGAGAGATAGAATGTGAGAGAGATTGAGCATCAGGGTGACATAGTGAAAGAGAGAGGGAAGAAATAAAAAACGACTGAAATTGAAAGGAGTGAAAAAGAAAAAGATAAAGAGAGTGAGATAGGTTGTGGTAAAGAAAGAACAATGTGAGAGAACAAAAAGATGAGTAAGATATTTTGAATGAGAGGATCAACCTGTCTCTCTTCTCCATCTTTGTTATCACTCCACCACCTCTCCCTCCCAATAAGAGAAGAACAAGAGCGAGATAGATTAGAAGAGCGAGAGAGAGAAAAGAAGAGAGAGAGAGAGGAGATATGCTCTCTCTCTCTCTCTCTCTCTTATCATCAACCTCTCTCTCTCCCTCACTGTTCTAACTCTATTTATCTACCTCTCTGCCTCCCACGTGTGCTCTCTTCTCTTTTATTACCTCTCTATCTTTTTTTTCTCTTCTATCTATCTCCATACTTTCTTCTAAGAAAGAGAGAGAGAAGGAGCATGAGAGACCCTTATAGAAGAGAGAAAGAGAGAGAAAGTTATACAGCTGAAGAGAGAGAATAAAAGAAACAGATATGAAGTGCTAGTGAGTGAGAGAGAGAGAGAGGAGGGATAAAGAGAGTAAGGAGGGAGAGAGAAAGAGCGATAAAAAAAGGGAGAGAGAGCGTGTGTGTGACTGAAAAACGAAAGAAGGAAGGTACAAGAGATATATTGATGAGCGGGTGAAGGAGAGGAGAGAAAAGGAGATAGAGGGTGAAAAGGAGTAGGATGTAGATAGATGTGTTGGGGATAGAAGAGAGTGAAAAGGACGTGGAGTGAGGGAGGGAGGGAAAGAAAAAAATTAAGAGAGAGAGAGGAAGAGGGAGAGTGAAGTGACAAAAATAGAGGGAGGGAGGGAGATGGATAGAGTTAAAGAGATTGGGAAGAGAAAGAGTGAGTGATAGAGGGAAGAGAAAGTTAGCATAGAAAGACAGAGCAAATGAATAAAAATAGAGGACAAAGGAGAAAAATGTAAAGAAGAGATGGATCGAGTGAGAGATCAAGAGAGAAGAGAGAAAAGAAAGTTATAATGGAGAGAAAACGAGAGGGAGATGATGATATACATATAGTGAAAGAGAGGGAAAGAGGGAGTGATAAAAGAAAAGAGGGAGAGGAGGGAAGGAGTGAAGAATGTAGGAAGGGAGGCCATAAGAAATAGTAGGAGAAAGAGTGAGAAATATGAAGAGATAAAGTGAGGGAGGTAGAGATAGAAAGAAAAAGAAAAAAGAGATAAGGGACAGTGGGAGAGATTTAATGAGAGATGAGAAAGAGGAATTGAGAGTAAGAAGATGAAGAAGGGGTGAGAGTGACAGAAGGTGAGGTTGAGAGAGAGAGAGAGGGAACAAGAGTGAGAGAGGAGGGTAGGAAAAGAGAGAGTGGGAGGAAAGGATGGAGGGAGCAAGATAGAGAGTAAGAGAAAGATGGACCAAGAAAATGAGTGTGAGAGAAAAGAGAGAAAGAAGCATTAAAGAGGAGGGATAGATAGAGAAAAAGAAGCAGAGATAATGAGTAAGAGAGAGGGAAAGAGAGAGTGAGAGAAAGGGTGGTGATGATAAGAGGATTTGAGATAGAGAGAGGGAGGGAGGGAGGGAGAAAGGGAGTGGAGAGAGTAAGTGGGAGAGTGGTTGAGAGAGATAGGGATGAAAGAGAGAGGGAGAGAGAGAGCGTGTGGAAGAGGTAAGTGAGAGAGTGAGAGGTAGGGTTGAGAGAGATAGGGATGAAAGTGAGGGAGAGAGCATGTGGAAGAGAGTAAGTGAGGGTGTGAGAGGTAGGGATGAGAGAGAGAGAAAGAAGTGAGAGAAAAAAAGAGAGGGAGGGAGAGGGAAGAGATAAAGTAGGAGAGAGAAGATAAAAAAAAGTAGAGAATTCAGGATAGAAATTGAGAGCAAGGGAAGAGAGAGCAGTGAGATAGAAGGAAAGGGAGAGAGAGAAAGAGGAAAGATAGAAAGAGAGAGTGGAGTGAGAGCGAAAGAGTAAGGGGGGAGCATGAGAGAAGAGAATGGTCATTCCCTCTATCTTTCCACAGCCTTTCTCTCTATCTCTATTTCTTGATATATTTCTCATTATCTCACCCTGCCTTTCATCACTCTTTAACTCTCTCCTACCTATTCTCTAACCATATTTTCTCTCTTTATCTCAATCTTCTATCTCACTTCCTCTCTCCCTCACGACCTCTTTTATTCCTATATTTATCTCTCTCTCTCAATCACACATTTGCTTATACTATCAACCTCTCTCTCACTCTCTTTCTTCCATAAATCTTCAACTCTCCCTCTCTTTCGCTTCCTTCTTTAGCAATTTTTATTCTAATCTCTCTCACTCACTCTCTAGAAAGACGAGGGAGGTAGAGAGGATAAGATAAGAGAGAGGAGGGAGAGTGAAAGAGAGTGAGAGTGAGAGAAGAGAGAGGGTTATAGAGAATAAGAGTAAGTGAAAGAGAAATAGATAAAGTGCTAGCTAGAGATCTCTCTCTCACATACATCACCCTCCAACTCTCCATCACCCACACACACTCTCTCTCACTCTCACTCTTTTTAACTTTATTTCTAGCTCTCTCTCTCTCCCTTCCTCTCACTTCCCTCTCTTTTCTTTATTCCCTCTTTTGCTCTCTCCATTCCCATCTTTCTCTCACGCACTCTCTTCGTTTCTCATGCTCCCCCTTCTCACTCTTCTCTCTCTCTCCCTCTCTTCCCTCCCTCTCTCTCTCCTTAACCTCTCTATCTTTATTTTTATCTATCTCTCTCTCTCATTCCCTACCATTATCCATCTTCTTTCACTCTCTCACACTTGGTGTATCCCTCCCTGCCACATACATTCTACCACTCTCTTCCTCCCAATTTATTTCTCTCTCCACAACATTTTGTTTCTTTCTCCCTCACTATCACTCTCCCTCTATATTTCACTCTATCTCTTGCTCTATCTCACTCTCTCTCCCTATCACTCTCTCTCCTTCTAAAAGCTCTCTTGCACTCTCCACCATAATGAGATAGGGGGCTCTCCATTCTGGCCTATTTTTTGTGCCTACATATCTCCCTCACTATATCTCTCTATTCTCATTCTCTGTTTATCTCTCTCCCCCTCCCATTCTGGATATATTGCTCCCTCCCCCACTTTCTCTCACTCTCACCCTCTTTTACTCTCTCAACCTCATTATTTCTCATTATTTCTCTTTTTTCATCTCTCTAGAGCTTTATATCTCTCTCTATCTTCCTTTCTCTCTCCAAATCTCCAACCCTCCTATCTCTCTCTCACTCATTCTCACTATTCTCCTCTCAATAACTTTTTGTCACGTGAGCGAGATAGATAGATTGAGAGAGTGAGTGAGAAAGAGATGGGGGGATCAACTGATCTCTCTCTCCTCCCATCCCTCCCACTTTTACACCCACTACCTTTCTCTTACTCCCTCGATCCAGTTCTCTCATTCTCACTTTCTCTTACTCTTGGTATCGTGCTTTCTCTCTCCAGATCTATCTCTCACTCTACTATTCTCTCACAGTTTTCTCTCTCTAGCTCTCTCTAGCATTCTCCATTTCTCATCTCCCTCCCTTTTCTTACTCTTTGGTTTAAAACAAGATTGGAAGAGAAAAAAAGGGAGAGAAAAATAAAAAGAGAAGATTTCTATATAGAGAGATTGAGACAGACATGTTGATAGATGGATGGAAAGGGAGAGCTATTCAAAGAATTAGAGAGAGGGTGGGAGAGGACAAAAAGAGATAACAAGAGAGATAGAGGGAACGGAAGAGAGAGAGAGAAAGATAGAGAAGAGGGAGGGAGGGAAGAAGGGATGGGAAAGGGGGAGAAAGAGAGAGACGAACAAAGTTAGAGAGAGTGAGAAAGAGAGTGGAACATTGCTAGAGAGAGTGAAAAAGAGAGAGAGAGCGAAACATAGAGGAAGAGAGAGGGAAATAGAGAGAATATTGATATCACTCTCTTTCCTCATCTATCTTGCTTATCTCTCTATCGCACATACTCTCTCAAACAATCAACCTATTTCTCCCTCTATCTATTCTCTCTCTCCCTCACTATCTATCTCTCTATCTCTTTTTCCCCCTCACATAACTCTTTATCTCTTGCTCTATTTTTCTCTTCTTGCTCCCTCACCCGCTCTTTCTCTCTCAATATCTCTTCTTTAGCACTTTCTCTCTCATAATCCCTCAATTAATCTCTCTCACTATTCTCTCACTTGATCTTCCTTTCTCTTTATCCCTAAGCTATCAACTAGTCTCTCCCTTCCTTAAGCTATAAAGAGAAGAGAGAAAGAGAAAGAATGAGAGATGGTGAGGTAGAGAGAGTGAAAGAAAGTGAGAGTGAGAGAAAGAGGGCGAGGGAGAGATATATCAAAAATAAGAGAAGGGGAGAGTGAAAGAGAATGAGAATATAAAGATATTGTGATAGAGTGTAGTAGAGATGGAAGACAAAAAGAGGCAGGGATGGAGGGTCTCTCTTTTAAGTAGAGAGAGAAAGAGAGAGCCAAGAGGGAAATAAAATTATGGGGAGAGAGAGGAAGAGGGAGAGATAATAGAGAATCAAGGGTGAGAGAAAGTGAGATAAGCAAGAGAAAGAAAGAATGGGGGAATGATAGAAAAATAGAGAGAGAGGGAGAGGAAGAGTGATAGTGAGGTAGAAAAATAGAGAAAGAGAGGAAGAATGTAAGTGGGAGGGAGGGATGCAACAACAGTGAGAGAATGAGAGAGGAGAGATAACGATAGAGAATGAGACTGAAAGAGAATGAGAGAGAGAGAGAGAGAAAGATATAAAGTTAGTGATATGGAGGTTAGGGAGAGAGAGGGAGAGAGGAGAGGGAGGGATAGAGGTGTGAGGTAACTCTCTCTTTCACTCTATCTATATCTCTTTCTCTTACTCTCATTCCCAATAAATCTCTCTCTTCTCTCACTCTCACAATCTTTCCCTCTCCCTCCTCTCTCGTATCTTATCTTCTCTTCCTCCCTTGTTGTTCAAGAGAGAGACTCAGAGGTATTAGAATAAAGAATGAAAGAGGTGGAGGGAGAGCGAGAGGTGAAGTGTTGTGGAAAAGAGAGTGTGAGAGAGACATTGATAGTATGAGAAAAAGAAGGATTGGGAGAGTGGGATAAATAGAGGGATAGAAGAGGATGTAGAAGAGAGAGGGAGTGAAATAGAAGACTGAGATAAAGAGGGAAAATAGAGATAGAGAATAGAGAGGGTAGGAGAGAGGTAGAGAGTGATGACACAAAGAGTGACATAATGAAAAATATATCAAGAATAGAGATAGAGGGAAAGGCTATGGAAAGATAAGGGAATGGCCATTCTCTTCTCTCATGCTTCCCCCTTACTCTCTCTTTCGCTCTCACTCCACTCTCTCTTTCTGTCTTTCCTCTCTCCCTCTCTCCCTCCCTCTCCCTTTCCCTCTATCTCACTGCTCTCTCTCTTCCCTTGCTCTCAACTTCTACTCTATTTTCTCTACTTTTTTATAGTATCTCTTTTACTTTATCTCTTCCCTCACTTTAAAGAGCATTTTTGCTCACTCTCTCTATCACTCACTCACTCACATGCTCCCTCCCCCTCTCTTTTTACTATCTCTTACTCACTCACTCGCTCTCTCTCACTCTCCCTTAATCCCTCCCTCTCACTTTTCTCCCTCTCTTTTTTTTTCTCTTGCTCTATCTCCTTATCCCATTCCCTTTTTCTCCCTTACTTTCTCTCACTCCCTCTCACTCTCTTTCCTTCCTATCTATTTCTCACTTATTTTGCTATCTATCTCAAGCACTTTTTGTCTCTCACAATCTCCCTCTTTCTTTCTCTTTCTCCCTCCATCTTTCTCACTATCTCTCATTCCCTCTCTTTTGATATCTCTCTCTTCCCCTCCATCACTATTGGTCTTTCTCTTTTTATCTTTCATTCTCTCTCTCACTATCTCTATCCATGCTCTCTCTCAATCTCTATCTCTCATTAGTTATTTTTCCTTACCCTCTCTCCTCTCCATCTCTCTCTCCTTTTCTTCTCTCCTTCACTTTCTTGCTCTTCTTACCCTCTTTTGCCTCTCAACTCCATCTCTCTCTTGCTTTATCTCTCTAACTCTCATTATAAGTGTGAGAGAGTGGAAGGGACAGGGCCTCTCTCTTCCCCCCCCCTCTCTCCTTCCCTCCCTTGCTAACTTTCCCTCTTACCTCGATCTCCACTTCTCTCCAACTATTTATTCTCATTATCTCTTCTCTTTCTCGTACTCTTCAATATCTATCTCTCTTTGTCTCTTTCTCCATTTCTTTTTCTAACTTTATCTCTATTGCTCTTACTTGTCGACCTCTTTTCACCCTCTCTATCTGAAAATGTCTCTTTTTAGGTCACATTATACCTCCCTCCTTTTCTATATGAGGGAAATAAATATCGAGAGAGTAGTTTATTTGTAACTCTCTCACTCTTTCCCTCATTATTTATTTTCTCTCACTCACTGTCTATCTCTGATTACTACCTCTTAAGAGAGATAGAGTGAGAAAGAAAGAGAGTGTGAGATATGGAGGATGACAGAGAGGAAGTGGACATGAGAAATAGAGATAAAAATAGCAGAGGGCAAGAGTGAAAAGGAGTCAATAGAAAAAGATAGAGAGAGGTAGAGGAGGGAGGGAGAAAGAGTTAGAGTGAGAGAGAGAGAGAGAAAGTGGAGTGATAGAGATGAGAAGAGAGATTCACTCTCTTCTTCCCTATCTTCTCACCCTCCCCATTCTCCTCACATTATCCCGCCATCCATCCATGTTCCTCACTTTACCTTACTCGCTCTTTACGGAATACAGAAACAATGAGAGAGTGTCTGTGGGAGAAATATAATGAGTGAGAGTAAAAGCGTAAGTAAATGGGGAGAGTGATAAAGAATGGGAGAGAGAGAGTGGTGAACTGAATGAGAGGGATAACTCTTTTCTCCTTTCTGCACACACATATCTCCCTCTTTCAACAATCATTATCCTCTCCCATCTCTCTCTATGACTCTTAAATACTCTCGCTCTCTCTTCTCTTACTTTAACTCTCTCTCACACTATCTTTCTCACACTCCCGCATACTTACACACACCCTCTCTCTTACTTTCTTTCTCACCGTCTCTCCCTTCCTCTCTTACTTTCTCTCTCACACTATCTTCCTCCCCTTTTAACTCTCCCCAATTATAAATATCTTTCTTACTCTCTCTTCTAATCTCTCACACTCCCTTCTCTTCCTGTCTTTCTTTTTTTTTCTCTCTCCCCTCTTTCATTGTCTCTCTACCTCCCTCCCTTCCTCCCTCTTAACCTTCAAAAGGAGGAAGTGGGGGAGAGAGTGGGAGAAACATTGAGAGAGTGTTTGTGAGAGAGAGTAGCATTAAGAGCTCTCACTCGCTATCTCTCTCATGCACTTTTTCTTGTAATTTATCGTTCTCTTCAGTTCTCTAACTCTTCTCTTTCTCTTTGTATATCTCTCTCTCTCTCAAACTATCAACATGTCACTTTCTCGAATCTTCTATTAAGAGATTGAGAGAAATAAAGATATCAAAGGTGACAGACGAAAGGGAGTGTGAGATACAGAGAGGGAGAGAGCTATGGGGATTAGGAGAGAGAAACATAATAATAGTTTTGGGAGAGAAATTTAAGAGATAAGATAATGAATGATGGAGAGAGGGAATACTGAAAGAGAGAGTGAGGGAGAAAAGAGAGAATTATAGAGGGAGAAAGAGAGTGATTGCGAGAGAGATTGAGAGGTAGAGTGAAGCAAGGGAATGATAAATAGAGAGATAGAGCAAGAGATTAAGAGAGAGAATGATAGTGAGGGATAGAGAGAAGGCAAGCTAGAGATCGAGAAAGAAAGATAGGTTGATAGTTTGAAAGACATAAAGAGAGAATCAAGATAGAGAGTGATATCTCTATTCTCTCTCTACTCCTCTCCACTTCCCCCTCTCTACCTTTCTATCTCTCTCTCTCTCTTTTACACACTCTCTACCTCTAACCCACTCTATCTTTCTCCTTCATTCTCCCTCCCTCCTCCATCTCTTTTATATCTTTCTATGTCTCTCTTGCTTCGCCTCTATCTCTTCTTCGCTCTCTTTATTCTCTGCCACACTCTCTCCAACTCTCTTACTTGATCTTCTCTCTTCATTAATTTATCAACCTATCTCCTCTCTCTATCCTCTCTATTTAGATGCTCTCTCATTTATTCTCTCCCCCTCTTTTTTCTTTGTTTCCTCTTATCTCTCACTTTAAATAGAAAGATAGAGAGGAGAAGGATAGATAACTAGAGAGACGTAGAGAGCAAGAGAGAAATGGAGGAAGATAGAGAAAGATAAAAATATGGAGAGAGAGAAAGAGATCCCGAGCAAGAGAGAGTAAGAATGAGAGAACAATAGAAAGGGAGTGGGAATAAGGAAGGGAGAGATAGAAAGAAATACAGGTTGATTCCCCATCTCTCTCTACTCACTCTCTACATTAGTTTATCTCTATCTTGTGAGAGAGTCCGAGAGAATAGAAATTGGAGAGTGAGTAAGAAAGCTAGTAGTTATGTAGAGTTTGAAAGAGAGAGAGAAAGATAGAGAGCAAGATATATAGAGACTGTGAGAGAGATGTAGCGCTAGAGAGAGATAAGATAAAGAGAAAGAATAAGAGGTAACATGGTAGAGAGAATGAAAGAAGGAGATAGAGGGAGAGAACGAGGGGGAGAGATATCTCAAAAGTGAGGGAGAGGGTGTGAGCAAAAGAAGAGAATGAGAATAAAAAGACATAATGATAGACTATCACTCTCACTCTCTCTTTCTCTATCTTTCCTCTCACACTCTCTCCCCTGCCACTCTTTCCATCCATCTCATTGTCTCTCCCTCTTCCCTTGCTCTCTATCTCCATTCTGCTTTCTCTACTTTCTTCTTACTTCTCTCTCCCCCTCTTTCTATTCCCTCCCTTTAGAGAGAGCCTTTGCTCATTCTCTCTTTCACTCACCCTCTCTTTCCCACTTTCTTCTTTCTCTTACTCTCTTTCTCACTCTTCTTCCACTCACTCTCCCATCTCTCTCTCTCATTGTCATTAGAAGCGATAGAGAGTTGAATGTATATGGCCTCTCTCTCCACCCCTCTTTCTTTCCCTCCCTCCCTTACTCACACTCCCCCTCACTTCTTGTTCTATCTCTCTATTACTCTCTTTAACACTCTATCTGTCCCTCCCTCGCTTACTTTCTCTCTCTTTGTCCCTATCTTACTTTCTCTGCTCTCCGCCTCTCTTACTCTTTTTTATCATTCTCTCTTCTCTTTCTCTCACTTTTATATGTCTCTCTTTCTTACTTCTTTTTTATCTCTCACACTGTCTTTGTTGCTCTTGCTTGCTCACCTCTCTTTAGTCTCTCTATCTCAATTTGTCTCCTTCTCAGTAATATTCTACTTCTCCTTACCTCCCTCCCTTATTGATTATTTTCTCTCTCGCTATCTATCTCTCTTTTGCTCTAACACCCTCCCAGTCGCTTACTCTTCCCTCCCGCATTCTCTCTCCTCCATCTCCTTCTCTCTCATTTTCTCTGCTCATATTCTCTCTTTCGCTTGCTCTTCTCTTCCCTTTTCTATCTCTTTTCCATTTCATAGAAAAAGATGAGATGAGAGAAAGAAAGATCGAGATAGTAGTTTTTCAATAACTCTCTCCCTCTCTCTCTCTTTATTATTTCCACTTTCACTCAATATTTCTCTCTCCTTACATATTGAAAGAGATAAGGTGAGAAAGAAAGAGAGAATGTGAGATATGGAGAAAGATAGAGAGGGAGTGAAATAATTAGGGCTAGAGAGCCTGTGCAAAAGAGAGTGAGTATAAAAAGAGAGGAGGGAGAGAGTAAGAGTTAGAGTGAGAGAGAGTTAGAGTTGGAGAGAGATAGTGAGTGAGAATGATTTCTCTCACACACTCTCTCAAACCTTTTCTCAACTTTTTTTACCATCCTCTCACTTCCTTTCTCTCTCTCTCTCTCTCTCTTTCCCTCCCTCGCTCTAACTCCCACTTTTTTCTCTTTCTTTCCTTCTCTCATCCTCACTCCCTCTCTCTCTTCTCTCTATCTCACCTCTCCTTTTATCCCTCCATATATCGCTCTCTCAAGGTCTCTCTTACGTCGCTCACTCTTCTCTCTCTTTCAAGCACTCACTTTCTTTCAAACTGCCTCTCCTAGCCTTTCTCTCTCCCTCTCTTTCCTTTCTCTCTCTTCTCTTCTCTCTCTCACTCTCTCTGCCACTCCCTCTCTCTTGCTTTCTCTTTCCATTCCCTCCCTCCCTTTCTCTCTTTGCCTATGTACATGTTAATATAGAAAGGGAGTTAGAAAATATAATGAGAATTCCTCAAAAGAAACCAAAACACTTTACAGTGCCTCTCCTTTATTAAGTATGTTTGGGTACCTGTTTCATCCTTCCCTCCTTGGACTAAATTATGGCAAATTTAAAGAAAATTTGCTAATTTGCTGAAAGCCTGGAATTGGAACTGCTTTGGCAATCATACAGCAAAAGTTGAAGAGGCTGAAGCTGCTGTGAAACAAGCTGAATTAAACATTCAGATGGTGCTCTCTGATGAGCAGAACCTGATAATAGCTAATGCAAATCTGCTTCAAGCTATTCATTTGGAGGAAGAGTACTATAAACAGAAGGCTGCCTTCAAAAAATTTGGTGATGGGGATAGGAAAACAAAGTTTTACCATGCTTGTATTAAACAAAGAAGACATTCCAACACCATCCTAAAGATTAAAAACCATAGTGGCATTTGGGTCTAAGGTACTGATCTAATTCACAGAGATGCTATTGATCACTTTCAAAACCTTTTATATGAACCCCATGAGGCTACTCTCCTGAACTTTGACCCTAGCTTAATTAATGACAAATTCTCTGATATTCAGTGCCTGGATTTAACATTGATTCCTACTGAGGAAGAAATTTGGAAAGCTCTATGTTCTATTGATGGTGACAAGGTGGCTGATGTATATGGTTTTACTTCTACTTTCTACATAAAATCTAGGGATGTGATTAAGTTTGATGTTGTGGAGCTGTCCAGGCCTTCTTCAGGGGGGAGGATATGCCACATTATTTTTCGCAATCCACCATTATTTTCATCCCAAAGAGAGACCAGAAATCTAATTGGGATCATTTTAGACCCATATCTCTCACAAGTGTGTTGTCTAAACTTATTAGCAAGCTTTTGGTTTTTAGATTAAAACCACATTTATCTTGGATGATCTCTCCTAATCAGTCTACTTTTGTTACAGGTAGACAAGTTACTGATAATGTGTTACTTACATAGGAACTCTTTCTGGATATTGACAAGCCTTGCAGAGGGGGTAATCTTATATATAAGCTGGATATCTCTAAAGCTTATGACACTATCAATTGGAATTTTATCTTGGAGGTTCTTAAAGCTAGGGGATTTCAAAATTCCTTTTGTCAAATCATCCACAGGTGGCTTAACAATAATTATTATACCATTCTTATTAATGGGAATTCTCAAGGGAAGTTCCAAGCTACTAAGGGAATTAAATAAGGGGACCCCCTTTCTCCATACATTTTCATTTTGGTTATGGATTACTTATCTAGGCTTCTTATTATTTTTCTGAAAGGGAATATCTAAGATTTTCTAATAAATCAAATTTTTCCATAAGTCATCATATTATCCTGATGACTTCATAATGTTTTCTAAGGCCTCAAAACCAGCAGTGAAGAAGGTGGTTAATTTGCTGAACTTGTTCCAACAAATCTCTGGTCTCTCTCTGAACTCAAAGAAATGTCAACTTATATTTAGCAATAAGCTACATCCTGCTACCAAAAACTAGATTAAATACTTCACTGGTTTTAAATCTACTATCAGCCCCTTGGTTTATCTTGGGGTACTGTTAATTAAAGGAAGGAAGAAGCAAACTCAATTTGATGAGGTGGTTTCTAAAATTTCCAAGAAAATCTCTCGTTGGACTAATTCCTTTTTGTCACAGGGGGGAAGGTTAACCTTAATTAAAAGTATCATGGCTTCTTTCCCTATGTATATTTTGCAAAAGCTGAAAATGAAAAAAGGTACACAAAGAACTCTAGAGGTGATGTTGAATAAATTATTATGGGAAGGCAATCATAAACAAGCTCAGTGGTTTCGTTGGGAGAAGCTTTGTCTGCCTCTAGCTGTAGGAGGGCTTGGCATGAAGTCCTTCCTACAGCTTCATGAAATCTTCTATTGTAAACTCTGGATTAAATTTAGAGAACAGAAATATTTGTGGGCTAACTATATGAAGTTAAAATATTGCAAACACTCCCATCCATCAATTACCTGCAGAAAATCTGGGGATTCTAGAATTTTGACTAAGCTCCTGCATATTAGGTGTGTGCCTGAAGACCTTTTTATCTAGGATGTGGGAGAAGGAAAAGTTGATTTTGGTTAGATAATTGGCTTCTGGAAGGTAGATTGGAACCATCAACCTCTCTGTACTCATCTATCAACACCCCTATTCATCTTTGCTCGAATAATCATCTTTGGAATAGAGATGTTGGCTTCTATGGTGAATCCTGAACTAGTGTTTCAAATTCTTAAGGTCCCAATTACTCCACTGAAACCAGATAGAATTGTGACTAAAAATCCTCCTCATACTTCTTTTACCAAATTTGCATACTCTCAATTAAACAATTGTCACCATAAGGATTGAGGTAATGCCATGTGGGTGAAATACCTCAGCCCCTCTATGTCCTTCTTCACCTGGAGATGTTTTCATAATATTATTCCCACTGATGATATATTCAAACTCAAGGGTCTAAAAGGACCTTCAAGAAGTACTTTCTGTTGCCAACAAGAGGAATCCTTAAATCATGTGTTTTTCTCTTGTCCTATTGCTCAAGGGGTTTGGACACAGGTAGCTACTAATCTTAGTTTCCCTTCTCATTTACTGAATTTTGGTAACTTCCTTGACTGCTGGAAAGTTTGGAAAGGGAACCATGCTGAATTGATCCCCTTTATTACCACATGGTTCATTTGGATGGCAAGGAATAACAGTAAATATGAGGGGAAAATCCAAAGTGCTACACAAATTGCTACCAACTGCTTGACATATACTCTTAAGATTATCAATCTCATGGGGTATAAGATTAAAGTTCCTGGATGTTTCCAAATCCTCAATACCCAAGTTTCTGCTGCCAGACCAAAATTTCAGTTGTTCCATTGGAGGATACCTTCTTATCCTTGGATCAAAATCAACATTGATGGGAGTTAAAGAAGTCACACTACTAGAATTAGAGGGATTTTCAGAAATAATGTTGGGGATTGACTACTGTGTTTCCAATCTCCCACTATTGCTCTTAATGCTTTGTAGGCTGAAGCCTTAGCTGTGGTATGGGCCCTTCAAACAGCTGTTGTTATGGGATGGAGCCTAATAATTGTGGAAATGGACTCATTATGGCTATTCCTACTCTTAAAAGATAACATCTCCCCACTTTGGTTTCTTCTACATGCTATTAAGAAAATCACTCACATGAAGTTGACTCATAACCTTCAGATTATTTGGAAGCATATTTTCAGGTAAGGTAATAGATGTGCTAATTGGCTTGCACATCAAGGTGCTTTGTCTATGTTGCCAAAAGTATATATTACCCCTCTTGTGGAGTTGGCTTGGTTGGTTAGGGTAGATCTCTTTGATCTGCCTTATACTAGAAGGGGGATGTCCACTGATGTTTATTCTAACCAACCTGTTTAGGGAGGGTTTTTGTTTCCTATGTCCTTACTATTTTGTTATGTTTCATTTCCTTCTTATTTTCAGCCCTATTGTTTGGGGACATGATTTTTTGATAGGTTACATTAGTATTTTATTTTCTCTTGGGAGGCCTTGCCCCCTTTTGGGTGATCCTTGGTTTTTGTAGGTGAATCAAGGCCCATATAGCTTTGTAACCTTATTTCAATTTAACATGTAAGGAGTCTCTGTCAGTCCTTTTTTTTTAATATATATATACATACGTCATGGTGGCGGCTGCTCCCCTAGCTCTGCTAGGGTTTCTGTCTCAATGGTGCTGTCCAGCTTCTCACTGACCTCCCCTTACTGTGTTTTTGTTTGTCCCCCTCTATATTCAGCTTCCTAGAGGTGTTTCACTGGTTTGAAGGTCTCTTGTCTGCTCCTTTTTTCTTTTGAGTTCTTCAGTTACTGTTTTATTGGTAGATTTCTCTGGTTGTCCCCCCACTATCTTTGTTGTTGTTGTTTTTAATGGCCTCCCCTATTCCCATTGATTTAGACACTAACATCTAATGGTCTAAAGACACTTTTGCTGATGTGGTGGGGAAGGGTTTTGAAACATTGCAAAATGTTGAAAATCTTGTCTTTCCTCAAGCTTATCATGATGCTGCTTTTGGCAAAGGAGATTGCCCCTTTCTAAAATCTTTATGCAGAAAAGGAGGCAAGGTGGTTGTGTTTCCTGATCAAGAAATAAGTAATTTGGCTGAGGCTCGAAAATTCACCCTGGTGGGTAAATTCCAGTTCAACCATCCTAAAATGGACGAAATAAGGAAATATTTTGATGATTTAAAGCTGGTTGGTGCTTGGAAAGTTGGACTAATGGATGGAAGGCATATAATGATTCAATTAGCAAAAGAAGAGGATTATGCAAGGCTTTTTGCTAAACAAGTTCTCTTTTTGGATGGCATCTCTATGAAACTGCTGAAATGGACCATTGATTTTGATCCTTCAAAGGAACCTTCAATAGTTCCTATATGGTTTAAGCTGCCTGGATTGAAGCTCTTCTTTTTTAACCACCAAGTTCTTTTTATAATTGGCACTGACCTTGGAAGACCCATGAAGCTAGATGCTCCCACCTTTAACCTGTCCAGACCTTCTGTGGCTATGATCCTAGTGGAAAAGGATATCACTCAACCTGAAACTGATGAAATTTGGTTGGGTACTGCTAACAATGGTTATTGGCAAAAAATTGTAATGGAGCAAAGGCCATACTATTGTCATAAATGCAAGATGTTTGGACACACTGACAATAGATGCTTCAGATTACATCCCAAGAAAAAAGACTTTAACCTTTGGACTGTTAGCTTTCCCTAAACAACCACTTACTTCTCCAGAGATGGGTCCACCTTCCCCCACCACAAACTTGGCCCAAAACCCTAAAATTAACTCTCTACCTACTTCAAATACCCATACTTTTGACTGCCCACCCTTGGTGGAAGTCCTAGCTGAAGCTTATTTAGATGGAACCTCTTTCCCCCCCCCCTCCATTCTTGCCCCTTCCCAATTTAAAGACCCTCAAGCTGAACCAATTTTCCCCATTGATGGGGCTGCATTTCCTGTTGAAGGCTCCTCTGAACCTTCCACTAACTTGATTCCTTTGCCCCCTCCCCTTACCCTATTGAGGTTCCCTCCTCTCCTGGTGAAGTCCCTGCAGTGTGTTCTGAATTGGGGACAGCTGGTTTGCCCAAAGACTTAACTTTGACTCTTTTATATAAGGATCATATTGACCTTCCTACATTGCAGTCCAATATTATTAATGTTATGGATGATAATGTAGTTCAAAATTTAAAATTAGACATAGAGGAAGAATGACAGATCCATCAGTCCTAAAAAAAAAGAAGTTGCATGAGCTGAAGCATAATGCAGCTACCTCTGGAGAATTCATGTCCAAAAGTTTGGAATCTCTTCTTAGAACAAGGAGGAGAGGAAAAATGATCCATGATTAACCTACTTTGTTGGAATGTTAGGGGATTGGCACACCCTAGATCCCTTAGCAGACTATTTCATCTGAATAGGGTGTACAAACTTTGGATTATTGCTCTTCAGGAACCCATGGTGTCTAAGCACAAGGATAGAATCATTAAAAAAAATTTTGGGTTTCATTTTTTTGCTAATTACAACAATAAGATTTGGTTACTTTGCAGGAAAGAAGTCTCTTGGCAAATCCTCTTAGATCACCCTCAGTTTTTACATGTATCTCTTTCTATGGCTGGCCACTTTGCTCATGCTACTTTTGTCTATGCCACTAGTTCTTCTGCTGGGAGAGTAGAGCTTTGGAAGGAGCTCCTTAATCTGAGCCTTAACTCCTCCTTAAAATGGCTGGTTTGTGGAGATTTCAATTGCATGATATTAACAAAATGAATTTATTCTTAGATAATATGCATATGGCTAGACTCTATGATTTGGGATTCTCTGGCCACAGATTCACTTGGAGAAGAGGCAAGGTTTGGGAAAGAATTGATAGAGCTCTTGCTAATGATCACCGGCTTACTGATTTTTTGCGTACATCTGTCTCCCATTTATCAATGTCTGGTTCAGACCACAGACCTCTTATGATCTCCATCAGCAGCTCCATAAACCCCACCAAAACTAATTTCAGATATTTAAAGATCTGGTCATCCCATCTAGACTTTATGAATCAAGTCAGTTCTGTTTGGGCCAGCTATCACAATAATAATCCTTGGGTGAAATTATGTATCCTACATAAAAGGCTTGTTGCTAAACTCAAAGCCTGGAATTGGCAGACATTTGGCATACTAAACACTAGGGTGGTGGAAGCTGAAGCCATTGTAAACGATTTGGAATCCAAAATCAGTCTCAATTCTAATTTGGAAACTAATCTTTATAATGCTAATGAAACCTTACTTAATGCTATTCACTTGCAGGAACAACTCCTTCATCAGAAAGCTGTTCAAAATTATTTTTGTTTGGGAGACATAAATTCCAGATATTACCATGCTATCATTAATCACAAGAGGAAATGTAATGAGATACATAAGATCAAAGACTCTAAGGGAGATTGGCTGAATATCATCCAAGATATTGTTGATAATGTTGTTGAGCATTACCAAGAGCTCTTCACTAGAGGTGAGGTGGCTATGATTGAAGTTGAAGGCAATTTGTTTGATCATTGCAGACATTATACTTCTACTCTCAAGCTTGCTGAAATTCCTTCTGAAGAGGAGATCAAGATTGCCTTAAACTCTATTGATAGCAATAAAGCTGCAGGTCCTGATAGCTTTTCTGCTGACTTTTACAAATCAGCTTGGAATGTCATTAAATATGATGTTATGGATGTTGTGCAGGCCTTTCTTCTGGACTTGAACCCATCAAGTATTTCACTTCTTCCACCATTGTCCTCATTCCTAAAGAGACTATGTGTAATAGATGGGATCAGTACAGACCCATAAGTCTCACCAGTGTGATCTCTAAAATTATAAGCAAGATTCTGGTGGCCAGAATTCAACCACATCTCAATATGATCATCAGCAATAACCAAACAGCCTTCATCAAAGGAAGAAGCATTGTGGACAATGTTCTTTTAGCTCAGGAATTATTCCAAGATTTGGATAAAAGATGCAGAGGAGGAAATCTGATTTACAAATTGGATATTTGCAAATCCTATGACACCATTAATTGGGACTTCATTGAGGAGGTTCTTCATGCTAGAGGTTTTAATATGGATTTCATAATCTTAATTAGAAGATAGCTAAAAAATAAAGCCCACTCTATTCTCATCAATGGAAAGACCCATGGTTTCTTTACTGCTTTTAGGGGAATCAAACAAGGTGGTCTTCTCTCCCCTACTATTTTAATTCTTGTCTTTGACTACCTATCTCTTATTCTCAACCAAATTCCAAACATATCTCCTAACAATCTTTTCAAGCACAACTCAAATATGCAATCAGCCATCTTTCATATGCAGACGATATTATTCTTTTTCAAAGGCCACTAAACCTGCTGCCAGACAAATCCCCTTCTCAATGATTTTCTGTTATGCTCTGGAGTGCAGCTGAACAAGCAAAAATGTTGTATTTACTACAACAAAGGTGTTAAACAATCCTTTAAACAATGGGTTTCTGATTTTACTGGATTTCAAACTCCTCATTCTCATCTGAAATATTTGGGAGTTCATTTACTAAAAGGAAGGACAAGACAAATCCAATTTGATGAAGTGGTTACTAAGATCCAAGCTAAGCTCACTAACTGGACCAATTCCTTCTTATCAAATGGAGGAAGGATTACCCTTCTAAAACATGTCCTCTCTGCCTTCCCCTCTTACAGTCTCCAAATGGAAACCATGAAAAAGAACCCTCAACACCTTCTTGAAACAACTTTCAACAGATTCCTTTGGTCAGGACAAAGAACACAGAAACATTGGACCAATTGGAACTCCATTTGTAAACCAACTCATAATGGGGGGTATGGGTATCAGAAGTTTCAAGCAACTTCATCTAATTAATTTTTCCAAGTTGTGGATTCATTTTAGAGCTCAAGGGTCCCTTTGGGCTATCTTTCTTAAAGGCAAGTATTGTAGAGGTTCACATCCCACTCTTGCTACATCTAAATTGGGAGACTCCAGAATCTGGTCTCAAATGATCAAATATAAAGACAAAGCTGAAGACTACTTTATATGGGATCTTGGTGAGGGGAAACTTAATTTTTGGCTTGACAACTGGATGGGGGATGGGAAGCTTGCTGACAAGATTACTGTTCCCTATCCAACCTCTACAAAAGTGTCATATTTCTGGAATGATAATCAGTGGAACCTTACTGCTTTAAAAAACATACTTGATAACTTTACCATTCACAGGATTAACAACATTCCTATGGATTCTTCTAAGAAGGACAAACTTATTTCCAAGCAAGGGGTTTCCCAATCTACTACTTCTTACATTTATTCCCAACATCATCAAGGTGAGAGCTTTCTCTGGGGGAAACATATTTGGAATAGTTTCCTCTCACCCTCTAGTCTTTTTGTTGTTGGAGAATCTTCTCTAAATGCCTCCCAACTGATAACATTCTGAAAATGAAGGGACTGAGAGGCCCTTCTTGTTGTCTTCTATGTAAAGGGCAATAGGAAACAACAAATCACCTTGTTCCAATGTCAATTTTTCCAACAAATTTGGTTAGTGGTCCTCAAAAATTTGAAAGTGCAAACCATCAATCTCACTTGGCAGAAATTTATTTCTTGCTGGAGGGAATGGCTTCAATTAAAACTTTTGGTGAGACCATGTGTGGTAGCTTGGTTCACTTGGATGGCTAGAAATAAGGCCAAATTTGATGAACACTTACCACATCCCTCTAAGGTGGCTGCCAACTGTTTAGCATTTTTGAAAAAAATTACTCATTGGAAAGCTTTTCCTGATCTTTTAAGACCAGCACTTTGGCAAATCAACCTATTTTGGAGCACCCCCTAGTTTTCTGGCTCAAACCTCCTACGGGTTGGCTGGAAGCCAATACTGATGGCTATTTCTATAGGTCCACTGGTGGCATTGGAGGGGTTTTCAGGAATTCAAATGGTACTTGTCTCGTACATTTCTTGTCTCCTATTTTTATTGCTGATGCTCTGGAAGCTGAGGCTTTGGCTATCTTTAGGGCCATCTATATTGCATCCAAGGCCAAATTTCACAACCTTATAGTGGAGACTGATTCCAAGGTCATGATTAGCATTCTCCTTAATACCATAACCTGCCCCTGACACATTCTAAAATGGAAGAATAGAATTTCCTATAATTCCCAGGGCATTAATCTGAAATTCATTTTTATACATAGAGAACGTAACAGACCTGCTCATTGGCTTGCTCAGGCTGGTGCTGAGGCAGACATACCCAAATTATCCAAGGAGGTTCCCCCACCACTACAGTTACTTCTCAAGGGTGATCTTTCCAATCTCCCTTTCTACAGATTGTTGTAATTTGCTGTCTTGTTATTTTGGTGTTTCATATATATATGCTCTTACAGAAGACAGTTATATATATGATTATTTTTTTCTATATATATATATATATATATATATATA